>VZTY01027846.1:0-163536 GCA_013400935.1 Turnix velox
CCGGGGCTGCAGCGACTGCGGAGAGCGGCCGGGCGCTGCCGCCGGGGGATCGGGGAGCCCGGCTGCCGCCGCCTGCGACTCACCCCCCGTCTCCACATGGGGGTGGTTAACCCTTCCTTGGGCACCTTCCAGCTTGTGCAAATGCGGAAAACAAAGGCTTTGCTCCGAGCTTGAAAGCTTGAGGGTGTGCTGAAGCCACCTGGTTTCAGCCCAGGCTTGTGCTGCTGTCAGCTATCATCTGCTCCATGACTCCCTTAGGCTTCAGCACCCTGCCAGAGGCTCCGCTCACCCCAAACAGCTGGGAAGCAGCCCATCAGCAAGCGTCATGAGATGCCTCTCCAGAGAGCAAGACCTGTGGCTGAGAGCAGCTCTCAGGTGTGAAAAGTCCCAGAGCTGAGACGTGTCTGCAGCTCGAGCTGTTCTCTTCAGAAAGGTCAGCCCTGGCATGCCTGTGTATGAGGCACAACCTCAGCTCCAAATGCTGTTGCGGCCTCGTTCTGCTTTCATCCCCCTCCAACTCTGCCCAGCTGCTGCAGCTCAGGACCACTGAGATGAACAGAGTTACAGGCTTTTGTCCTTCAGAGCATCTCTGTTTCATGTGTGCCACCTGTCCCTGAAAGGCTTGAAACTTTTGCTGGTTCTGAAGTAATGGATCAGTACAGGAAACTGATATCTCCATCAACTAGGCCCCCTGTTTAGGACACAGAAAGGGTCTGTCTTACATGTCTTATGAATCAAACAGAGATACTTGCCATGTGCAGCCCTTTGTCCTGCAGGACAGGCTTAATTGCTTTATTTACCTTCAAGCCATCCTGCAGCTCTGCTTATCAGAGCATTGGCAGTCTTCTGTGTGTCATGCTGCTGGCACATCACATTTCCCTTCCACCAGATCTTCCCTGTGTCCTGCTGCTTCACCACCTATGTTTCTCAGCCACCTCTCTTCTGCATCACTCTTCATTCTTATTTTCCCTGACCTCCTCTTAGAAGAGGCATCAGCTCGTGCAGCTCCTGGAGAGGTTGAAAAGCTTACGCTTCCCTGCTTAAACTGGCTGAAGAATCCTTTTATTCACTTAAATAAATGCTCCTCAAGGGCTACCTTGTGCAAGGCTGAGTGTTGAGTGCTTTATCTGCTTTGCAATTACAAAAACAGGAGGAGAGTGATGCTTATCTGGGAATCTCAGCCCCACAGTGCAGTTTGGCCTGTGAGCAGGACTGGCACATCCTAAGCTCAGGCTGTGGCAGCACCTTAGCAAAAGCAAGTCTGCAGCATTTGCCTGCATGCTGTGTTCAGGATTGCTTGGCCATTTTGTCACCTCTGGGAGAGCTGAAATTTCTGACATAATTTTCTATATGCATGTCTGTCAATGCAGCTGTGTGTCTGGTTATACAGATGGCAGCAGGGAAAGCCTCAATTCATTCTCTCAGTTGATGGCTGTTACTAGATGCTAGATCCTCCATACTGAGGCACAGACAAATTCTGAACATGAGCTGGCCAACTCAAGCAAACTAGAATATTATGCAGTCTAGAAAAATCTTATATTTCCAGTACCAGAAACACTCTCAGTGAGCCTTGCTCATACACACACACACAACGCATGGCACAAACACATTTTCCTGTGCTCAGTGTTTTGGATCATCTGCTGTAGGACACCTGCAATCTGCAAGCACTGTCCTGTAGTCAAACTCCTTACCTTCTGCACGTCATGCATTTTAGCTAGCTACCCTACCCAAAATGCCTGTCCTCCTGTGGTGACCTGCCTCAGAACACAGAGACACTCTACTGCAATGCCAGACTCCTCTGCTGTGCCCTGCTGCCTCATCTGCAAAACAGCCCTTGCAGCCAAAGCCTTCCACCATCCTTTACATGGAGAGCAGCAGAGCTTTATGGAAAGCAAATATCAAGCTTCTAAAAGCACAAGGAGTGGTAAGATCTACCTGCACCAAATAGGAAATGAAATTGCTTGTGCAGGCTTTCTTTTTCTTACCCTGGGTATTACCTGATGAATATGGCTGCAGTTTTGCATTACTGTAGCTGTGGTTTGGGTATCATCTTTTGAGTCATCTGCCAGGACTCTGAGGTTTCTAATGGGTCACAGGAATGATGCACCCTGGCTGAAGGTGAAAGAAATCAGATCAGCAGTCTGCTCTTGACTCCCTGCTCCAACACCAGAGCATTGCTGCAGCCCACCCTAGTGGGACTTGGCCTTCCCTCTCTAACTTTCTCTTCTAACCAAGCAAGCACTTCCCAGAAAACAGTCATACATTTGGGGGATGCTTTCCCCAGTATGTCTTTCTTTCTGGAAAGTCATGAGCAAATGGAGTTGCAGAGTATCCAGGGCACCACAGTCTCCATGTCAGAATGAAAGGACAGTCTAAAAGGAGAGAGAGGGCAAGAGAAAAAGCTCTGTGTTTGTATTCATCCTTGACATGATGGATTCCCCCTTCGTGCAAGCAGCCTTGGCATAAATAAAGCCATTAAATGCTTTTGTGCAAGAACTCCCTTCACTACCAATAGTCATTGATAATAAAAGGCCTGGCAGCTTATCTTGTACTGCTCCTGAAATCAGCAGGATTTTCCCTACTCAGTATTCACCAAAGTTTGCTTTATCTAGCACACCTCTGATATCTCCAGTGATGAGAACCTTAGCAGGTGCCCTCAAGAACACATTTCCATACTTTAAGCATTCTTGCTGCAAAAAAAACCCCAAACCAACAAACACAAAACACAAAAAGCAAGTTTAGAAACAGTTGAGAGCCATCTGTAGGGTATAAATAGCAATGGTATTCAGCACTGTAGATTTCCCTTCATAGGTAATTCCTTTAATGTATCTTTGTTTGCATTGTCTTCAGTTAATTGTGCTTTGCATCAACATTCAGTCTCCACTGCAACCCTGTGTAGATATTTGTGGACTATCATGTCTCTTTTCAGCCTTACCCCCATCACAGCTTTAACAGCTAAGGTTCTTCTCATATGCCAGCTTCTCAAAGATTGCTATCAACTTTATTGCTTGTCCCTTTCTTTAAAAGATCACTCAGGAAAAACAGAGCAATGTGAAGACAGTAGGACTATCCTCATTCATACATGACAATTATTCAGCTATTTGTTTAAGTGAGGTATTGCCCTGGCATAATGCTCTTTGTGGCAAACTACATGTATTTGTCACACATGTTGCAGTGTAACATATTTGTTAAATCTATTTATTGTACATCTTTGACCACTTCACCCACCTTCATCCCACACTTCCATCTGTTCAGTGGCTACCACTCCCTCCTCCACTCTCTTGAGTAACCATGGGGGGATGCCAGGAAAATGGTTCCTCCTTTTCTTGCCAAATTTAGAATTTCAGTTGCAAATTTACCCTAGCAAGAGCGCCAAGGAGAGTCAATGCCAAATCTGCTCCAGCTTTCCTGTTGGGCACATTTTCAATTCTGTCACAGTAGCTAAAGAAGAGCTGACTCCCATCAGAACGGGGTTTTGCCCAGTGCTGCAAAAGGAATCAGAAATTGTGCCCAGTCCAGGCAGAGCAGATTGTCAAAGACTTTAAGAGTAGTGTCTGTAGGATAGGAAAATAATTTTCTTATTGACATGCATGACATTCTTAAAACCCTGTACGTTTATCCTGACAGAAACTAATGTACCTGGCTGCAATAAATGAAAATCTTTTTGAAAACAGTTCCAATAAAATGTCTAAAAACCACCAAGACCACTCATTCCTGCAATAGTTTTCCCAGTAGTATATTATCCACAGGGCTTTTTTGTTTGTGTGTAATGTAAGCATCAGGCAGTCATGCCAGAGGAAGCATTACACAACACTGTTCTAACATGCTTAGTCAATACATACACGTACAAGCAGATATTCATACAAGTCAAGTACAGCTGTGTACAAGTTCCTCATATAATAAGGCAAATTTGAATTAGTCAAGTATGATTTTTTTTTTCCTATAGAATACTCTGCAGGTGCTTTTATCAGGAGATAATGTGTGCTCTCCTCAGTGCTATACTGGCACTGCAGCCAGGTATGAGATATAGCTGAGATTACCAGCTTGCCTGGTGGTGACTCATTCCACCTGAGCTTTTGTGTGGGAGTGCACCTGAAATGTTTCCCTGAAGAACCACAGGAGCCCTGGCTGCAGTGAGATCTTTGCTGGCAATATATTCAGCAGAGTTCAACCTCATTCAATGGGCCTTGTCTCAGCAGGGCAAAAGTAGGTCCTCCACTTAGGCTGATGGAAGATTCCCATGGGAGAGGAGAATGAGAAAGAGGTCCCAGAGAGCCCTTTTCCTACTCTCTCTATCCCCATCCTTGGAGGCTAGAAACCATTTTATAAACTGGTGACTCATAAAGCCCTTTGAGCTTCCTAGCCTGCTGTCTTCCCACCATTTCAGCTCCCCTGAGGCTGCTGAGCTCTTCTGAGTATAAATCTTGGCCATCACATCCTATGTCTCCAGTATGCTTGGATAATGGCCTATAATACAGGATGAGAGTGATTATGATTGTCATGTGGGGGAATACTATCATCCATACTAGGTTTCATAACAGTGATGATGGAAGACTTGAAAATGCAGAGAGAGCATGAGGTGTTAACCTAAATCATTCTGAAGCAAACCTGTCCCTGCTCCAGCCACTTCCTGAGAAGTTACATACTGGGTGATACACCTCCCTCCAGGCCCAGGTGGGGCTATTACCAATTGGTAGGATTTTACAGGAAACTTCAAAGCATGGTGCAGACTCTGTGTGGGCCCTTAAAAGGCATAAATTTGTTCCCAACAGGAAGCACTTCTCTACCCCCTCAGCTAAACTGTAAATTTTAAAAGCAAATATAAATTGCAACTTCAACATTGCATGTTAAAGAAGTGTCAAGGTCTGTGACACCAGAAAGAACCGGTGCCCAATATTAGAGAAGAAAAACTAATTGCTATTAGCCCATGAGCCTGTCATTCCTGGGAAAGATGTCTTTGATGAATTTCATCTCTTCTTATGCTAACAAACTGCCCACAAGTAGATTGCAGTATCTCAAAGATTTATTCACTATTTGAGAATACATACCAAATATTTACTTGTCAAAGTTGTTCCTGGAGAAATTCTTGATCTGCAGCTCATTTGTGAAGTAGTTGCTACTAGCACTGGATAGTTGAAATTCAGAGAGCTTTGTTTAGTTTTGCTTGGACATACAGATCACCTGATATTGTCTTTGCCACGTAAAAATATGGGTACAACTGTTATAGTGGGGTTAGCTTGAATCTTCTCTAGTGTTTCCTTCAATCTGAGTGTTTCCATAAACATTCCTCTAAGTCAGGTACTAACTTGGAATATTCCTGGAAATAAAAGAGGACTGAACACAGCCAAATATAATCATCAATTTATTTATTTGCTAAAAAACTGTAGTCAGTGTCATTCACTGTGCTCTGGATACAGGTGCTGTACAGAGATATCTCCAGCCACAAAATGGGATCCTACAGTATTTATGATGCTAAAACATCCGTTCAAGTTGTAAGAATCTCCTTGTTCGGGTAAAACAAGCAAGCCTATAGTCCAGCCTTGCCACCCAGGTGGTTTTTCATTCAGACAGATTATAATTGTATCTTGAGGCTACTAAAAGTAACCAATCCATAATTAAAAGGCTACTGGTTTTAATGTACATAGAAAAGGCTTACCATTGACTATAAAGATACACAATAAATCAAAGTTCATTTTCTTGCCACCAGCTAGCAATTCATTTCTCTGAGACCTGGCCTTACTCCAAGACTCAATTTTTAGGAGGAAAAGAGCAATTGTTGGCCCTCTGGACTTCATGGAATATGTCACTGATTATTTAAAAAAAAACCCAAAACAACAAAACAGCAAAAAACCATAAACCAAAACCCACAAAAGCACTTTTTTCTGTTGAAGAGATGTCAGGGATTTCAAGCATTTCTTTTGTCTTAATCCGCCCATCCATCTTCTACTTAAACTTAAGGCAGGTAATATAGAAGAAGAAGGACCTCTGCTCCCAGCATCTTGATCAAAAGTATGTTTCCCTTAAGTTTCTCTAGAGTTAACTCAGTGTGTGTTGACACATTGAGTGCCAGGCTAAGGGTTATTTTGAAGCTATGTGCAACTACTACTGGAGCAGACAAAACTGAGCGACTTTTGGCATGTGATCGATGCCTACTCCTATTTATTACAGCATTCATTAAAGGGACAGTTTTAATTAGGATTGTGCTGAACCAGCAGCCAAGCTCTTGACATTGCAATGAAGTTCAGTTTCAAATTAAAAGCTCAGCCCTGCAGCCCCTCCCTGGCAGAACTTCTGCTGTCTGACCTAGACCTGCTCAATTCTCAGAAGGACATGGCAAATCTTGTGGTTAGTGCAGATGTACAACCCTACTCCACTTACCTGTAGTCAGCTGTGAAAAGACCAGCATAACCTTTTATCCTCCCTTTAATTAGAAATGGATATGTTCTTTGTCTTGGTCTCTAAAATATATATATGCTGGCTGTAAAGTAGGAGAGCTTCCTCAGAGACTCCACAAGAAGGCCAACAGGCTACATGGTAGAGATGACTTGCAAATACAGAGGGTGAAGACAATATAGGTGATGATACAGCCTCCTGACTGGAAAAATGAGAGGAGCAGAGACAGTAGACCTAGAGTGACCAGTTTCCCCAGGCTGAATAGTATGTAAGCAGACCCCTGTATCTCAGGATAGACCTGGGCAAGTGGGGATGCAGCAGTGTGATACCCTTACACAAAAATAGAAGTCAGGCAGGAGATAAATGACAGAGTTAATGGTGAACAAAGAGTGGAAAAGAATTTCCTTAACAGTGTAGGCAATGTGTCTCCTAGAAGAATATCTTATCCTCAGTTAGTTGTAAGACTTGCTGCAGTTGGATGTTGCAGTGAAAATCTGAATGGAAATTATCTTTATAGATCATGCATATAGCTTCTGTAGACTCTCTCATGAGTCCTCTCCTGCTTTCTTCTTTCTTGAGTATGATCCAACGCCAGCCACTCTTGCTTTTTAATGTGATGACCATTAGGTAGAACCAAAATGGCAAATTTCTCTCTTAATACCAGTGAAGTTGGCACACGGTCTCCACATGACTACCAGTCCCTACCTGGAAACAGTGCTGCTCCCCCATGATTCTTTGCTCTCCATCATCTTCACTGGTGTGACAACAGTTAGACCTCCTTGTCCTTGAGGATCAGTGCTTACAGGGTTCAAGAAGATATCTGTGTGTTTGCATAGCTTCCACAATGATGGCAACTGCACAGTCTTGTACCAGGGAAGGAAGAGACCAGCATGACTATCATGGTGTCTCACACGTAATGACATGATAGTATGTCTGTGTATGCTACATTTAAACCCCTTGTTTGGTTGACATACACCAAGGCAGCATGTAAGGCAGCGTGATTTCAAAGAGTTTTTAACAAGAAATTTTGTAATTATTTGTCATAATGTAATAAACTAATTTTATCAAGGTCTCTGTGAAGGCACTAAATTTTCCTTTTCAAGTTTCCCTTTATGCAGTAGCATATGTAAAGCTTCAGTATTTTAAAAGTTTTTTTATTAAAAGTTGTGTAAAAAAACCCTGCCAGAACTCACCACCTTTTACATTTTGCATCCTGCATTTCCCAACCCTCCCCACCCGGTTCCAAATCACAAACACAAGCTGGCAAATTATTTGAGAAGCTGTGTAGGACAAAATGACATTCAGGTGGTGGTCCAGATGGTGCCAATTTTGGGGAAGACATGTGAGTGCATAATAGAGCCCTGCAAGCTTCAAGACATGAAGGACTTCATTTTGATCCAAGTGGTTGGCTTGGGTAAAAGTAAGATGAATATTCAATTCTACCTTTACTTTCTATTTGACATTAACATAATGAAAAGAAAGCTGTTTTAAGTGTGATGTTAAAGATTATAAAAATTGTATATTTCAAGTTGAAAGGGCTTTTAAAATCAGTTTTTTCATTTGTTTCTGTTGGTTTGTTACACAAGAGTTTATCAAGTGTATCATTATCTTCCTCTGGAAAATTCCAGTTTAGATGAATTGAACTTTTCTGACAGGAAAAAATTCCTTTCAAATCAAGATGTCCATTTATCTCACCTTCTCATGAAAAGTTTTAACTTTATTCTAGTGACCTGTACCACTTGTCAGTTTATAATATGCCATTTTCAAAGGAAGCTGCTACTTCTTTGAATGAACGTAGATTATTTATAGCAACAGGTAATTGAAACAAGGGAAAAAAGCACAGAAATATAACCAAAATTTCTAGAAGCAATGTTATTGAAAAGATAAATAAAACCCTAAGCTGCTTTCAGTGTAATACTAGTAGAGTCTTTCCCAAGGGAAAATACCCAGTGTTTTGAAGTTTTAGTTGCAGAATTTAATTATTTAAGTAAATTTAAATTAATAACTTTAATTAAGTAAGCCTTATTATATGGAGTCAGTCCAAGGAGAGTGCAGATATTTAAGTTTTGCAAGAGTTCATTTTTATCTTTGCTTCTCAGGTGCAGCATTAGGATATCCCAACCATTGTCAGACTGGAAAATCTCAGTATGTACAGTGTGGGGACACCAAAGGCTCTGCTCTCAACCAAATAATTTTCCTGCACAGGCAGAAGTTAATTTCTGGTCAGAAGCTTAGTTGTTTTTCTTTGTTGTGCCTGAGCAGCTAACAGCAAGGTCTAGAAAGAAAAGGGATTCTAGAATATTTTGTCATTTTAAGTGCCATCTCTCCTAAATCCATTCTTCACTTAGCCTTCCAGTAGGATGAGAAAAGCACTACCCTCCATTTCAGAAGGAGAAAGAAGTTCAGCTAGGGAACTATGGAATTATATAGAGTCATAGAGTTTGGGTTGCAAGGGACCTTAAAGATCATCTGGTTCCAATCCCCCTGCCATGGGCAGGGGGACCTCACACTTGAACAAATTGCTCAAAGCTCCGTACTGCCTGACCTCGAACACTTCCAGGGATGGAGCACCCACAGCTTCTCTGGACGACCTGTTTCAGTGTCTCATCATCCTCAGAGTAAAAAATTTCTTCCTAATATCTAATCTAAATCTCCCTTTTCAGTTCAAAACCATTACCTTTCCTATCAGTATCACCACTCTCTCAGCCTGTCTTCACAGCAGAGGTGTTCCATCCTTATAGCAATTAAGAGACAGGATGCTGCTTGATGCAAGCAAAATGCCCATTCATTGTGTGCCTCATTAGCTTATTTGTTAGCTCTGGTTCCCGCGCATTACAAACCTATTGGCTACACACCTTGTTTAGACCACACCACACAGCCAATCGGTCACACTCATCAGTAACCGATATCTCCGAACCGGGTGACTGGCCAACAATAGCAAAACCCCCTCCAGCAACCACTTGAACTTCTTAGCCTTAGTAAACAAGTGTTAACACTTTCATTCTTCACCCTGCACTTAGTTTTTACTTTAAGCACTTTGGTACATCTCCACTTACCAACTAAGCTGCAGTACAAGGGGGTCTGCTCTCTAGAGCAAATGCTACACATCCTTTTGATGATCCTTGTGGGCCTCCTCTGGATTCACCCCAGAAGGTCTATGTCTTTCCTGTGCTGACCCCATAGTTAGACATAGGACTCTAGATGTGTTCTCATCAGAACAAAGTATAGGATGAGAATTGCCTTGCCCTACCCTCTGGCTACACTTCTTATGATGCAGCCCAGGATACCGAAGAAATGATTCATCATCACTAGGAAATACATAAAATTTGCAATTCCACTTTTCAGTTTACTTGAAAAACATATAGTTTAAGAGATAGTCAATTAACTGAGATGTTGATAATTCTCATCAAATTCCTTTCCTCTCTTCTAGTCCCCACCATGGCTCACTCAGTCCCTCCTGTCTGCTGAGTATGGCTAAGTCATTTTGTAGTCACTCATGGCTGAGCACAGATCTGCAGGAATGTAGTATGTTATGGAAACCTTGACCTGTCAACTCATGTGGGCTGGTGCCAAGGAGGATGCTAATTATAGACTGACAGGTAAATACACCTGGAGGATGATTGTACTTATTTAGACTACTGCAATATTAATTAAATACTTGATTATTTCTGAGATAGGCTTTGGGAAGGAGGGGGAGAGGTTGACAAGGGAATTAGTCTTTTCACTGCTGAGAATAACTTGGGTATTGCAGTAGAAGGCTAAATCTCCTGGCTTGCATATGGGAGAGGTGAGAGAGGGAAGGGGAAGCTGGTGCACAAAAAACTAGTGAAGGTGGGCTCAGAAATGGCAAGGCAAGGTGCCACTGCTTGTCTGACTCATCCCAAGGAGAAAACAAACAGTGGTAACACTGCATATGAGACACAGAGACTAAGAATAGGAGTTTCAGTGAAACTAAGTAAAATGTATTGGGCTTTTCAGCTTGTGCAAGACTGAGTTGAGCTCAGTCTGATGAATGTTTCACAGGTGTGCTGGGTTTGCAGGGAGCCTAGGGCTGCCCTAGAAGCAAGAAAGCTCAGGTGGAGAAAGGCCACAGTAGGCACTTGGCCAGCATGGTGGTGGGCAAAGCAGACTTCTCAGCCTGGAGCTATCTTCTAAGCAAGCCTCAGGCTACATTTCAAGTGAGTCTGATTTTGCCTTTTGAAGAACTCTAGAGGAGGTGTTGAGCTGTTGAGTTCAGCAATATCTCTGAGTAACTTCAAGAACTATGTTTTCCAGCAAGTTCTGTATTTTAAGTGAGCCTTGAATGAATCCTCTACTATGTTATATGGCCTTTGGACAGTCACATGTTTGCATTATTTAATCACAAACTAAACCTACTATTCTTGAACCATATTTTGGTGCAAGGCAAACTATGGTGACCCTGGTGACTGCAAGAAGACAAACACCCGCTTTTAGAAAGGGTAGGAAGGAGGATGCCAGGAACTACTAATCTCTCAGTCTCACCTCTGTGCCTGGGAAGATCATGAAACAGATTCTCCTAGAAGCTGTGCTATGGCACACAGAGGACAGAGAGATGATTCAAGACAGCCAGCATCACAGGATTCATGGCCAGCAGATCAAGAGATGATTCTGCTTCTCTGCCCTCATGAGTCTCCACCTGGAGCTCTGGTGTCCTTGGCACAAGAACATGGACTTCTTGGAGTGACTAAAGAGGAGGAACATGAGGATGATCAGGGGGATGGAGCACCTCTCCTATGAGGACAGGTTGAGTGAGCTGAGGCTGTTTAGCCTGAGGAAGAGAAGGCTCTGAGATGACCTGCAGTGGATCCACAGAAAAGCTGGGGAGGTACTTTTTGCTAGGGCATGGGGCTATAGGATGAAGGACAGTGGTTTTAAACTAGACATTCTGTGATGTGCCTCAGTTGCCCTGTCCATTGGGTGCCTGGGTAGTATACCTCACCTTGCACATATGCAGCATTGGAAAAACAGGCAGCATGGAGAAGTCAAGCTCACAGCTATTTTGTACCCTGAAGAGTTCCTGCTCATTTACACACGATCCAAATAGGTGACTGACTCTTTTCTCTGACAATACCAAACCAAACTGTCATGAGCATACTTGAGTGGGAAGACAGAGAGAGAGTTGACTCAGTACCTCAGTAGAGAGTATGACAGCTCTGCTTCACCCAGTTAATGACCTTGGCCTCCCATCCATCTGTATGTTACTGGACTGGGGAATTCAATCTCTTGTCTGGAGCAGATAAGTAAGAGATGGTTGTGGGTCAGAGCTGTCACTAATGCACTCTCAAGGACTCTACACAGCTGCACAGTCTTGTCTTGAAGATGCAGGGGAAGGAAAGGTGCTATTTCTGCCCTGGGAAGGCAGAAGACATTAAATCAACATAGTGAGAGCTGATGAGAAACAATAGAGGCATCAGGACAGCACAGAGAAAGGCAGAGTTATGAAGCCTGGATGCTGTGAGCCCAAGAGGCACAGGGACATGCATGCTAATTTCTCCTTTCTACTGCAGCTCTGTGGACCTCAGGCTCCTCTGTAAAAGCAGTGCCACTGGGAAAGGATGGTGCTGTTCCATCCCCTGCAAGGAGTGGGGTGCTAAGTCCACCTTCTGCGTCAGGTTTTCCATCTGGAGATATGCTAGGGGACATCCCAGCTGAGGCATGAGGACTTTTTTCCCCTTGCTCCCACGAATGGCACAAACCTTGTCGTCAAGTGTCCCTGTGTAGTAGCAGAAGCTGTACCTCTGGATTGCAGCTTTGCAGATCCCCATGGTGAAGTGCACAAAACCACTCCTTCATGTTGTTTTGGAGAGCTCAGTACTTGCTCCATCAGACCTGCCCTGCTGAAAACATTGAAGACATGCAGGTTCTTCTTGATCTGCATGCAAATGGAAACAGGACAAAGCACAGGAAATTAGAAAGGGCCAAAGACAAAAGCCCAGGCTCAGAAGGTGAAGAAACACCTAGTATAAGCTCAGAGCTGCTATACAGGGAAGTGGAGGGAAAGAAATTTTTTTCCATAAGACCTTTTTCAGAAAAGAACAGGCTGACTTTAATGGCTAGACTTGAAGATAAAGGGTTGCAGCCTCACACAGAAGCAAATAAAAACACAAAGCTGCCCTTTTTTGCCAATAAGTTTTTTGTTTAAAGGCTTTAGCTGCTCTTCATGCTGATTGTCTCACTGCATAATCATCATTGGCAACTTCCCTTGCTCTATCTTGAAGATCCTCTGCATGGATTTTTTTCTTTCCAATTTCATTTCTGGAGATGATAAGAAAGTTGCAGCATAAATTAAACAGGATGCCTGGAGACTGCAATTCAACAATAATGTAGCTGAATTCCTGAGTGAGAGGGGAAGAAAGAGGGAAGCTCAATGCAGTGCCCGCCTGACAGCCTCTCCCTTGCCATGCTCACACCAATTAAGTGTATCTGAATGAATGGACAGGGTGTCCAAGGGTAGGGTTGCCAGGAAAACACCTTTGTGAACACATGCTATTTTGATCAAAGGCTATGGAGCAAAATGAATGAAACGGCCATTCCACTTATTCTCACTAATACAGAGGGAACACCACAAGTGTTGAGAAGAACAGAGACCAAAAAGGGTACATAACTGGATTAAAGGAAGCTGGATTTAGGGAAGGTTTGTACTCTTTGTCCAGCACTCACTGTCAGTATAACCAGGCACTACCAATTTAGGTCCCTGTTCCATCATTCAAAACTTTATGCTGTCAGTACAAAAGAAGCAAAGGAGAGAAGAAACTTTCAAAGGCAGAAAAAAGAAGTACAGGGTACATTGAATTTCTGTGGTGAAGAAACAGGTCTTGAAGACTTGCACAGAGTCCTCATGTCAGTGCAGGATAGAGAGAGGGCAAAGAGAAATCCATCTTCATAATAAAATGCTGTCTGAGCTGTGATGGGTGGATGGAGAGTCAAGTTGCTGCATCTCTGCTCTTTCCCTTTTATTACCTTAAATCTTGGGATTTTTTTAAAGGACAGAAGCAAGCGGAAATTAAATGCTCACTCTCAAAATGAAGATGACATGAACCTCTGGCTTTGAGACTGGATTAGTTTTGAAGGCATACTATGCACAAAATGAGGCCAGGGAGGGCTGGCAATGGAATTCCCAGTAGACAAACGTTCCTTCAAAACACAGATTAAACAGGGAGGAAATGCACAGCATATGAATATGAATTGATTCAGTGCCTTGCACGGTCTCACTTCATTTAATAAAGCGCATTTCCTTATTGCATGTAAATTATTTACATTATTTAAATATGTATCATCAAATGAACATGTCAGTCATGAAACAGATACACAGATGCACGCAGAAACACACATGTGCACCAGAGCATCAGGAAAGGATGCACACAGCAGTCTTTCAGGCAGATAATGAGCAAACACCCTCGTACTTGGCCATCTGTGATTAATGAGCGCCCCTGTGTCCAGTCCATGAAGCAATGGTGCTGCTGTCCCTGCAGAAGAGCTGGCTCTCCTCAGAATAATTTTAATGCCAGCTCCAATCAGCACAGCAGGAATGTCAGCACTTGGCAAGAGCCCCATGCCTCACCAGTGCCTCGGTTAATCTCCAGTATGTGGGACTTCTTCTCTGCAAGACAGTTATTATTCTTCCTTTCATCTGCACAAGTTCACAGCAAAGGGAACACAGGAGGGCTACATTTAAATAGGATAAAAATCCATGCGTCCAGCAACCCTCCAAAGTCAGTGTTATTAGTAAATATGTTAGCAGTCAATTTCATACTGTTCTGGCCTCTGCCACTGTATAAAAATCTGCTCAGAATTTTCCTGAAATAAATTGTTTTTCTTACGTGGAGGTCCTGCCCATGGCTTCTGCTTCAGTTAAACAAAGGTCTAGGTCTGGCATGGATTTTGCAGGAAGTGTTGCCTCTGAATTCTGCTGTGTGCTTCAAACACATGAGACAAAGTAAAGCATACTCTGACTGCGC
The DNA here is from genome assembly GCA_013400935.1 of Turnix velox. Taxonomy (NCBI): domain Eukaryota; kingdom Metazoa; phylum Chordata; class Aves; order Charadriiformes; family Turnicidae; genus Turnix; species Turnix velox. Next base: position 14,373 of record VZTY01027846.1, read on the forward strand.
ACTAATAGAGACAAAATATGGACCTAAATTTTGCAGTTTTACTTGTACACTATAACTAAGGGAGGAGTCAGATTTTTCCAAGACCCATCTGTGCAGTGCAAGGGTACAATGCTGCATAGAACCCCCTCCCTGAGAAATGATACCTCTTTACACAAGTCTGGTTGGTAAAAGGCAGGCCATCTCTGGAAACATTGAAGGCTTGGGTACGTGGACTATGGACATTTGGACAGGCTCAAGAGAAAAATTGGATCATTCAAAGCTTTATATCAAGTCATTCCTCTGCCCCAGGCTCCTCCAAGCTCTGACAAGGTCCAAAACAACAAGGATGTTGACTGTATTTAACTCTGATGAAATGTCCCCAAAAGAGCAGGTAGAACTTGGTAATTTTCCTGATGTATTACAACTTATTAGTGAAAGAAGAACTAAACACTTCCTTCAGCTCAAAATTTGGTGGGTCAGATTTTCAGATGTATAAGAGCATAGCAGACTCAAGGGAGATACTCCAGTATAACTCAACTGAGGTGTTTACTAGAAAAGCTGACCAGGGCTTACATTTACCCTCTTGTGCTCTTGGTCTGGTGCTCTTTGCAGTGAAATTTCCAACAGACATTTTTATCTTTCAACCAAAACATGAGGGAAAATAATGAATCATTTTGTATAGTTTTCTATTGCTTTGCATGGTATTCATCAATGTCTATAAGGTGCAGGCTCCAGTTAAAATTTTCCATTCAATTAGGGTATTTATAATCTTTCTCATTCCCTAGAGTTTAATATGATATAATGTCACTCCACATCCTTTCCTTCAGAAGGGACTAACAAGATGTTTTGCACTCTCTCTGCCTCCCCAGCTCATCCATGTGTTTGCATAAAATTTATAAAACCCTAAGAACTACATGGCTTTATCACACTTGTTTGAAATGACCAAGGAGCTTAGAAAGCATTAGCTGGAAGCATATGACTTCATGACAGCACTAGTCTTCTTTCCTTTGGAAGCTGGGATAAAAACAGGCAGGAAATTAAGAAGTTATTAAATGACATTGGTAAGACAAAGAGGTGGTTACTGACACCCCCATCATCACATTATCCACATCCCCAGAGAGACGTGTATCTTCTACTCTGCCACAGCAACCTGAAAATATTGTGTTAGAGTGTGAATTTCTGGGGTGCTGGGGAAAGATTTTGAACTATATGTTTTAATCAGATAAAGCCTAATTTCCTCTACCCCTTTAAAGATTTTATTTGATTGGGGTTTTTTGTTGTTTTTGGTTTTGTTTTTTTAACTGAGCAGACATCAAGGCAACTCTGTTCATCTGCTTTTGAGTCTGAGTGTTGAAAACTATGTCCTGGGAAGGATATGATTTCCTTTGATAGTGTCAGCAGCAGCATGGCATCACAGGGAGCAGTCAGATTCCAATACCAAAACAGCAAAACTGAAAAAAAAGAAAAAAACAGTGTACAATTCATACAGGTGATTTGTATAGTTGTTTCAAAGTAGCATCCCACTGTACCAATCCTCTCCCTCTAGTCAGGTAATCTTCCATCTCTATTGTGCAGTCTCTTCTCTCATACTTTCCATCCTGTTTGTCTTCTTCCTGTTTGCCCAGCACCATCCCTCATTTCCACCCAAGTCCCTGGCTTCTCTTCAAACCAGGAACCCAATATGTCCATCGTGTCTCTCTAGCTCTGCTTTTTGAGTCACCTACCTATCACTCCCACTGGAAGAAAGAAGATCCTTGGGTAGCAAGGTCATTTTTATTAGCTAAAATGGAAAGGAGATGAGAGACTTTCAGACACAGTCATTACCAATCTCAGCAGTTTGCAAACCTCTGAGGAAAACAGCAACAAAATCTATAGCAAGAGAAACTTACCTAGAAACTGGTTATTGGTTTGAGACAGTGGCAAGTTGACAGTCACAGAGCACTTCAAAATAGGCTTTTGCCTGGGGACTCGCACTCAAGCTCATCATATAGGTGGTTGTTCTCCCCAGGCTCCCTGTACTCCCCTGAAAGCACCCCAGTAAGTGAGATGGGAGACATACTGCGTGAAATTAAAGAAAATTAAATTTTAAAAAACCCAAAAAACTAAAGGACTAAGTACTTCTGCTATAAATTCTATGCAGTTACTATCAAGCCAGGTCAGGAGCCAGAACACATCATTCTGTATCTCTGTCTCAGTTAATGGACATCTCTGCCTGCCTGTGCACTGACCCTGCCTGCACACAGCTGCTACATGTGTTGCTCAGACATCTGTTCATAGCCAACACCTTCAGCTGAAGAAGCTCAGCTCTTGCTCATAAACAATCTCCCAGGCAGTTGCTGGCACCCTGGGGAAAAGGACTAGGGAAGGTTACAAAGTAAATGCTGAGGTGTCTGCAGAGTGCATTCCTGTCGTGTACAGTACCAGGTATATGGACTCCTTCAAGCCTCTTCTTTCTGGGGCATAATTCCCCTGCCCAGGGTAGTAACATGCTCAAGTTCCCCATTCCTTGTATTAAATATGAAAATCAAGTGGGATGATCAGCACCAGTTCTGGTGATGCCACAGGAAGATAGCCATGTCATCCTCTTCCCACAAAGAGATGTACAACTCCAGGAAGGTGCCAAAGGATGTCTTGGCACTTACTGTGAGGGTGTCTTGCTCGAGCACCCATGCCAACGGAGGTTAGTGTGTACTGGGGATAGCTGTCACCTTCTGTCTCCCTGTCAGAGCCCAGCAGTGGGCAGGACATGACTTTCTGATGGGTAAGACAGTGGGGGACACCAGGGAGGACTTGCTGCCTGTGGTTTAGGGACAAGGCCATAAACCCAAGGCTTTCCTCAGCAGAAATGATAGAGGACCTTGCTGCTGAGTTTCTCCTTCTAACCAGCAGCCTCCGCTCACCTCTCAGACTGTCAGAAGCACCTGGGATTAAATACACCATCATGTGTAAATCCTGTGTTTAAACAAATAATTCTTGCAGAATAACAGCCAGGCTTTTCCACATGAAGCAAAGCTGACATCTGACTCTTCGCATGGCTTCTCCCAAGAGAACATTTTAATGAGGCTCACAGCTGTAATATCACACAGAGAACATTAACAATGCTAATTACCTAAAGTTTAGCCCATGGATACTCAAATGAACATACCTTGGAGACAAATTGTTGATCTGGCCCAAACAAAGCACCAATGACTTGCAAAGAGAATTGAAGCTTGCAAGAACATCAGACACAAGGCATTAGGCACACAGATCTGGAAGGCAGCCCTCACAGCAGAGCTGGTAAGTAAGAGAGGTGCCTGAACAAATCTGAAATTGCAGAGAGAAATTGCCTTGCGGTGGCCAAATCCTTCCTGAGAAAAACAGAAAAGGTGTTGATAGGTCTCTCAGCATTGTCTCATACAGGATCTGTGCAGGGAAAGGGAGGGTTATTGGAGGAATTATTGTGCCAGGCAGCTGCAGCTGGCACCGGCTAAGCCAGAAGTCCACACAGACATGCAATGTGTGAGCCAGCTCTTGCCTGGAAGAGATCCAGGGCCTTTGCTTCACACCATATGTGCTCTTGTTCTGCAGCCCAAGGTCATCATGGAGGTGCCTGGGTGTGCTGGGATGTCTGCACTGAACCCACTGTCTTTTCGTCTCAGGCTTAGCCTGCAGCTCAGGAAACAGTGATGTGTACTCTGATGCACAAAGCTTAGCTATCACCTCTCCATTTAGCTTCTTATCACAAATGCTGCAGGGCAATGCATGAACAAGGACCATCATATAGCACAAGAAGAAGCTTTGTCTGCCCAGGTGTCTCTTGGAGGGAGATGTGAATTTTTAGCAGTCTGTGTTGCTTAGCTCTAATTGAGCACAAAAACATCACATGGCAGGCAATAGCCCATTAGCAACACTGCATGCTGAGGGGCCTTTTAATTATTTTTGTGCTCCCAGAGGACTACAGAATGCTCTCTGTAAGCATGGTGTGGGAATGCCAATTAGGTGGCCTCCAGCCCTGCTAGACAAGGTCCGGTCACATCACCTTGCATCACAGGCTGAACCCTGCCCTCCATTTTCTCCCCAAGTCTACCATTTTCTGGCATGAAATATTTATTAAGGGGAGCTGCCGTCTGTCGTAAATGTTGAATCCCCTGTCTCCTTGCCAAGGTCAGGCTGCCGGGGAAGTACTTTTGCTCTCCAGAGTTTCTCCTTGAGACTGACAAGTTTTTCTTCTCTTCAGCACAAGCAGGCAATCTGCAGGAGGAGGTTCTTTCAATTCCTGTGAATTACTATTTCCTGGGAATCAGGTGGGCATGTAGAAAAAAATCATTAGAGCAGAGATGACATAGCAGTGAGCTATTGTGGTATCAAACCAGATAGTCACACTAGGACCTTTTGGGAACACAAAATAAGAATATATCTGCTGTTGTGAAAGGCCAGCTTCAGTCTTTGCAATCACTGTTTAGACTTCTTAGAAAGCTTCTATACTTAGAGAGGAAATCCTAGTCCCACAGAAGTGGATGGGAGGTTCACTCTCTGCTTCTATGGTGCTATGTTTGTACCTCCCCAGTTTAGTTATACTTTGCTGAGTTTGGACTTCACTGTTTCATACAGGTTTTGTGCTAGAACAAACTGTTTAATAACCTTTTTTCAATTGTGGTGAGTGAAACAGACAGACATGGTGCTACTCATCAAAGTGTCAAATAGATTTTTCTCCCCTGGTATTGGTGCATACTAAAGTGGGAGGAAAACATGTCCAGGAACAGAAATAAACTTTACTAATTTAAGATGAGAAAAACATTGAGAACCAAAGCGCTGGTTTGGCTGGGGAAATAGTCTTCCCTAACAAAGGAAACTAGAGGAATCAAAAATATGAGAAGCAAGGTGCATCTGCAGTGTGTATCCCACAGCAGGACTTTCTCTGCACAGCCTGATGCTTTGGGATGCCTAAGACTGGAGGTGCAGCTCCTTCACCAGGGCAACCGGCTTCAAGCAAACCTACCAACCTGTCTCTCTTTAGCCATCTTGATAGCCAGTGGGTCCCAGTGCATTTGTTCTCACACTAAAGGTGCCTCACAGGGACAGTGGTTTTCTGGATGTGTGCTGGGCTGTGAGGATGAGAGGGTGGGAATACAGAGAAGCTGCAACCACCACCCAGCACAGGATCACACCACAGATCTATGCAGAAACATAATGGTGTTTCTGTTTTGTCACCTTTTTTCTCCTCTCCTGGTAATTCCTAACATTTTACTTCCTTTTTTGACACCTGCTCAGTCTTGACCTGTCTTTTTCTCAAGAGTCAGCAATGATGTTGAGATGATTTTCTTATGCAATGACGGCTGATTTAGAGCCCTTCATTATGCATGTATAATTAGAGTGGTGGGGGCTTTTTCCCCAGAAGTATTACTGTGTATTTATCAGCAGTAGATGTCATCTGTAATTTTACAACTAAGTCTTTCATTATCATGAAAAACTAAGTACTTCTGCAACTCTTCACAGTCAACTCTTGACTGCCCAGAATTTTTTTCATTCTCAGTAGAAATCTCACCTAACTTTTAAGATTCTATTCCAAATGAATTCTAAATAAATTCAAAAATATGCATCCAGCTTAGATCTCTGGATAATTTCCTTGGTCTGTGAAAACATATAGTTTATTTATATCTTTACTCCCACAACTACACCATGTCTTTTATTGGAAACACCTCATTGGCAATCACTCTATTATTCAATTGAGGTGCACTGGAAAGAGCGTAGACAGACACTACAGAAATAAAAACAGCAGCAGTCCCATTTTTAGAACTTAGCAGACAAGACGTATTTGTTTTGATCTTTTTCTCTAAATTATCTTGTAAATTCTCTCCACTAAATTTCATCTCTCTGTATATAGCATGTAATATAACCTTTTTTTCTAAATGTGTCACCACTTCAAAGTTCATTAGACCATTCCAGACGTTATGGCTAGTAAAATCCTCATCTGGATGCAAGATATTAGCAGAAAGACTAACTCCTCAAGTCTCTGGCTCCAAGGCAACATATTGTCATAAATCCATAGGAAACCAGATTTCATTAGTTCCCTTGGTTGTAGAACTAATTGTTTGCTCCCGCACTGGGCATCTGATCATGGCTGTGGGCAGCAGGAAAGCCAGTGGCAATTTAATGCCGTTCCTCTGCTCTGCTTTACTTAATTTTTGTTTCAGGATTATGAGATGCTGGGGATGTAGAAGAGCTACCAGAAAGATAACAGCTGCCAGAATCCCAGTACAGTTTTGTACTTCAAACCTTGTGTACTGCATAGAGTAAAAACAGAAAAAAAGGGGCTTAGAATAATTTTAAACAAAAATCTGTTACGTTCCTTCAAAATTACCCATGCTTGGTTTAATAGATGCTAGATTAATTGCGTGCTGTCTGAGAGCTTTTGTTCCTCTCTGGAGTGGCTGTGGTCCATGCTACAGAGGTGAATGCTACTCTACTGTATGGCAAATTTGACATTGAAGGGCTCTTTGTAGAAATAAAACGGCCGTTCTTTCCCATTGTCCCTTTGATTAAGCAGTGCCAGCAAGAGAGACAGTATTGATGGTTGTTTTCATGTTATAGGCATCTGGCTACTAAGAGCTGGGCTTAGATCACCAAATCACAAGCTGCTTTAGAGATGTCTGTTTCCACATGCTGATCCCACAGTGGTGTGTGTGACCCAGAAAAGTACTTGAAGTGCATATTTTAAGGGGAGGGGACAGGGGAGGGAGGAGGAAAAAGCAAGGAAAGAAAAACAATTTTGGTGAGGGTGGGATATGTTGATGTGTTGTGATAACCATTTGTTACATGTGAATGTTTTCCAGTACCTTTCTTCTGGTACCCAAACCCACAACACTGCAGTACTGCTGGAATAACCCTGGATTCTTGATGATTTTCCTCCATTTTTACATTAACAGACTCCCAGTTACTTCAGAGCTATTCCACGGAAAAAAATATAGGAAATGCAACATATAACACAGTGGACTCATTCATTAACGGATCCACAGATAGCACCTCTTGAGTAGCTACTCACATCTGTGTGAATCACCATTTAGTAATGTATTGTTTTTGGCTTTGGTCACAGGAACTTCATTAGTTTATAATATATACTGGATGAGGCTGCTACCATCTTGTTTGCCAAACAGACTTTGACATCCTGAGCCCTTTCCCAGAGTTTGACCATGTCTTTTTGTTAGCATCAAAGCAAACTGGGAAGATGTCAGGAAGAGAGCACTCCCTTGTCTTTCCATGCAGCTGTTTGAATATACAACAAAGGCTACGGGAGAATTTTTCTTGTACTTTTAATTGTAGTGCTTTAATATGTAAAAAAAGTACATACAAGTTCTAAACTCCTGTTTTCTGCATTTGTTTACACTGTTTTCTAAGTTGCAACAGAATATTAGCTACGTAGGTAGTCAACACTGCTAACAAACTACAGTACAAGTTACTAATAACAGTACAAGATGCTTGGACTACATTCTTGCAAACGTGTATGAATACCAAAGAAATCCTGCAAAGTTGAGAGGTTTCCAACACACATTGCCCTCTTCTCTCAAACATTCGTAGGATTTTACCCATGATTTTCCTAAACACCGCACCACAGAAGGGCTGACCCTTGGCTGGTGCAAGCTGCAGTAGCTCCATTAGCATCTGTGGAGCAATGTCAGTGATCATGAGTGAAGGGTGTGACTCAATCTGTGCTCAGATAGACACCTTCAGGCAGGGGGGAAACCATGCAAGTTTCCATGCATGACAAACTGACGGGCCTTCTTGGTCAGTGCTGGCTTATAGCATTAAGCAACGTATTTTTCTGGGGGTTTTTCTGAGGGTTTCAACACTGGAAGAAATCGGATCAGGGTGACTAAAGAGCAGCTGGGAGTACTCTGGATTCTCATGTCACTCTAGGTAAAACTGGACAAATTTCCCTCAAAAACCTCCAATTTTGAAGTGTAAGAACCCAACCCATCACCTCTCCTCCCCCGCAAAAGGCTAGAAAAGATATTAAGCACTTAATAAAATCGAGTATGAGATAAGAATAGCACAAGCCATATCAAAACAAATCTCTACATACACACATTGTAACCATACAGTCACTTCAGAGTTCAAAAGAAAGAATCACACTTTACAAAAGAGGGAAGGGGAAAAAGACAATGCAAGAAACTGCCCTTACAATTGTGTACTGGTCTGTGGCCACCAAAAGTAAACGAATACCAAGCAGCATAGTGTAAACTCCAACGAGGCCTGACAGGCAACCTGGAGGTAGTGTACATAGTTGAAAATGAATTTGAAAGAAATGATGGCCATTTTTCTCCTATTCTGTTATGTTTACATAATCAAAGACATGATGACAGTGACATGACTCTCCATCCTTGTGAGCCCACTTGCCATCCCAGGATAGATCGCAGAAGGAATTTTCCTCTGATATGAGAGTGTATCTAGGGATTCCTGAGAGAGAACTCCTTACTTATTCCATTTCTCACTCATAATGGGTCCTATCTGTACTTACCATATAAATAACAGGACAATATGATTTATTCAGTGATGTTTTTTTTCTCACAAGGATCAGTACAAAATATCCTTATCATTATTGCATTGAACACCAAAATTTCAATGGCACACTTGTATCAGCAGCATGCAAAACTCCTCCAAGCTGCTCACTGGCAGGAATTAAACTGCTGTGGTGAGGAGCTACGGAAGTTGGCAAATGTATCAAAGTTAGTTTTTCAATTCAACAGCATGTTATGAAAAGTCTGAGCACCAATTTCTACAGCTCAGAGTAAAGACACAAAAGTAAAATTATCTTCTGTTGAAAAAAGAATAAAAGGCTGTTCAGCTTACAGTTCAGTTGGCATGTTGTAGAAAACATGGTGATGGCTCAGAGTAAGAAAACTTCTGCAGCTGTATCACCTGCTCTTTGATTTTCTATTCAGGTTAAGTTTTAAGTATTCCTATTTTTCTCCAGCCACATAATCTCAAAAACATAGGTAATGCATTACAAAAGCCACTATGATGCAGTCACTCAACACACACAAATATTCTATATAGGTAGGGGTACATACTAACTAGGAAGTTGAACAGGTTCCAACCCACATTTTGTTGTTTCCATATGGGTGGGCAGATGTCATTTAGGTGAGACAGAGATAACCTAGATAATCCTCCATGTTGAAAAGAAGGCTGTGAGTATGGGAGCAGATATAAACTGCAAAACCTGAACAAGAATGAACCTGAATAGAATATCCCCTGCTTTGTAGCTAACTTTAAAATCACTCTCAGCTCAAAAAATTTTATTTTGAAGAATGTGAAAAGCGTTTGGAATAAAGAAGTGTGAATTCAAGGAGTGGACTTGTTTTCTCAATATTGCATAGAAGTTATCTGGTTCACTTGCTCATTCCTAGCCTACTCTTCATAATAGCTCTTTTGCTTCAATAGCTAACTGGCAAGACAAGAATATTGAATTACAAACAAACTTCAAGGTCAAGGTATTAGAAGACTGGGAATAGACATCCTGCTACTTTTAAAACAAATGATGCATCGTACATTTAGTGCCTCTGAATCCTCTTTCAACAGAATGAAGCATCTCAAGGGCAAGATTTCCATCAGTCCTGAGCAGGCACAGCCAGTTCTAAGATTTCAAACAGCCTTGGCAGCCTTTGGCTCCTGCCTGTTCATTCTGAATACTTTTGTGTTCTAGACATTTCTGCACATGGATGAACAGCAAGTCTTCTATTGCTCTTTTGCTGGCCACATACTAGTCAAAAGGACCATTTTTTGATAGCTTTTTCTAAAACCACATTGAAAAAAAAAACCCAAAAAACCCCCCCAAACCCCCAAAACCTAAACTGCGTAATAAAGTAGAAAGACTCTTTATCTCATAACCAAACGTACCTGTTGGACTAGGAAGGACCACTGGAATGTACTCAGTTCCCCAGTAATTCCTCAGAAATCAAGTCAGGATCTTTTTGTCTCAGATTGTTATGATGAATGGAGTTGAATCCACTTGGCAGCCAATGACAAGCGGTGCCCTCCAGGGCCCAGTACTGGGGCAGTTCTGTTTAAAGTCTTCATCAATGACTTGGACAAGGGGATTGAGTGTGACCTTAGTAAGTTTGCAGTGCACACCAACGTGGGTGTAAGTGTTGATCTGCTTGAGGACAGAAAGGCTCTCAGAGGATCTGGGCAGGCTGGATTGATGGCCTAAGGCCAACTGATCAACAAGATCAAGAGCTGGGTCCTGCACTTAGCTCACAAAATACCACACAACACTACAGACTTGAGGAAGAGTGGCTGGAGAGATGCCTGGTGGAAAAGGATGTGAGGGTGTTCATGGAGAGCAGAATATGAGCCAGCAGTGTGCCCAGATTGCCAAGATTGCTTGTATGAGAAATAGTGTGGCAAGCAGGACTAGCTCAGTGATTGCTGTTCTGTATTCAGCACTGTCGAGGCCCCACCTTGAATATTGCATTCAGTTTTGGCCCTCTTACTGCAAAAATTACATTGAAGGTCCTGGAACTCATCTGAAGAACAACAAAGCTGGAGAAGAGTCTAGAAAACAAGTCCTGTGAGGAGCAGTTGAGAGAACAGGCTAAATAATGGGGCTATTTAGCCTGGAGAAAAGAAGGCTGAAGTGACACCTACCTGAAAGGTCATAGTGAGAGTGGAGTTGGTCTCTTCTCCCATGTAATGAGTAATAGGACAACAGGAAAAGGCCTCGAGTTGTGCTAGGGGAGGTTTAAATTAATATTAAGAAAAATTTGTTCAGTGTAAGGGTCATCAAGCATTGGTACAGACTTTCCAAGGAAGTGGTTGAGTCACCATCCCTGGAGATATTTAAAAGACTTTTAGATGGGGCATTTAGGGACATGGTTTAGTAGTGGACTTGGCAGTTGGAGTCAGTAATGGTTGGAGTCAATAATCTTTACCAACCTAAAAGAATACAAGATTCATGTTGTGAGACTTTTTTTTTCCTTGAACCTAGTCAAGGTTCAGCCCACAACTATTGAATGTGTCATTCACCTTGCACCTAAAAGGCATTACACAAGAAACAAATCTTGCTGATTTCATCATTGGAGTCTTGAGCATCATCATGAGTAAGAGCCTCTCCGAGGACAAAAGGAGTCTCTCAGGAACACTTGTCTAACAGCCTTGTCTTCAGACAACTCTGCACCTTCTATGACCCTTATAAAACACTTTCCATTTTTTGTTAAGGGCTCCTAGGGCACAGTCTGTCAAAAATAAGGGACACAGAGAAATGAGAGACACCATGGCCAAACACAAAACTCTGATGATAAGAAGTAGGATGGAAAGAGTTCAGCTGGACTCCAAAGTTCAAAGTTAGGCATTGTTTAACTTTTCACTTCCAAACTGAGGTGATTTTAAATCAGTAAGATACCTCAAATAAAAGCCCTTGAGTTACTCTTGTAAGCCATTTTTATGAATAAACCAGTGACAAATAAAAGAGCAATTCAGGATACAGTTCTCAGATGTTTTGCTTCCAAATTGAATTACTCTTAAAAGGGGATGGGAAGTAACCTAAAAGCCTTTACAGTCTTTTTTTTAAAGAGAGGATGTTTTTCAATTAACTCTCTGTAACAGAATAATTTGAAAATAACTGAGGAAACCATGTAATCCCAGATGGTTTAGATTCTGTGTGCTCTTGTGAATCTGCTGTGACTCCACTGCATTAAAAAAAGACATACATTATTTGGTAGCAATTTTCCATGACACAGGGGCTTACAACAAAAATATTGCAGTACCTCATCCTCTTTCTGCATGACACACCATGTTTTATTGCAGTAATGTCTCATAATAGATGAAGGTGCTGCAGGGTCCTGTTTGGCCAATTGCTATAGGACTCTGGAGTGCACTTTCATAAACAGGGAATATCTCCTTCGGGAAGGGTGTTAAGGTGATGCTTAGATGCCAGGAGAACTGACTAAAGGCTTCACATGTGATCCTGTGTGAGTATTTTCTCTACCTCACCCCTTCCCCCCAGCTTCTCCTTTAAATGGTAGGTTTGTTTCCTCACTTGCGGATAGCACAGGATGCAAGGTAATGGAGCACAGCAGAATGCCTCTAAATCAAGAAGCCAGTGTTTTTTGCCAATGTGACAGACTGAAAAATGCTTCTGGTACTTCCATGAGTAGGTTACTAAGCAACACTAGCTTCTAGGGAGAAGCTGTAATGGATGTGATCATGTGCCAGAAGCTTGAACATATCCCCAGCTGGAGCACTGGGGGGAAGGAGGGCAAGTGTGCACCCACAGCAAGGCTACATGGCTTCAATGGCTGTAAAACAGGCTCCTTTGAGATCAGCTGTGACCACAAAGGAGAAGTATTCCAGAGGTGTGGTGGTTCATGGGGTCATTAAAAGGCAAAGTCACTGTCAGAACATAAAAACAGGAGAGAAAAAGCTTAGCAGGTTTAAGCACCACTCGCTAAACCTGTCCCAGCCTGTCTCAGAGAAAATGATGCTTAGGATCACTGACTCTAGGGAAAGATACTAAAAACAATAGGGACTGGAAAAGATTTCCATGTAAGGAGACAGAAAGATCACCAAGTCTAGAACAGATTAGAAATGGATAAGAGAGGGAAGGTTAGAGCCGAGTGAAGTGAGGTCTGATGCAGAAGAGGAAGATCATGCACTGCTGTCCATTGTTTCCTGATATAGCACAAAAGGGTTGTTTGCAGAAAACTGAAAGGCTGTACACCAGAAAATGATGAATCAAGTCCATGCTCCATGGAGTTAGAGAAAAATTTTCCCTGGCTGATGACTGCTTCATTGTTATTTTTTGCTGACATGTCTCACTTTCCTTTAGAGACACGGTATCACCAGTAACAGGCTGAATCAGAACTCAGTGTAACAAACCAGACTCATCTGGCATAGAACAATCTGTTTTCTTACAAGTTTGGAAGGCTCAGTTACTAAGCAGTTCACGTCTTTTACTAAAGACTAAATAAGTCTACTTAGACAGAGCCTCTTTAAGACAATAGGCCAACCTCTTGGTTTAAAGTCTGTGGAGGAATGATGATGAAGAGCTACTAAGAATCTCTTCTATATTTTAGTGTATTGGTACTCTTCCATGTGTTGATAAACCATGCTCCAAACAGGATTGGAATTAACTTGTAAGGGATTATGTTTTGCCTTATTTTGTTAGACTTTGTAAAACAAACAAGATTTTCTCCTCCTTCTTCTCCTTCAAGGTGAGTAGCACTTGTTATAGGACTTCAGATCTATTCCTGAAAGGTGACCAATACCTACAGTAAATGAATATGATACACAAAGAAATACATAATTGTATATACAACTGAAAGCCTCTTTCTAATGAAAATGTCATTTCTAATGGAAATGTCACTATTTTGAGGGTTTTTAAAGAGCACTTAAAGAGCACATTATATTTTTTAGATGAGATACCCACTGTAATGCCACAAATTTATCCTACTTCCATTCCCCCTTGGAATAATGGCCTATGAAAAAAAGTTCCACACAAAGTTCTGTTTCTTAGGAGATTTGACTGTCTATGACAGATAACAATTCACTTGAATGCTCTTGAGCTTCTCTTCGTAACTGCAGTTCAATTAAATAAATTATTTCCAGGACTGTCCCTGTCACTTCTGACCCAAGCTGCAGTGCTAGAAGAATGTCAGAGTAAAAAGCAGGATTTTCTCCTGTAGCACAAAAAAATGGAAAGCCATCGAGGTAAAGAGGAAACATATCTCCTGTATTTTTAAAGAACATTTTATAACCACAAAGGAGTCTATATGAACTATCAAGTGACCTTTGGGATTAGGTCAGCACAAACAGAGTTGCATTCCCTGCAATGATCAAGGGTTCATCGAAGACTTCTACAGGGAATATAAAAGCTGATGGACCTCTCTTATTTCCAGATTGCTCTGGACCCTTCAAATCAGCCTTGGTACATTCCTGAAATCCAGGAATGTATTGAAAGAGAAGAAAAGAATGAGAGTGAATCATGGTGGCTATTCTGTAATAAAGCTCAAAGGAGATGACACTTAGAAATTCCTCATGCACTTGCTACATAATTCCCAAAAGGATGTAGGGGCACATCTCACGTCATGCTTCTAGGATGATTTACAAAGGAGGAGCATATTAGGCATAACATTCATGTGTTATCCTTTGATTTTCAGCAGATACTTCCCTTTTTATGTTGCTGGCAAAGTTTGCACTGGCAGTGCACAGTAGACATCAAAAAGCAGTCCAGAGTCCAGCAGGAGCAGATGTCTGGGCTGAAAACAGATCTATGCTCCAGCAGAGTTCCCAAACAGCTGAGAGTTTGGCTTCCTATGCAGAAAATCTTGAGGAACCTAAGGGAAAACCTTGTCTTGATTTTCTGGGCCAAAGACCCATGGCATTTTGATGAAAATTAGCAGTCTCAAAGTCTTACATGGCAAGAGCAGGAAGAGTACTGTCCAGGGGGATGAAATTTCAGACTGATATTTCATGCACAAGTGAGACATGCTAGCAAAGATCATTCAGACTTCTGCAAAAAGGATCAGTCTCACAGCAAATAAATTCAATAATTCAAGACATAGAAAAGAGATGAACACAAAATGGTCTTGTCATTCTTTATCACACTTTCAGAATACAAAGAATAAAACATGCTTTTCTCTCTCTTTGGCTTCTGAAAAGTGGGGAGTGAGGAAACATTTCCTGAGTCACTGTGGAGGTGAAACCTGTAAGTGTATTCTAATGAAGTGTAACAGATGGATGATTTGACTGACAGGAGTCTGAAAGAAAATATCAGTACTTGAAATAAGAGTTTCCTCATTTCCAAACAGCAGTAACACATTCTAAGTACACAGGTGAATACTGTAACACTAAGTTTTCATCCAAAATGGCAGAAAAACACACTAAACAATGAGCTGTTGGCTTGATTCCCCAGCTAAAAAAAACCTGGCATTCTCATGGACAATTATGCACTAAGAGGGTAAATCCTAAGAAAACTTCTGTCCCCCAGAAATAGCTATTGCATTCCTGCCTCATACTCTCAATTTAAGGTCCTTGGTATACAGTGGGGATGGGACTCACAATCACCTCAAAGGTACAACTGAAGAGACAGGACCGTAATGCTCCTCTCTTTTGCCTTGTGCCAAGTCTTGGCCAAATGATGCTTGCACATCTAGCAGCCTGGCATCTTCAAGAGAGACACTGTCCCTGAAGGGTCAGGGACACCACCTGGCAGTGTCAGTCACACTTTCTCTTGTCTGTAGTGGAGAGAGACCCCACACCCAAGCCAGCAAGGTAGAGGACAAAGCCAGAATAGTGCAGTTGCTCTCTGCAGAACTGCTCCCAGGAATAGGTACTAGATGCTCCACAGTCTCTAATGGCACCAGTAGAAAGGGATTACCTGAGCCTGCACGGCCATGGGAAAGTGGAGTGGGATGAGCAGCTGTGCTTATAAATCATTCCACTTCAGACCAGAGAAATCCTCCTCCCTTCCTCTGTAATAAATGACAGTGCTCAGTGCTTGCATCCAGCTGAGGCTCCAAGTGCTCCACAAAACCAGTGGAGTATTGCCATCCTGACTTTTCTCTGTAAGTGACGCGCAGAGAGGCTGGGTTCCTGCTCACAGTGGTGCTACAATCCCTGTTGCAAGGAAAAATAAATTACGCACTTTATAACTCTGCTTAGGTGTGATGCCATGCATCCTGAAAACCGGAGAGCAGCTCTCATTCTCCAGGCCAATAGGCACCATGGCCACATCCAGTGGCTGTGTTCAAGGGTGTGTCAGCCATTCGGGTCAGCTGCTGTTAACTGAGCACTAAGTTTGGCAAATGAGTATGTGAGCATCTCTCCCTGTCTCTCTGAGGGGTGTTTCGACAGACATCTTTTCTTGTGAATGTGGAGAGAGACAGTACCTGCCTGCTCCTGCCCTGGCAATGATGGTCACTATGCCTGGCTGCCCAATGAAAATTAACACAAATTTCCCTTGTCCTGTCATGTAGTATATCATACAAAAGTAGTAGATTCTAAGATCATTAAAACCCCAGAACTGTTGAGAGAAGAGGCTTTTCCTATCTTATCTGCCTGCTTCTCTCCACAGAACTTTTGCTTTCACAAAAACACAGATTTGGTCAACTGTTAAAATTTCAGGTAAGAACCACCTTTTATAGCCTCCTACAACAAAATTGACAAGACAATCCACCTTTTAATCATCTCCTCCATAAAATATGCATTTGATTCCCTACCAGACCAGTGCTGAATTATTACCAGTATAGCCTCTTTTGCTTTGTCCAGTTTTTTTCATACCTCAGGAAAAAATAGGCATTTCCTTCTTCTTCTCTGAAAGACATCACCAACTGATTAGACAGACAGACAGATAAGTAACATCAACCATGATGTCTCACTCTAAGAAAGAGCCCCTAGCACTCAAGATTACATTTTTCTTTGTTTTATTTATCCTGTTTTACTTTTAGATTAACCAGTTGCATTGTGTTAAAGATTCCTATTACTCCATGGGTGCTAACTTTCTTTTAATTAGAATCTGTAAAGTTTTCTGTAATGGAATTTCTTGGCATTTTGGAGCTGAGTTAACCAGATACACAGGGATGGAAGTTACAAAATATGGAAAAATTCAATTCAGGTAGAACTGAAACACTTTTGAGCACCACTTTAGATGCTTTATGTCAAATGAAGACTACTTAAGTTTTATTTTGAAATTAAATTAACTTTGAAATTCAACTACTGAAGTGATTCTTTTTAAAAAGTTTGAAGCAAGCATTTTCTTTTCTCTGTAGTCCCCTCATATTTTTTAATAGGAAATAACTTGCCAGTGTATTATATGTAATTGCAATTCTATCTAAAATAAATTTATTCCACGCAGAAAAATCACACACAGCTTTACCTTGAATTTCCTTGTGCACAATATACATTAACCCTCCAGCAGTGACAAGCTTAATTAATATTCCTCTCTGCCCCCATCCACTCCTCACCTCCCCAATCATTCCTGTCAAAACACATGCTGTAGGTGTAAAGAACATGTAACAGCCCTGTAACATTGCACAGTGCTGGAGAGTCTTCCTTTGGGGCAGAATTTTACTGAATTCCTTTTAAGGAAAGTTGAGAAATTATGTTTTCAAAGTTATTCGGATCAAAGTTTGCTTGCAAAGAACACATTTAACAGTGGTTTAAAGTATGTTTACAGAAGTGCTGTAAAGTCAGTCCAAAGACTCTACAGAAAGGCAACATACAACCGATTTTTCTTAAAGGTATTGCCTGTTCTGAGCTGGAGGGGAGGCTCTGTTGTGGTAACACAAGGTCACCTCCTCCATGGATGCACCCCTTATTTGTGACTACTTTTCCACTCCTCTTGTTTCCCAGGCTGCAACTGGAGCAGCTCTCCTCCCCAGACAGTCTTCCAACCATGGGGCAGAAAACTGGAAAATATAGCACACAAATGTGATGGAGGGAAAGCCAGAACCAAGCTGTGGTTTCTGAATTGTTCAGTCTCTGGAACACCAACATGGCAGTTCTTGAGGACATGAAGGAGGTAATGCGCAACTCACTACATCAGTAGAGGTGATTTTCTACAACTGACATTTTTAGGTTTTCCAAAACCCCTTAAAAATGAGAAGGATCACATGAATATGTTTAGCTAACATATCTGAAGGCTATTATGCAGACATAGCTTACATTGAAATATATCCTCTCCCACAGTAATCATCTGTTTTTACAATAAGGACGGGAAGAACAATTACACTATCCAGTCTGACTTCCTTTATAGCAACAAGCTGTTTAAGTCATACATTTCTGTGATTAGCCAAGATTATGCTGAATTACAATCCATCTTCTGGAAAGCCATCCATTCTTGATATAAAGAACCAAAGGGGTGTGAGATCTGCCATCTAACAGGATACTTTGCCCTGATTTGTGCTAAAATACTGCTCAACTTGCCTTCGCAGAAGAGTTTGGAAATATGCTAGAGTTTGGTCCCAACAGGGGCTCTGAACAAACTTGCCTATCTTGCTCTAGAAAGACAGAGAGAAGCACACAGAGCCAGAGTCCTCTGCTGCTGAGACCAGACTTCTGCTACCAAGCAGTTTCCAGATCTGCCTGACAGTGGATGGTATCGCACAAGTTGTTCATCCCAGTGGTCATGCAAGAGGGTTGTCCCCAAGGGTGTACCAAGTCACAGGGAATCAGTTCTCACAGTTTCTAAACTCCTTTTCCTCATACTCATGGCTGTGCCACCTCTCTGCAAAGCAGGTACAGCATTGTTCACTTGATAAATGAATTAATGCACCACTATTTCTGGCTCTGGATGCAGGCTAAAAATGTAACTAAGAGGTCCATCACAGGCCCTTGACTTAATAGTGAGTCAATTAAGATGGGAGACTGTAGTGGAGGAAGTTCTCAGCATGGAAGAACTTGCATCTTGTCTGCTGCCAAAGTTACCTGGAGCTGCCTGGCTGCACAGTGACAGAGCACAAAGCAGCACAGAATAACAGGATATTAGGGATTGGAAGGGACCTTGAAAGATCATCTAGTCCAATCCCCCTGCCAGAGAAGGAGCACCTAGATCAGGAAGGCGTCCAGGTGGGTTTTCAGTCTCTCCAGAGAAGGAGACCCCACACTCTCTCTGGGCAGCCTGTTCCAGTGTTCTGTCACACTCACCATAAAAAAGTTTTTTCTTATAGCTTTAAAGCTGGAGAGATGAAATGCAGCTGGACCACTGTGGGTAAGTACCTTATTGCACTAATCTCAAATGGTAAAATAAGATTTTGCCACTGAAGCTCTAGAAATTTCTCCTTCCATCATACCTCATTAATCATAAAATTTCAGCAAGGCCACTGAGGAATATTTCCAAAGATGAAAGATACTGTCAACTGCAGAATGGCTATGAGAGTCAGTGGATCAAACCCATGAAATAAGGAAGCAGGTGTGCACACAGAGCACAGCTCATTTCACAATGTCTCTGTCACAGGGATGGAGAGCACTGATTTTCTGCACCTGCCAGTCCCACCAACAGGGCTACCTGAGACTTACATGATGATCCACCCACTGTCTGCTTTATACACAGACTAAAAAATACGCAATTCCCTCTCCATTTGATAATGCAGACATTGTTCTGCTCCCCTCCTAAAGTCAATGCAAGGACCTGGAAGGCAATGTCCCTTTCAATGATGGAGCTCCCTAAGCCCAGCAGGCCTGGCACCTTAACCCAGCCTAAACACAAACCCTAACCCACCTCTGTTGCTCCCACTGCCAGAACCACCATAAGGATTTCCTCCAGCACAAACACTTTGCAGCCGCAGTCCCTCTTTCTAGAACACTCATTTTCTGGGAGCAATCCCAGCAGTGTCCAAACTCCTGATTACCACAGCAATAGGACTTCGTATCAGCCTGTACTGTGCAATGGTTCCAAAGTGCCAGGTCAACAGAATGCAACCAGACAACAGATGGGTGCAAAAGCTCATGCAGATGAGCTGTGCTCTCTCTCAGGAGAACACAGTAGGGAGACTGCCAGGGCAGTAATGGACAGGGAATAAGATAGTTCATTTTACATTTTTCCTAGAGCTTTGTCACAACAAATAACTGACATCTGGTACTTGTCCAGTTCTACACTTTACCCTTACTACTTTACTCTTGTCTCATCTGAGGGTACATCACATAGAAAGCCTAAGGTACTGAATGAAATTCACAGGTAGCCAGTGCAGCTGTTCATGGAGAGTCTTGGTCCAATGCAACTAGGAAAAATACTTTATAAATCCTTTTCTATCAGGTTAAAATCCTCCTGCTTGCAGCCTGAGAAGAGGCTGTGATGGGAGAATCCAGCAGCTGACACAGCTTCTTCAGGGTGCAAGCTGAACAAAACCACAAAAGGTGAAAAAACTAGCTAAATAATGAGGAAAAGTGCATTAGGTCAATATAGCTCATTCTAATGAAGTGTAATTAGCTGAAGAAGAAAGAAAAATTAGATCACCGATATTCTTTCACAACATCCTTTGAAGTGCTGAGGGACATTTAGTTTTGCAGAAAAGTTTCAACCAATACAGACATGCCAAATATAATCTTCAGTGTCGTTATCTACTTGTACAAGCAACCTGAGTCACATGCTGCTTGGGACTCTCCTAAATTTATTTTATAAACCCACTTAAGTGTATGTATAGAAATCAATATGCATCATATCCAAGAAAGTGATTGTTCTGGGCTACTTGGTAGTTTGGGGAGTTGAAGATTTTTCACCTTAAAGATGAATCTGGTAGAAATTCTTTAATGTGCTCACTTGTCCTCCTAATGATGTCTTCAGTTTCTCAGTTGTAATAATAGTTTTTCAACTGATGCTCTTGCTTAATGTTTCTGAATTTCACATGTAGAGGTTTGTTTAATTGAAATACAACTATTACTATTTAAATTTTAAAATCACTATGAAAATCTTTCTCTCATACTAGGTTCAGTGAATTATTTCCTTCTTAGAGGAAGGTTCTTCTGCCAAATTACTGTATTTGCCAAAATGTGGTTGTAGAGAATCCGGGAATTAATTGAGGATTCAGCTTGATCTTAACAATTATGATTATAAGAAAACAGAGAGACTTTGGAAATGCTGGTATTCCTGATTGGGCAATTCCCAGGATAAAATGCAGGTTGCAGAACACTTCAGTTTCTAAATTTTAAAAAATCAATGAAAAGCACTTAATTTAAGCCTAAACCAAATCCATTCCTTTTTGCAGCTTACTTCAGATTACTTGGAAAATGGACAATTTTACTTTCTCTGATCAACTTAAGATGCTGTTTCATTCAGTTTTTTGAGCTAAGCAGCAAGTCAGATACACAAATAACTGATCACAATTTTCTGAACAAAACTAAAATGATGAGCCTGGACTGCATGCTGGTACTGCAGTGGGACAGTGTACCTGAATATCCTGAGACATCAAAGACAGTAGGCTTTTCTAAGCACCAGTGTGTGCACATACTAGTGCTATTCTTCCTTCTGAGACAGTAAAACCAGATTTCCAAAGATCTGACAAATCTTACTCTCAGAATCCCCCTAGAATACAGAGTGTTTGCTCTAAAGAGATCTCCAGTCAAGACAGTAAAGAGAAACAACTGGTGTTGCTCCCAGCCAAAGTACTCACCAATAATTCCCTGGGTGATACCTTACTACTTTTTTAAAAAGAAGACTAAACAGAAAGCACAAGGCCACACAATATTAATTTCTCCATGTAAATATAACAACCCTTGTCCTTCTATAATGCATGTGAGCCCATAATGGCAAGCAGCAACCATGCACAGCAGTGAAAAGATTTCATTTGGAGCATCTGGAACGTACACGATCCCTCTTGTAGAGCTTAGGTGGTATGGCATTAATGACATTGAATACCACAGATACCTCTTCCTGTATTTGAGTGTCCATTTGTTCTGATGTGGGATGTGTCTTTGTGTTCTGGATGGGAAATGTATGCTGGTAAAACAACACCAGAAGCAAAGTGTTTCTTGATTGCTGGAGCTCCTCAGGCCTGGAAGCCAAAAGCTGATGCTCTCTCTCTGAGCAGCTCTCGGCACAAATGACAGCTCCAGCTCCCTGCAAGTGAAGAAATCCTTCTTATAAGTATGACATCAAATTCAGGCACTCAGAGTTTATGTCAAGGTCAGCTTGAACAGGGTATCTAATACTCCTAATATTGGAATTACCTGTATTTTTCTGAAGCAAGCTCTGCTGCCCTTGGGATTGCTTTTTGGACAAGTTACAACGCATTAGTTGTAACTTGCCCCACTAAGTGTTTTGTATTTTCCTACTTCCAATACAACACTTCCCAGTCAAACAGAATCCTTAAGCTAATTATTAGCTGCATTTCAAAATTCTTAGTTTCTTCACTAACCAAGTTACAGACATTTAGCTCCTGAATGTTTAATTGATTTTTAATTATTCTTGTTTCATCCTTCAGGTAAAGTGCAGTCATTCACACTGATACATCTCCTTCTCCAGTTCTACTGGTCTCTGCAGATGTTAGTCAGGGAATCAATAATGGCAAGGTCTTAGTTCCTCTGCTTCACAACCAAGCGACAAACTATAACCAATTATAATATAGTCACATTAAATTTCTTGCAGAGAACATAACTACATAGCAAATGTAATGCAGACTGTGAAACTCTCATCCTTTCAAGGCACAGACAGATCAGGGAACAAAGAAGGTCATTTGTCTTAATCCAGCTCCTGAAAACAGACACTGAGTTATTCCAGAGAGGACATCCCTCTCTGGGGCTTTTTCTCTAGAACTTCGACAGTTTACATAAACTCAATTCACTTGACTAAATTGAGATGTCCATTGGGACATCCAAAGGTACACCTTTGTATGACCTGAAAAAGAGCCATGTCTTGGAAGGGAAGGTAGAAACCAGGCAAGATTGAATAGGACATCTCAGATCATGCTAGACTTCCACTTCTATTAATTTCCTCTGGTTTGATACTGCATTCTTAATTCTGCAAGGCCTAGTCCACATCTCTGAATTCTTCCCTCCTCCTTAAGGACTATATTGTGATTTTTAAAAGCATGCTTCCAACTTATGTTACCTTCTGGGGGCTCAAAGACTGGTGGATTCAAGCAATACATGTGATAGCCACGGTCACAATCATCACAGAAGAGCAGCTGGTCCTGAGGCAGGGTTGTTGGGAAACAGGGAGGAAAGGAAAGGAGAAGAGAGACAATTATGTAAATTAGTTTGCTCAGCTAGGAATACAGAGCTACAACAGAGACTAAGAGACTTCTGGAATGCAAAAGGCTGC
Organism: Turnix velox; assembly: GCA_013400935.1. Lineage (NCBI taxonomy): Eukaryota > Metazoa > Chordata > Aves > Charadriiformes > Turnicidae > Turnix > Turnix velox. Next base: position 37,081 of record VZTY01027846.1, read on the forward strand.
AAGCGTCATGTTTGTGAATTCACTATGAACTACCAAATTTCTAAGACGCTGTAGAGAACCCTTATCATCACATAGGATATTCAGTTTCTGACTCAAAAAATGTCTCTGAGAGGTGGAGGACATCCTCTCCAGCATGGCCTCTTGATACTGCTAGATCAGGGTTATGCTGTATTGAGACAAGAGGACAGGCTCTGATGGGCTCCAGTGTGACCACATAATGGTTCTCTTCTGAGAAAATTTTTCTCATCAAAAGCCTGACTTTAGCCAGTTCTCCAAAACTCAGCTGAGTAGATGCTCTGTGAAACATACGGAAATTACATGATCCCACCATGCAGTCTGCAGCTCTTTCATATGTTTTCAGTAAAAGAGTTGCTCTGAACCTCCTAACACAGAACAGAAATCTGTTTTCAGATTTCCTTATTTACTGCTAAAGCAAAATAAAATAAAAATCTTAGGTTTCAATTTTATTCTGATGTAGGGAATGCAGTGTTAGCTACTCACTGCAAAATTCTCCAGCTACTGTCAGTTCTCCAAGTTTCTCACAGACTACCAAGAACTCTCAGCATGAAATGTGAACTGAAAGTCCTGCACAGAGGACTAGTTAGCTGCAAGTTCTGGATCATGGTTTGGAAATCACTGGGATAGGGGATTAGGTGACTAAAGAGATACTTAGCCATCCCAATGCAAATACTTTCCTGTTTCCCAAGTCTTGTAATTAAGATTTAAAAAAATCTTGTCAAGAAAGCAGGTGAAATTAGGGACAGAAGAAACATACATGCCATCTCTCTGATTATTACCCATTCATATCTACCCCTGACTACTCTACTGAAAATACTGCTCTCTTACAGCTCCCTGCCACATGAGTTTATGGTCTCCAGCTAATTACTATTGAATAAGCATGCAAACCACAAGTACAACCATCTTAAGTGTCTCTATATGATACCCATGGTAAATTCAGCAAAGACTGACAGATGAATGGACGCACTGGAAAAAAGCCCATTTCTGGATTTTCCTTGGAGGTGTACAGAGGCATCAGTAAAGCCATGACCCACACCATTGCCCCACACCATTGTCCCACTCTCCACAAGTGCAGGCATGACAGTGACACTTATTTGCATGAAAAATAAATGAACTCACATCATTCTCAGAGGTTCCACAAAGGCTGCAAGATTTGCACTCAATGCACTGCCACTGATAGGTTTTAACAGCTTCAGTCATGTTCGTGGTGAATTGCAGGCAGGTCGGGTGTCCTGAGGAAGATCAGAAACAACTGTCATTAAGACTTACTTATTGCTTGCTAATTAAGCAGTATTAAATTTGGGAACAAAATGCACATGGACATGAACTGATCACAACATGGGCTGCAAATAACAGATACCGAAGAAGAAAGCAGGCATTAACCCCTTCGCTGCCGGGCACAAGAGAAAATCAGAGTTATCCCCACTCATTCTCCATCATCAAAGCAGTTTTATTCAGAGCTCTTAAAAATTATTTTGCTTTGGGTTTGCTTTCTGTAGAGCATTTTTGGGGAAAAAAAAAAACCCAAACAAAACAAAGGAAACAACAGGAGGAAGTATGAAATCAGAAACAAACTCAATTTCAGAGAGTCCACCCATCTTAATAGAACTTGGACTTTTCAGTTAGTGTTGTTTTGACTGGACTGAAGGACCTGGTTTCAATGAGGTTATTTCTCCATTTCAGAGCTTCCCTTCCTGGTGACCAAATGTGTGGAGCAATTCTGTAAACTTTGCTTAAATGGAAGCAGTAGTGTACAGAGAAGAAGCAAGATAGAATGGAGGGATACAGCTTTTTGGTTTTTTAAGAGCTCTGCCTCTTAAGTTGGTTGGCACAGAAGAAACCAAATTGCACAGCTGACCTTCCAGGATCAAAACAAGAAACCAAAAGGAAAAAAAACCCAAGCCAACTCCCACAACAAACTAAATAAAAGGAAAATAGAGAGGAAAGCTAGCAGAACAGTCACACCTAATCAGGAAGGACAGACTGCCAGAGTTACAACCCCAGCCCCTACATGCGTGTTGACTCCAGCTTTGCAAAATGGTGGTATCACAGTAGCAAAGTCAGCAATGGGCTTTCTGGAGGAAAAAATACAAACAAACAAACCAAGTGCAGGGTAAGTGTTCCTTCTGCAGGAAAAAACCAAGAAAAATATGCCCCTGAAATAAAGCACCGTACTCCCAAAGCATCCCTGCCAGGCTGAGCCAGTCCCTAGACAACATGCCATGACCTATTACTTGCCTTCTCGGAAAGCCCCATATTTAGCATCCGTCTCTGACAAATGTAAGCACAGTTGGGGTGGGGGACAAAGGAGGATGATAATCAATTGCCCATCTAAATTAAAACTAGAAATAAAAGTATGCACATTCAGTACTACTGCAAGCTATTTCTAGGACCCTCTTCCATCAGGTGTGCAGTGGAGCTTTCAGCTGTGGCCAATCTGTTCTTAGACTATAGACAATGGGTGGAAAAAAATCACCTCCACCAGCCTAAACATCTTTTAAGAATGGAGAAAGAGAGGCTGCTTCTCCAATATGAATAAAAGACACAGCTACAGTAGATGTAGGGGTAGATCCACAATCTTCATTATCACATTTATCAGTGGTATTTTGCTGTGCCATCATATCATCCATCACCGCTCTAAATTTTCTAGCTAGTGAAGTAAACAGTTGCTGATACTTGCTAGGTAGGGCAATAATGTTGTAAGGAATATATTTCTTCCATGTATCCATGAAACCACAAATCAGTGTAATAAAGATTTTGGTTTTCCACTGACATTCACATGGCTGTGATACAAAAACTAAGCTTGTCCAGCAGAGAAATATGTTTACATAAGTTATCAAGGAAACTGAATAGAAAATAAAGGAGATATTTAAGGAAGAAGGGATCGATGACGTTGCTCCTATCACTCTTAAGCCTTTGAACAAATGTTTTGAAAGTACTCATAAGCTCAGACTGGCTAAGAAGATCATGGAGTTTTGGAATCCTCGAAGTGTCAGCACAAAACAAGAGTCAGATTTTACCAAGATTAAGAATGGACCAAGTCCAAATGGAACCACCACAGTGCAGAAGGAGATTTTGTGACATCATAATTTTTCGTGCTGAGAGGACCTCTGACAATTTCTGATTCCACCAAACCAGGAAAACCTAACATGACACTGAAATGTTCCTCCAGATGTGATTTACAGCAAATGAGTAACCTCACTCCAGTGTCAGTAAACAGAACAAATGTGCCACACTGCACATCAGGGAGGAATTCATCCCAACAGCAGTTAGATGACTTCCAGAAAGGTTGTACAGTGCTGGAATACATCACCAAAAACAACTCACACAGGGAGGTGAGTTAAATAGAGTAAAATAGCTTCAGTCTACATTTGAAAAGAAACAGAAAGAATGGAATCAAACTAACAGAAATGAATCACAGCTAAATGCTTACATATATTCACATGCTCACTGCCCTCATACACACATTGCTCATTGCCATGACTCCAGCAGGTAACTCTCCTTTTCTCAAATGACATGAAGGTCAGATTCTGTTCATTATTTTATCTCTGTCCCTTCACAGCCATCCCTGCTCTCTTACAACTATCAGTCTTGACTATCTTGTTCCTCATTTGCCTCAGAAACATCTCTGCAGGTTTTCTGCACTGCATCTTGTATTGATGGTGCCTCATCCTTCAAGTGATCCATCCTATCTTGCAGAGCCCCTCTTAAGAACCACATGTACCACAAACCTAAAAGACATGGGGTCCTGTGGGCTGAGGATTGCTTGGAAAACGTTAATAGCAAAGTGAAGACCATGGTGGCTTCCTTTTAGTAGCAATGCAAAAATATACTGATCTGTTCACTCCATTGGTCTCACACTCCAAATGCTATGACTATAAAAGAGTCCAGCAAATGCTCACAGCTATATCTGCATAGCCACAGATTGTTCTCTATTAGACCATGATTTGTGGCATGTCTGTTCTCTATTAGACCAGGGTTTGTGGCATGTCTAAGTAAAAAAAAAAAAAAAATCTCATGTACATGTCTTTCCTCAGCCTCTAAATCAGATCTGCTTTCATATTAAACAACGTGCCTAGTGGTACATGACCCCAACCAAATGTTGTTGGAAAGACTATTTTTACTTGTGCCAGTGATCAGGGCACTGTAGCATATTGCAAGCATGTCAGCGGATACCTAGAACAATAGGATTCTTTTTTCCCGCCCTCCTTCTGCACAACCTCTTTATTTTCCTACTATTTTGGCTCAATATCCACTGTTTTTCATGACTTACAAGAAAATTCACATGTCAAAGTCTTCCCAGTGCAATGTTAGCAAACACCATCCCTGCTTCATATCCTTTCACTTCTTGTCACAGAATACCTGAAGACAAAGCCCTGTAGCTATGACAGGCTACCACAGGGAGATTAAAATTCCCTTTTTCTTCATTAAAAAAAAAAAGTTAGTTCATCCCACAATTTTATTCTATACAAAGAGCAGTACAAAATGTGGATCAAGTTACAGAGAGCTGAAAGTCTTCCTTGCTTAATTTCATCATTTCTTAGGTCAAGATGAAGAAATGGTCTTATTTTGTTAATCTTGTGATAAATGGCATTTGCTATGGTGAAAGCAAGCAGCAAAGAGTCTGCAGCTGAAACTCAGTTAATAATTCAGCTGGTGGCTCAGCCCTGGCAAAGCCAGGATCACTCTCACATGTCTGTTTCAGCTCCACAGTCCTAATGGGGAAGATGTAACACATATTTATGGTGTCACTGAAGTCAATAGACAGACCTCTAAAATACATCCTGGGAGCAGTTCTGTTGAAGGAGAAGGTGATATGTTAACATCGACAGTTTCTAATCTACCATAACTATTCTCTACCTAAGCTTTTGCTCCACAGCGATAGCTATAAACAACACAGACAATAAAACTTGCACTGAGAAGGTTTCCAACAGCTCATCCCTTTGTGTTAAAGCAGTATTTTAATGTATAGAACCGGTTTGAAAGCTCCCTCAGCTTTGTTGTAACTTTCCTCTGGATCTGAACCCTGTGACTGAGAGCATATTTTAAGGTGACACCCGTGTTTCACATGCCACTGGATTTAATTGTACACTATGTCCACTAGACAACTGGCCAGAGGAGTAGGGGGGGTGGCCACATTCAGAGACCATTTTTTGTCCCCTGCAGCTGGTGCAATTATAGGCTGGTGGGGAGACTTTTGACATAAATAACCAAAAAAATTCATATACCTAAAAATCTCTTCTGATAAGGCAGGCTGCATAACACTAAAGATCAAAACTGACACTAAAGGGCAGGAGCAATCTGCTGTTCCCAGGCGTTCTGTGACCAGTGAAGGCCTTAAAACGGCTCATTAGTGCTTCTTCAATAATGGATTCTGCATTGCAAGATTAATTGCAGCCATGTGCTCTGTCACACCCACAGACTATTTAAGTTAACAATCCAATCAATAACCTTTTCCAAACAAAGGCAGAGATTATCTTGAGAGAAAGAAAATAAGCAAAGGCTCCTTTTTAAAAACAGACATGAAATTATTTATAGAGAATAAAAGGGATTTTCACTCAGTTACCAGTTCTTTCTCTTATCTTCATTGTGTAGTGGTGGACTTTTTAATAAATAGCATAATGAAAACCCACAGGGCTCCTGGCTATATCATATCAGAATTTTTTCCATTAACTATACAGGTCTTTAAACAATCATAAATACATATTACAGATATAATGACCTATGTCACAGGAATCTCATCCAAAAAATGGAATTTTTACATGGAAAGAAACTGCAAAATTTCCTCCTGCTAAGTTTAGGGTTGCCATCACCATTTCCATCATAAGACAGAATTATGTTACTCATGTAAAAGAAAGGATATAGTTTTGTGGTTATGATATTAATGTTTATCCCTCATTTGTCTGTCTAAGAAAGCATGATTACATATATGTATTGTCAACAACAGACAGACTAGAAGGGGCCCTCAAAATCCTAAAGTATCCAGCCACCTAAAATGGCTTGGCTCTGCCGGAATTCCCAGGGCCAAGGAGCAGCAACTCCCAGAAAAGTACCAGATGTTACTAAAGTTGATCTCTTTACATTTTTCTGGCCTTTCCCACCTTGCAACACCAAGGTGTTTCAATACAGGAACACATGCCTGCCTGCTAAAATGGAGGTACTCATAACTAGAAACCTTCGGAAGGATTTTGGGGTGAGGATCCAAGGCATCACCTGCTATAGCACCTCTGTGATACAGGGAAGCAGAAGTATTTCATTATAGAAAAATACAACAGCTTTCTCAGTGGCCAGGCTGAGTCAGAGGCTGCAGGTGAAGAGCTCTTGTCTCACCCCCTTTGGCTCAGAGCCCTGATGAATCCAGTATCTTAAGAAAAACAAACAAACTAACAAAGCAAACAAACCAACACCAACTAATAAATAAATAAATAAAAAGACAAAGAAAAAAACAAAAGTCTCACTGGTTGGTACCATTGGGGTTTATTACAGTTAGAAGAGGAGGAGGAGAAGAGCTACTAACACTGCATTTCTGTGTATTGATGGAAGTGAGAGAACCTGGCTGTTTCTCCCAGTGCCCAAGGTGTGTTCCAGCACAACCAGGTCTGTTACAGAATCAGGTCCCAAAGAACTTGAGTGAAGGAGCTGGTCAGTCCAATTTGGTCAGGGATTAATTTTCCTCTAAACTAAGATGCCACAATATGCCAGTAATTGTGGGAAGAATTAATGCCTTTAATTATTAATGGAGCTCTGAAACCATTCAGCTGCAGAGGAGCTTATAGATCCTATTATTTCATTTCCTAGCCCTGTAGTAATTGTGGTCAGCATGGCCAGAGCTTAAACTGAGCCCACAGAAAGAGCAGGGACACTTGGCTGCATTAGCACCAGGGACTAGCTAAAATTCAGAGGTGGTTTGCTTCTCAGGACTGCCAGTTCCAGTGGAAAAAGAGACATAAATTACAAGCAATCAGTTGAATATTCAGCATCAGTAGGAGAGATCCTGCTTTAATTGCTCACCTATGGGACAAAAAAACCCAACCCACTGCAAAAAGCAGTGATTCTGTCCCAGCCACAGTTAGGCAGGTGCAATTGGTTTCATTAGGAACTGAAAGCAGGACAGACCTATTTTTGAATCAAGTTAACTCCAGAGTTCTCGATTAAGCTGTGGAAGGCTGCAGCTCACACTCCTGCACTATCCCGCTCCTGTTTTAGCCATGTAAACACCAAAGGAAAAAGAGGGAGCAAGCTCCTACTGAAACTCCCCTATTCTCCAGGCATTTCCTGGAAAATATTGTTTCTTGAGGAAAGCCCACCCACCAGCTCAACTCATTCCCAGCTTTGACTCTACAGTGTCACAGAGTTGCCTCTGAAATGTTTTAAAGCATCAAGAGTATCAGTAAGGAGAAAGAGCCTGAGCTACTAAGAGCACACTGAAAGCAGAGCTTGGCTCAAAGGCTGCTCTTGGGCATAAACAACATGAACGATCTGTGCACACACAGATTTATGTGCACCCTCAGAGATTAAACTGCAGACAAGGCAGAGTTGCACTGTCTGGCACTGGTCAGCAGGAAGAGTTGGGTGGGATTCAGGGTGACCTCCAGAGCATGCAAAGCCAGAAGCCAGGAGTGAGCTATTCTGGGGATCATACCACCTTCTTCATAGCAAATGTCACAAGAATTACAGGAAAACTACTTGAAAATTGGTTTAAAACAGTTTTACTATGATAGATTTGTGTGTACCTTTTCCTATATATCTCCCCTTCCTCAGCCATATGGATCTTAGAAGGGAAAAACAGAAGTCACAGATTCTTAAGACCTCTAAAAGCTGCCCCAATAACTTTGCTGCATACAAATCACTGCCCTGGTAGAACCCCCTGATTTAGGCTATTGATGCTGCAGTCAGGTCCTCTGCTCTGAGCTCAGATCTGCTGAAGGGGGGATGAGACCTGCCTGGGTGCCCACTGTTGTGTGTGGGTCCCTCTCTGGCCTGGCACACCTGCCCCCCACCTGGGATGGGCTGAAATCTGTACCTTCATTTTATATCACCTGGTGGGTTGGGCTGGGGCAGATCTGGGGCAGTCTGGAGTAGAGTCTGCTCCTCTGTCTTCCTCTCCAAGGTTGAGCAGTGGGGATTCAGGCACATGCCTGACACATGCCACTCAGCTTGATGCAAAGGTGCTGTGACAAGGCAGAAGGTAGGTGGCAAATCAGGCGCTGCACATTTGCAACCTGGGGGATCAGAAATGGCCACCAACCTTAGAACTAAAAGAAATGTCCCATCTCAAAACCAGCCAACACTTTGCTGCCTAGATTGGCCCCCATTAGCCACTGCTGGCTGCTAGACAAAATGGCTGTTTATTTCCCTAGAAAAATAATGTGGAAGCACTCAAATAACCTCATAGTGAAGCATCAGCTTGCTAATGCATTGGTAAGTCATGCCAACACTGTACAATTCCTGGGGGTGAATTAGGTCAGAGTGACCTCCAGAAAACCTACCAGGCTGCACTGGGCTGCTCATCACATTATGGGTAATGATCTGCTAATTGCCAGGAGGCACTTCGGCTGCTTACCAACACCAACAGGAAGGAAACCTGCCTGCAGGCACAGCACGGACTCCATATGCCAGGGACATAACCTCTAATAATGAGAATAAACCCATTTATAGAGCATGAACTGGGCATGAGGATGGGCACAGAATGCTAATGCTGCCCAGCAGGTACCCCTTGCGGGGGTCAGCCTGTGTTTCCCCCCTCAGCACTAACAACCCCCACAACACAGGCAGGTTTGGCAGAGCTGCACAGTGAAGGAGAGGCGAGGTAGATGGGGATGAAAATACTGGAGTGGGAGGAAGGCTGCCTATCCAGACAAGATGAATCACCACAACCTGGAAAGCCAACATCCCCTTTGCCCAGGGGACATTTTTGTTACCCTTCAAGAAACTGCAGTGGAATAAAATCTCTGGCACAGCTCTGACCTCGTCGCTATGCACTGCTTGCTCCCCAGCCAGGCCAGCTCACACACCACAGCGCTTTCAATCAACTGGCAGGCTCACTAAACCCTTTCAAAATGAGCAACCAAGCAAAAATACTTGTTCATGTACACTAAAAATAGGAATGGAGGATTGCGTTTTGTTTTGCTTTTTAACTTGGTGAAGCCAGTTCTTCCTAGTGCATTAAATCCATCTCCCTGGCAGCCCATTTAGATCATCTCCTCCCTCCTGGGAGAGCCAAAATCCCCAACTAGGAGAGGAGTAGGTTGATATTTAAAATGCTAGGGAAATTACAGCCTGAATAGCCTTCCACAAGAGCATTACCTTTGATAACTTCTTCCTCACTCCCCCCCCCAATAAAACAAGGTAAGAGCTCTGCTCCTCCTCCTCTCTAAGCTGGACAAAGCCTCTGCTACCTGGTTTCGTCCACATCTGCTGTCCAAAAACCTGGGTTCGTTCCCCACTTTTCCTGCTCTAAAACTGCCCTGCTAACACAGCATGCCTGCAGGGCATAAGGTGACTGATGTTATCGAGGAAGTACTCACAAAGACTGACTCACACTGACCCAACGTCTAACCCCAACCTGTCAGTGGCAGTGGATGGGACACCTAATTTCTCTAGGACACTCAAACCCGGGCTCTTCCACTGGGATTATGCAGAGGCTATGCTTTGTGATGTGGTCACCTTTCCATTAAAAATCAGGGCAAGTTCACCCAGTCAGTATGGAAAGCATCAAGATAATCCCTCTGCAGTTCCTGTGGTCCTTCTCAAACATCAAGGGCTGCAGGGGGAATTTCTGGACACCAAACAGCCATTTTGTAAATGTAACTGACAATTGAAAACATGGTTGGCTGAGTTTAGCAAATGAATTGGGGGAAAGGAAAGGGAAGGAAAAACAAAAAAAATATTACTAATCTCTGGACAAACTTAGCCGAAAGATTAAGGAACAAATATAGATTAATTTCCTGATAGCACAGTTCCATAAATTTCAAACCAAATGTCAAACTCAAGTAAAATCATTTAAATGTCATAATTTTAATGTTAAATAAACTTAACTACGCAGAAGACACAATGCCATTGCATAAGCAGTATCCTCATGCTGTTACATGACATAGCCATGTATCATCCTTGTAAAAAAATTCAGCATATGATGGGTAAATTGTTGATAACCAGTGTTACCATGCTATAAATGCAAGAGGTCTGGATTTCCAAACAAGCATAATTTACACTGTTGCAAATGTGATTGTATATTCAGACATAAGTAAACACAAACATAACCATTTTGGAGCAACTTATTTCAGGTCCTTGATGATTTAAAGCAATCTTTTCAGCTGCCGAATGGGCAGTGCTTTCCACACACACTTCACTGTTTGCAATGCAGTGCCAGATGCTGTAAAAAATTCCATCATCTACTGATTTTTTTCCCTTCATAATTAGTTAACCCACCTGTTTGGTTGGACATTTCTAATGGTCAATTAAGATTTCATCATATGGCAGCCAGTTTTCACTTCCCCATCCAAGTCCTGGCAACATCAATATCTAGAGGGAAGTAAGAGCTATAACTGCACCCTGCAGAGCATCAGTACACATTCGGTAGGAGGGGATGAAATGTCTCAGTTTACTTTTTAAAAAATGCAATTTCTGGGTGATTGAAACATCTGAGAAAAGGAATTAATTTGAATGAAGCAAAGCAAAAGCAAGTGGGAAGGGAAAAACAGTTAGTTTTAGTTAGTAGTAATTTTTCAGAAAGGGTGAGATTTTGTGCCAGTGTTGCACAAGCAAGAAGTCAGACTTTCAATTCTGGAGCAATACCTTGCTTTAAAAGTAAGCTAAATGGAATTGTTTTTTTGAGACAGAAAAAATATTTCCAAATAAAATGTCTCATTCAAGCTTGCACACACTTGGCCTTGGGACGGGGTCATTTCATTGAGAAGAAAAAGGGAATGTTCTGTTCCGAATCAAATAAAAATCTTTTCTCCTCACCAGTGTATTCTCCATTTCAGCTTTTTTTTGAGTAACTGTCTGAGAAAATGTTGCCAGAGACTCCAAAACAGTAGAGGGTTATCTCTTTTTGTTTGCTTTTCTGTAAGAACAGCAGATTAAAATCCATGATCTGTTTTCTTAGAGCTCACCAGACCTTCTAGTCAGATTACCCAAGTCAAAGTGTGGGCCATTCTTTGACCTGCAACAAGTGAGTAGTGCTGCTTTAACCAACACAACCTATACTTCATAGCAGCCAAATATTACATCAGATAAAAGAAGTATTAAACAAAATATTCCAGGGCAGTGGACCCAAATATCCTTCATTAAACACTTCACTAGGCCTGCTGCTTTTCAGCACCAGAGGAGTTGCATGAAAGAGCCTATAGAAAGGTGAATATGAACATATTAAATGGCAGAAAATTATCTGCCATGATATTATAAGGACGTATGAATCTTCTCACCCTGCCCTTACCTGGTTGCTACATTGGCTAGCAGGACTGATGCTTGGTGGTTCTGTTAATACCAAGAATGTTGAGAAGCCCCCTCCTGCAGGCTAGTCTGATAGGCTTCTAGGCACCTCAGCTTCTCTCAACTTTAACAGCTGTTGAGATTGTTCATCACCTGAGACATTCACCGTTAGGTGAATTTTGGCAATTCTTAATGATAGAAGCACTTAGCCTAATGTGGACTTGTTCCTCTTCACATAATGCCAGACCAATAAATACATACACAGACAGAGAGAAATCTAATAGGGAAGATGACCTTAGAAAATTCTTCACTTTTTCTTTCAGATTACTAATTACCTGTAATGTCTCACCCTTACTGGAAGTGAGGAAGGTATCTTGAAGACCTAATTAATGAAGAGGCTGACCTAGCCTTGCAAGGGAAATGAAGCTCCCTGAGCCAGGGAAGGTTATCATCTCCAGGTAAAAGAACACATGGCTCTGGACCACCTGGATATCTGAAGAGTACAACAGCAATCTGAATTCAACTAAGAGTGTGAATAGTTAAAAATTCTTCTAACTCTCCAGGCTGGTTGACATATTCAGATGAGAAAAGACCTCAGAAGAGCTGGGACCTGTTCTTTAAGCCCACATATCCCAGCAATGGATGAAACTTTCATGCCAAGATTCAGCTGCAGAATCTACTGTACTGTAAAACAAATTTTTGAGCCAGAGGAAAGTGCTGGTATGATGTTACTGTTGTTTAACACATTTTAGCACCTCTCAGCAGAACACTGATGTGACGCAACTAAGATTTATACCAACAGCATAAAACTATCCATGTCAATTCCACCTTACAATGTACTACACAAACTTGAAAGCTATGTGACACTGAAATAACTGTGGCCCTTTAGTGACAGCACAGTTTTGAATTACTTTCCCTCCACTGACTTCCTCTTACAATGGAGAGCTGATCTCAATACCTGAGATCCTCATATGAAAAATATAATGGCTATTGGTTAATGAAAGAATTCCAAACTAGTATGCTAAGTCCTCAGCAACACTTGACAAAACTCTCTCCAGCATTATCTAAAATCTCTAATATCTTTCAAAAAAGAAGACTGCATCTGAAAGATTTGGTCACAATCATCCTCTTCCTCCAATCCACAATGAAGCCACCAACACCAGGACACTAACAGCAGAGACTGAAGAAATATAATGAAAAGGGGCTTCAGTTCAAGCAAAAAATTATTCTTAACAACTGTGCAAACCTAGAAATAAATTAGGTCTTACTGAGAATTGATTATAGAAAATGAACAACACTGAGAAATGAAACTCCATTTTGAAACAAACCACTCAGCCTACAACATAGAATCATTGAATGGTTTGGGTTGGAAGTGACTTCAAAGATCATCTAGTTCCACTGCCATAGGCAGGGACACCTCCCACTAGATCAGGTTGCTCAGTGCCTTGTCCAGCCTGGCCTTAAACCCCTCCAGGAAGGGAGCATCCACCTCTCTGGGCAACCTGTTCCAGTGTCTCACCACCATCACCATAAAGAATTTCTTTCTTATTTCCAGCCTGAATCTCCCCTCTTCTAATTTACATTCAACAGGCTTTGTCTGTTTCTGCTCCAGCTAAGAGGGACCAGCAACCAACTGAGATCCCAAAGGAGTATCCCATTTGCAAGCTCCTCAGAGCTGTTTCTTTCAGACAGGCAGCAGTAGCTCCAAGAACTTCCACCCACTGCCCTGCTTCGTTGCTCAAAACGCATTGCCTTTTCCATAGCAGTGCTATAGTTGGTTTGTAAGCCACTCAGAGATACCACAGCTATCTTAGACAACATTAAACAAAACAGTTCCTAATTATATACTGGATGGCAATACTACCCACAACACTGTGCTCCAGAAATCTGACATTTTTTTTAAAGATAAGCACCAACCATGTCCCATTCCAATGCATGCACCACGGAGAATTACAGTCTGCAAGGACAAAATTTCATGAAATAACAGATGATAGGGTAAACATTTCTAATACATACACACAGTGTATTTGTCAAAGTGGCAAAAAATGTAGTAAGGTCTTAAAAAATACATTGGTGAAATCAAAATGGTGTATCTGAAGTCTTTAAAACTAAAGATAGTACTAAACTGCGGCAAATGCCCAGCTCTGGCACAGCAAAGGGAATAAAATTTTACAATAATTCCTGAGGGACATTGTAGATCTTAAACACATCAAGTCATAATTTGGACAAGTCTAGTGAAAGCTAAGTGGAGTAGTCACTGCTTATATGCTCTGCTACTTATGCTTCATGTAGTTGAGGTCATACTCAGCCATCTTCAACACTAGGTATGGGATGGGGTACAGAGAAGTTTATGTCACAGTTAGTAAGTAATAAAAGATTGGTTTTAGAGAGAAAGGGGTTACCATCTGCAGGCTGATATATCTGAATACAAGGAGTGCTCACAGCTGCAGGATGCAAACTAGATTTTTTTTTTTCCTGATTACAGGCAATAGTTTGGATAAATCTTAAATCAGTGTAATATTCTAGTTTGGGTCAAAGCAAGGAAGCCAATGCCAGAACTCAGGATTCTAGCCCTCAGCTTTCCCAGTCTTCAGTTCAGTCTCAGCCCAGGGAAACCTGGCTTCTAGGGCAACCACTAGCTGCCATAATGCTGGCAGACATTTTTACTGACTCCTCCTGCCATATCTTACATACTTACATATCTTACATACTCCAGCAAGAACCCTTCTCCAGACAGGATATAACCTACCTTCCTAGTCAGCATGCCAACATACATTTGCTCTGGGACTTGGAAAAGAGTGGAATTTTTTTCTGTTCAGATAATTTCTGCAAAATTAAAACTTCAGACCATTTTGATCTCTAGGTCTCTGCCTTGAAAAAAACAAAACAAAACAAAACCACAAAAATCCCAACAAAAAACTACCAGAAAAACAACAACAAAAAAGCACTAAATATTCAAAGTAATAAAACTTATGCAGACTTGTTCTCCAGAGTCCCACAGCCTATGACAATAGCTCTGCTATGGAGGGAAGGATCCCATTCATCTTAACTGGGTGATGACAGATGTCCATAAAGGCCAATTTCAATGTACAGTTTTCATTCCTGGTTACCTCAGCAGAAAGGTTTAGCTCTGCTCCCTACTTCCATCACACTGGGAACAATGAAAATTACAAATGCATTAGCATGGGGAATGACTTATTGAACAAGAGAAATTCACTGATACAATGAGCAGTTTCCTTCCTTCTTTTTTTCAACTTTCCTTTCTTTGATTTGCCAGCATTCAGCTTTGCCCTTGGTCCAACCTCTGTCTGGGTCTATCTGCTCTATGCAGCACAGCAGAAAGCTGGGGAGGAGCTAGGAGAAGAACGACAAAAGAATCCATGGCCAGGGGCTGAGGATCTGTCATCACATGCCCTCTCTCTTCTCTTTGCTTCAGGGTGGGAGAAGAATGGTCACCCATGAAATCGCCAATGAAAACTAGTTTTGTAGTCCTACGACTCAGATCATTGTAAGAATACGAGAGCAAATTGCAGAAAGGGAACGAAGTTGCTAGAAGGGGCTTTAAAACCAGCTGTCACTCTGTATGTGCTCTAAGGAGACCATCATAGCTACCTTCTTCGCATAGCTCAAAATATGATTAGTACTTTACCCACCTTTTCAGCCGTCTCTGGTCCCCAGGGCCCAGCAAGTGAAAAGGAAGGAAAGACTTTTTAGCCACAGAACAGCTGAGGAGAACTCATTAAAGAGTCCAAAAGCTGCTCCATCAGATCCCAAAGATCAGTGACTGAGGACATCAAAGGCAGTTGAAGCTGCCTTTTGCTTTCCTCCTTCTTCCAATGAATTGGCTAAAGGCCTTGATAGGGTCTAAAGGCAAGCAGTGAAGTTTTCAAGGCATATTCACCTGAATAAAGAGTGGAGAAATGAAATACTAATGGGAATAAATATTACACCTGTGTAAAATAGAATTTTATAAGCAAAGGATACAAAAGACCAAGAAGAGTTAATTCTCTGCTGCAAAGACACACACTCTGTCACACACAACTATTAAAAACCAGGCAGGCACAAGAGTACAATTCTGTACAGCTCTTATATTGCCTGACAGCATTTTTGATGTGCTCTTTAGGACATTTTTGCCACTTAATCTGCTGGAGAGGCAGTTTGCTACTCTAAAGGATCAACACTTGAGAGAACTCCTAAAAACTATACTTCATCTGCCAAAGTAATCTATAACCTCTAGTGGTACCAGAGATACTGAAAAAAAGTTCACCAAACTTCCCAAAAAGATGGTATTTAATCTGAAATACTATTTCCTTTCTCTTTCTGCCCTACAAAACCATGCTACTAATCTGAGTGTAGAGGGGAAGGGAGGGCTCATGTCTGCACTGTGAAATGCACCAAAGGGAACCAGTTTCCAGTTACCCCAATGACCGGATTAGAAATGGTGTAGGTAGGGTCACAGCTCCTAAAGGCAATGACACTAAAATCTATTAAAAGGTCTTGTATAATTTAGATTCCACTTTTGAATCTAAATTAACTTAATAGAATTCTATTAGTCTCATGGAGAAGATTATTTAAATACAAACATACTTAGGAAGATTGTCTATTATTACCAAATGACAGAAAACACTCCTAAAATTAGTCCTACACAAAAGAAGTATTTTATTTTCTGCCTATCTTCACCATAGCAAACAACAGGACCAGTCCAATGAATAAAGAAAAGGAAGTAAAAGAGAAAAAGGATGAGAATTTTTAGTTAATGTCAAGCATCATTAAGAAATACAAAACAAAATTCAGGAAAAAAAGTCATAATTGACAAAATCAATAGAGGAAGAAGTTTTATTTTAAGCTTCAAAGAGAGTATTATAAACAGAGCTTAGAAAAGTGTATGCACAAGTTGTATGAAATTCAACAATGTCTTTTTAAAAGATTATTTGCACTAAAAAAGACCTTGTGGAATTGGTTTGATAGAGTAATATTTACAGAGGAATATACAGCAGGGATGTTGGAAGCAGAACTTTTATTTGGAAGGAATATTACATAGACTTAACACAGACCCTCCAGTTTTCAAATGTTCATTACACTTGTATGACTTGTTATATTATGATGAAATAAATTTGATTTCTTTTCTTCTCCAGAGGCAGTTTGTTACAGCAAGTTTAGAATCAAAAAAAAAAAAAAAGAACAAAACAAAACCATCCTGCTAGTAAGCCCATTAGGCTTTAAAATTTGTCTTTTATCTTATTAGGACCACAACTTAGGTGTAGCAGACATCTTATAAGAGATCTTATAAGAGATCTTTTAAGGTTTTCTAGCCCTGTGGGTTAACCTGGCAAGGGGAAGGGGACTGACACATGGAAAACTCTCAGTGAGGAGAGTTTGAGTTCTGTGTGTGGAAGGAACACAATGCAGGATCAGACTGACAGCTTCATCTAGAAAGGATTTTTTTTAGGCATAGCTTTTTTGACTCCAGCAGCCAGCATAAGCCATAGTAACAAAACATCTTTTTCTATCTATAACCTGGGTCTATATAAGAACAACTGACACCTCAGTTACAGAGGAGAAGCTAATCTCAGAGTCCAATGCACCTCTATGACACAAAGCCCTCCTGCAGTTCTTACTAGACTGCATCACACATGACAGCAAACAGTCCTGTGCTATCTCCTGCAAGCAGCTTTGGCAACTGACAAAGTCCTCCATTGCTTGTATTAGAACAGAATACCTGTTTAACTGAGAAGATGGCTAACAGCTTAGAATTTGGGATGTGAGCGTCCCTCACTGCTGCCTCACAGGGCAATTCAGGACTGTAGCTGCAGGAACCTGACTTCTTCTCTTGCTGAGTAACCCCTGTTGCTTACTGCTGACATGCAGATACACCTGCATGCTTCTCAAAATTCACTACCACTTAAGAAAGGGTTAAAGTATACAAGGTTCCAACACATGGCATCAACCTTGACTCCAACAGGAAGCTTGATCATTTAGATACTTCCCTTAAAACCAACTCAGAATCAAAAGAAAAAATAATACTAAAATTAACAGAGTTCTCTTTCCTTTTAAAACCCCTCTTTCAGCAGTAAAAGTGTTACACAAAGTTGCTCATGAGCTAACCTCTTTTACCTGTCCAGAAGACGCATCAATCCTATTGGGAGAAAACAGTCCTTTGATTTGGATACAGAATCTGGTTCCAAAAATCCAGCCACTGAGCCTGCTCTTTGCTATTTCAACAGGTTTTTTGTTCAGATTCGTGCCTAGCAAAGTACCTTTTATGCATCTAACAGGATAATACTAAGGAGAAAGGAAACCAGAATGATATTCACTTACCAAATCTGATTTGCAAAAAACAAAGAACCCAGCGCATGTATGAATGGCTTATTTAAAGTAAGAGGGAGCAAAGTTAATCTTTATTTTCATTATTTAAAAAAGTCTTTTTTCTTTAAAGTAAATACTCAGTCTTTATTTTACATTAAATGCTTTTTAAAATTTCATGTCTTCAAAAAATTGCATTTAAAATTTGAAGTAAAATCTATTTCAAACAAAAATACTGTGCAAATTCAGCACTTCTTTCCTCTCTTAAATATTGAAATAAATAAGTAAAGTCTTTTTTCAGTTCATTTGTTTTTCAGTCAGTTCTACTGAAGATCGATTCCAGTTTGACCTGGGTTGATACACACTCAAAAGAATGTGAAATCAAGATGTTGAAAAACTTCTTTGTATTGCACCAGCTTAGGGCATCACCAAAACTTCTCTCAACAGTTGGCAGCTGACTTCCCACAGTCTAGGTTTCTGTCCCAGATGAAATATGAGTACATAAGGGTCAGGACAAGGACAGTAGAAGTATCAAAGCATCCTGTCTTCTCTTGGCCTTCTTCTGAAATGTCTTGCTTGAAGGATGCTGGCATCCATGAGGGCAGGGCTGACTGCAGAGGGAAATGCAATACAAAGTAAAACTAAATAATCTCAAAAACAGACAACATAAGCAAGTGTTCAGAAAAAAACCAAAACCCAAAAACCAGAAGAAGCACAGACCAACCTTCCATTACTATGTGCATTCTAAGTCTTTGAAAACATAACTTGACAGTCTCAGTTTCAACGAATAAGTGAAACAAACAGAGAGGAGATGAAGCACATCAAAAGAAAGGCACTAAATGCTGTCAGTCTTTCTTACTGTGACCATCACTAAATAATCTTCATCACTGAGCTTAGACAGCTGCTTCTTGACTAGAGGTTAAGACCTTTGCTTATGAAAACTTGCTCTGATTATTATCTTGCTATATTACTAATTATTTATAAAGAGCCACAAGCGTATGCAGCACTGCATCAAAAAGAGTGGCAGCAATATGGCAAATTCTGGAAATAAGTGGAAGACTGCTTTTTGCAACATGTTTAATCCATGAAAGGAATGAGTTGCACACTGCTGAGCTCCTGAGCACTATTAGTCAGCCAATGATGTCTCTTCCCATGCGTTTCCCACAAGTTTCATATCAGTTCTGGATGACACTACGGTCCAAAGCCTTAGGAGATGGCAGCAACCAAAAGGGTAACTCAAAGGTATGAACTGGCAGCATCCTCTTAATAGGAGCATCAGAACTTGAAAACACAAGATCTAGAGACCTTTTCTAAACATTATTACTACCTGTTTTCTTTGAGATACAGACAGGGACATGAAAATAGTTCTGTCCCAATTTGAGTATTCTAGGGTGTTCATAAAAGCTGGGGTTTTTTTCAACTCTGGTAGATATCTGTCAAAGGGAACAAGGTTGGTAGGGCTTATTGTAATTTCTCAGTCAGCAAAAATTCATCCTGGCCACACTCCTGCACTGTGAGGGTTTGTCAAAAAAAACCCCATGCTATCACAAACACATGCATGCGCCTCATGCTTTACGTATACTCATAGCTACAGATTTTACATAAATAAGAAAGAAACCACAGAGAATAAGAAATGGGTGTTTATTGGAAACATTTACATATGTTGCAGCACATAACACGCTGGGCAGATTTTGTAGTTTTTATAATAGGATTACTCCCAGTGGGGTCAGTACAATGTTTCTTGAGGAATTGGTTCAGTGAAACTGCTTGCTATGGGAAAGAGACAGATTGCATGAGCAGCCAGACTTCAAAACCTCCATAATAGTTTGAAGGCATTTGAATTATAATTTTAGGGCTTATCTCAAAATATCATTGCAAGAATTAACCAAAGAAAGGCCAAGGCAGGAGAGAATGCAGTTGTTACCCAGCACAGTCCAGACTCAGCAACTCTGGGTGCATTTCTCATTTGCTCCATGCATCAGCAGGCAGCAAACTGAGTCTCTGTCTTCAATCAAGAGCTTAAGGCCTGTAAAATGGCAAGCTAGAATTCAAAATGAGTAACTCATGTGAAATCTCAAAGGCAAAACAATGCTGGGAGTGGATTCTAATAACACATTCTGCTGAAACAAATGGCCACCTTGGAACTTGTCTATGCCGTACTCGCAAGCGTGTTAACAGTGAGGATTCATTCAATCAAAGCAATAGCTAAGAAAGTCCAGTGCTAATCTTTCTGAAGCCAGTAGGAAATTTCTCTCTAAACCTTGTTTCAGCAGTCATGGTTTATGACCATCATTTATGACATCATTTATGTACCACGTAAGTACAATGATATTGTAAGCACCATTACACATACAAGCATTAAATAGCCAGCCCACAAAACTAGGAATGCCTGGGTGGAGGGAAAGATGCAAAGTGAAGCAAAACGAATTTCAGTTCCATCTCTGTTCTGCCTCATGATCTCCTTTTAAGTGTTATGCTAGAATTCCTTATTAAAATTTTCTCAATTTACATTAAATTTTAAACTGTTCTCATGCAAGATCTGAGGTCTGTCCCTGCAAAAATGTCAATTTATTAAGTGACACAAAAGGGAACGTGCTCAGGATCAGTGCATGCTCTACATAGCCTTTTTCTCTTTTAATCAGCTGCTCAAGCACCAAGTAATTTCCTTATTTCTCCTGCATCCATATGTGAATCAAAGTTTGCAGAGGATGGCACAGGAAATCATGTGCCTTTCTTAAAATCCTTTAGTATGGAGCAATAAAAAGGCACCTAAATACATAGCACACAAGATTAAACACAAAAAAGTCTGGATTTAGGGCCTGAAATGAAGCATCCCTTTGTTAATATTTCACATTGAAACAGTCTTATTTTAGTCCATGGTTTGTGTAGGAGCACGTTTCAGGAGAATCTTTGGACAGCTTTGTGCTAACCTTCTTTGGAGGAGGACTGGAAAAGCCAGGCTTGTAATTAGATGAAGGACTGCACCTTCAAAGCTCTTAAAAAGCTCAGAGCAGCAGGTCTCATCGAGCTGCTGAAATCAGCAGGGAATACAGAGCATCCCATCCCTTTCTGATTTTAAAGATGACTATGTATTTTAGGTATACAACCCAGAATTAATACTGTAGAGTATCTTTTTGCCTTCCTTGTTTGGTTTGGGACTTAATGCCTTTGAAGATACAACTGGCACTGTGAGGTTGCCTCATTTCTGACTTGCCTAAGCTAGTGTTAGGCTTCTCTTTTTTTGTTGCTGTTATTTGCACTTAGAAAACGTTGACATATAGATTTTCTCCTTTGTTATCATTGTCATCTTCATCTAGTACATCTTTTACTCCCATCTCTACATCTTCACTTCCTCTCTATGGTTAATGCCTTCCTATGGTTAGTACCACACCGCTCAGCATGATGGAATAAACTCATATGGGTTATCTGAGTTTAATATGAAATTATTGAGAAATCTGGGGACTACTCTGCTCTCCATAATGATGAATTTCTTTTGCATTCCTTCCACTCCCAGGACTAGGCTGAATCAGTGACCATCCATGTGCACATTAATGATATAAATAACAATGATAGGTATTTTTCTATGTTATTTGTAGTAAGTGTCAGCTGGCAATTTTTATGTGCTCTCTGAACTGTTGTGGCTTTTTTCTGAGGGTACTGCACTATCCAGTTGTCACAAAGATGGGTGGTTATGTTGCGAAAGGATTAAGACTGCATGCATTGTTATAGTAATTGCATTTGTGAAACTAAACCAAGACTTAATGAATTATGGACATCTGATCATTGTTTGTGTTCCAGAAAAGCCCAAAATGTGTTAGGCATGGTTCACGAAAAACAATGGTAAGGACCTCACTTGGAAAAAAAAAAAAAAATTAGAGTATTCCCACTCTGCAGTTGCTACAGTGTTTCTTAACAGAAGATGCACCTTGGTAGGTTCCAGCTAGCTAGCCTGGGTGCTGTGCAGGCTGTGTACAGCATAGCCCTCAGCTCCATGCACATCTTGGAGCTCGGGGTGGGCTGCAAGAGCATGCAAGAAGCCAGGTAAACACAGCACATAGTAAATGCTCTGGGCAGACATCTCCACACCTGTGGCAGGGTGGAGCTGCCTGGTTTCAAGTAAATAAAGTCCAGATCTCTCAGGCAGAACAAGGAAGACAAATAAAAACTCAACTTTCTTCATGTCCTTGATAACTCCGATGCCTTTCCCTGTCTGACTGCATTTTAAGGAGCACTGGGGAAAACTAAACCTCTGCTTTTAACATTCTGTCTGCTTTATACAGATACAAGAAATAGGTGAAAGATGGCTGCAAGAAATCATGCTCCCTGTTTACTCTGGACTTGAGACATTTCTTGGTAGTTGCTCTCTTTCTATTTTCCCTGTTCACATTGGCACAGCACAGAGCAGAATGAGAAAGGAAAAGAATTTAAAGGAAGGTGAGACTGAAGGACAAGAATAGCAAAATAAATAAATTTTAGGTTTTTTTTTTAATTCCATACCATTTCAGATATGCAGTTATTATTTGTGAATGGGGAACATCTCTGCTCCTGGACCATGTTCTACTCTCAGTTAAATTAGCACAAATTTAGACAAAATCCACTGGACTTTACTGATATTATTCTTTGGTTACAGTAAGGTCACTATGGAGTAAGTGAGCCCACAGTGCCTCACATAAGGGCTAGTTTCACCCATCCTTGGTTTGGAAGCATCTTCTATTTTGACTTTTGTTGCTCTTTGTTTTCATGTCTCCATTACCTATATGAGTGTATGCATCTGTGTACACACATTTCTGATTTATGCTTACTTATACAAACACACATAGAAAGAGAGACGGATACATAAAATCTTACACATGTGCCAACTAAGTCCTAACTCTTTCAGGACATTTGAAAAAGTAGATGCCTATGTTTCACCCCAGGGAAACCATCTACAGTTTGTGCTTTTAGCAAACATGGAAGAACGGCAAATTATTATAAATTTATCTTGTGTTCCTTCAGAGAATAAAGGACAGGCTGTGGAAGAAATGAATGTTTTTATCAGCTAAAATACACTTTCCACTGACAGTTTTAAGACAAAATACCATTGATTTGACAGTCAGTTATGATGCACAGGAACTGAATAACAACAGAAAAGGATTATCAATACAGGGAATGCTTAAACAAGGCTTTATCCTGGCAGGTGTGGATGGCTTTGACCTATAGTAATATACAGAAGTATTTTGTTATGTTTTCTAACACTGTTCTGATTATTAATGTAATCTAGGCATCATTTAGCCATACTCTGGATTTATGCCCATGGACTGAAAAGAACAGTTGGGCCACTGTTTATTCCATTCCTGAAATGAACGATATAAAAATCAGAGAGTGGATCCTTTCTCTTTTTTAAGATTTGTATGGGTGGAAAAAGTTGCAAAACTCTCACAGGCAGTATTGTGCTACCCCAGCAAAAGTAACAAGAGAAACAGAATCCATTTATTTGGGCTTAATTAATGCATTAGAACTATAGAATCATAGAATAGTTTGGGTTGGAAGGGACTTTAAAGATCATTCAGTATATATCAAAACCACACGTCTTCAGTTTAAGGATTACATGCTGCCCAGATAAATATCATTTTATGTCAAATTTAGAAGAGGCCATGAT
The DNA here is from genome assembly GCA_013400935.1 of Turnix velox. Classification (NCBI taxonomy): domain Eukaryota; kingdom Metazoa; phylum Chordata; class Aves; order Charadriiformes; family Turnicidae; genus Turnix; species Turnix velox. The sequence continues at coordinate 60,473 of VZTY01027846.1, forward strand.
TTCACCCTGCTTGGCATTATACACAGCTGTAACATCCTTAGAACCTAATCTTCCACTAACTTTAGGGAGATTTTTGCCTGCATTAGAACAGCAAAATGTAACCTACACACTGACTCACTTTGAATCACTTCAGACTGCTCCCAAAAAACTTCCATTACCTTCACCAGTAGTGTGAATATAGTGCATACTCATAGCACAATTCAATCCATAGGACTTACTCCCACCACAAAGCTCAGTCAAGAGCCTGCTGAAAATCCAGGGCACAGAGATTTCACAATTGAGTGAAAGACATTTCAGCTTGGACATACCTTTCAAATCCTGATGCATGTTTCCTCCTTTCTGGGAAAGTCGCTGGGAAGGGAGTCACTCTTCTCCATTGCCCCTGGAACTTTAATGGCTATTGCTTTGGTTTATGTCAAGAGAAGTTATTGGAAAGCAAATAAAGTGTCTCACATGACACTATATAGTGAATAAACTGGGCAACACAGGAAAAAAATGCTGTGAATTAAAATTTTTAAATGGAAAGATAACTACAGGTGAGGTATTTTTTGGTATCTCTTCAATGATTCTGCTCCTCCATCTGTTTTGTCTTTGACATCTATGACTTGCCATTCATATTCCATCCCTATTCTCAGAAATTGCTGTCCATGAAGTAAAAGGTGAAGGAAAAATAAAAAGTAGAACGGAGTGAGGAAGACATGAAGGGGTGCAGGGAAGAAGAGATCTACTGAGTTCAAAGGTGTCCAAGGGAGAGGTGGAAACATACTCTCCAAGGTCATGGTCTTCAGTGATGCCAGTTGTATTTTCAGGCTGTTAAAGACAAGGGTAGCAGGTACACAAGAAGAGCCAAACGTCACATGCTACAGTAAGTGCAAAATCTCAAAATGCTGAAGCCATCACATCAAGGGATTCCTTGTTCTCCAACAGAGTCCGCCCACAGTGGTTCTCTAGAAACAGTTCTATTATCAAGTAGACATCCATTGCTGTTTTTGTTTGTTTTGTTAGTTTATTTTTTTATTTTAAAAGTACTTTTTCTAATAATATATAGAATATATAAATAATAATAATTAAAAAAACCTATTTATGTTTGCTTTCTGCTCTCCAACTCATCTGTATTTTTCATGGTTTGCTGATATATATATTACAAGACAAGAAAATCAACTCTGCTCACTATTGAAAAAAATTAAATCCACTTTTTATGTTTCCAGAGAGAAAAAGAAGGGGGAAGATGGGAGGAAAACAAATTAAAATGAAAAAAATAACAGGAAAATCAAAACCTTCTGTCTCTTCAAAGTAGTTGTCAAAAGCATTAAATACTTGTGCTTTCAGAGAACACCTCATGGGAAAAAACAACAAAAATAACAACAAAAATACCCCAAGCCTCAAGGACCTAAGATTAAAAAAAGAAAAATGTAATAATAATCCTAGTAGTAAAAAGGACAGCAAATCGCTCAGAGTTTGTAAGTCTTTAGATATTTTAGCAGCATCCCTTTTTGTCTGCAGAGGGAGAGCTGCCACCACAGCCATCTCCTTGGCTTGAGAGAGGCTCTTCTGCATCATCCTCATCAAAGCCATGAAAGGTCGAGGTGTCGCTTTCTGATGTGGAACCGAACAGGTCCTCCGTAGTGCGTGATGGTGCTGCTTCGTCCCTCCTGCCTTCTCTTCCCAAATGAGCTGACATGTATGATGAATATATCAGCACATGGGTTAAGCAATAGGCATCATCATATTTTTAATAATTATTATTAAACAATTCAGATTATCAAGCTTATCTATTTGTGTTTGTATGTGCCTGCACACCTCAACAATATAGCTCAGTAGAAATGCAGTAAGAAAAACAAAATAGGATCAGTTAAAAGAAAAAAAAGTCTACAAACAACTTAGGTGCCCAAAGCTATTGCAGCGAAAGGGTTAATCATATTTTCCTCTCTTCAAAAGACATTAAAATCTTTTCTTGTGAGTAGTTAGATCAATTTCAAAAGATTTTTAGACTGTATGAATAATTAGACATGGTTTAACACTAAGCATGATAACTTTTTTTCAGACTGACATCAACGGTTGCAAATTCACTGCTATAAAAATGTCACCTACCAGTAGGTCATCAACCTCAGGACTGTATTTTATCCCTGTCCTTCACCTGAAGCTAAAGAGCCTCCTTTGTAGTCAAAATGAAATACATTTTAAAGACTAAGAGAAAGTAATGTATGCAAATGCTTTTACTCCAATTCCATGGCATCTCCTTCAAAAACAAAAACCAAACCAAACCAAATATATACAGTTCAACAGCTGAGAAGTGACTTCTCTTAGGGAACACTGAAAAGTTCAAATGTGCATGAAACAATCCAGCTTTCCATATGTAACAGGAAGTTCTCCACACAGGAACATCAATAGCAGCAACCACAACAACAAAAACAAGACTGCAAGACTGAGGTTTGTTTTCTTCCTCAATCACACATGCTATGTGATTAGTTGTATAGTCTCCAAATTCCCTCTTCAGAAAGGCAGAGAAAAAGATGTCTCTGGTAAAATGAAGGTGTGAAATTTTAGGGAACAGCTCTTTTATTATTTACAACAATAGCACAATATTAAGCAACGGTTTGGTTCCCACTGTAGCTACAGGAATCAGCCACATAGCAAGTTCACTGCATTGCTTGAGAAATGAAGAATTAAATTCGGTTTACAAGAAGAAACTGAATATAACAAAACTGTTAAATGAACCACCTTTTGGAAATGTGATTTCCCTGACTTTGTGAAGGGAAGAAACAATATAATTTCCATGATCCCTCTTTAAGTATAATAAAAATTTTCTCCATCAAGACAGAGAAAGATGGCAGCCACCAAAGACTTTTCATTGTTTAAGTTTACAGATTAGTGTGTGGTTGTACCTTAACTGCTTTCATCACACATTAGACATAGCATTGCAGACCTCTATGAATGATGGGGGTGGGTCAGGATTTGTGAAAGGATAGCATTTAATGGAGCTGATATTGCACAATTCAGGTTGCAAGAGGATCTACTTTTTCTATCACACTGAGAAATCAAGGGAATTGATGCATTTGTTTTACATTCTGATACAATCACCACAGCAATATTTAAATAGTAAAGAATATGGATCCATTTCACTATGCTGAAATTATATTGAACTGCCACAACCAAGGGAAAGGGCAAAGATCTTCCAAGACAGCATCTCAAATCGCATGAGCTTCCCCCTTCGGTTATCAAGAAGCAACCATGTATACACTAGAAGATCTATGTCCCAGAACATGGGACTCCCTTGGAGAAAACCAAAGGAGTTGCCATTGATTCTTTGGTGATGAATCAGTATCACTTCAGAATGTCTTCAAAGATCACAACAACTGCAGAAGGCAACTTGTCAGTGAGAGTCCAGTCCTGCTTCCACTGAATATGCTAAGAGGTTTACAGTGAATTTCAGCAGGAACATAAAAAGGCCATTCCCTTGGCACAAGAACACTGCACATCACATTCCAGCCACCACGCAACAGACATCTTTCATTGACTACAGTACATAAGCAGCAGCAAAACTGAATTTCAAGGTCTCTCTCATTTTACATTTGGTGAAATTATCATCACTATTATCACCACTGACCAGAAATATCACAAGAGGAAATCAGGACCAAATCTGGAATACGCACTTGTTAAAGGTCTCCCATTCCCTCTACATTCGCCATCACCTGCCATGCTACCATTAACTGCTCATCTTGGATAAAATTTCCCAACAAAAGCTAAAGAACCAAGGAAGGAAGGAAGCAACAGTTCAGAAATAAAGACAACTTGGAATGGGAAAGACACAATTGCCTATGTTTAAAAAGAGAGAAGGGAAGAAAATGGAGAAATAAAAACCTCTTTAAACAAAATTAATGATAGTCATCTCATAAGAGGATAATTCTTGACAGCTACCCCCATCTTTACCCTGTAATTTGCTCCCTCTTTCTTTTTTGGATGAAGAAATGTATGAAATGTGCAATCAATGGAATCGCTTGTCATGCAACTTTCATAAATCTTTAAGTAATTTATAGCTGCAATTGCAACATTTGAAGACAGAGCCCATTCTTTACATGGTAATTTTCTCCTTCCATTTGAAGGACAACTTTTACATGTACCAACATTCACATAAGCATAAATACATTAAAGCTTTATTATTTCATGTGACCCTGTTATCTTAAAAATGTGAATCCAACAATAATGGAAAATTTCTCAATCATTCTCTCCCATAATAACTGAAACACAGACAAGAGGTAAGACCTTGTGCTCTATTCCCTAGCAAATGCACTGCCTTTCTTCAAAACCTTCAGAAGGAGCAAAACAAAAATCACACCTTTGCACAATAAAATTGCAAGAAGAAATCACCTACCAGAGCGCCCACAGTCTGAGCATGATACAAGTTCCTCAGGTCGGCCACTTTTTTTGTTCATATTGGAGCCTCCAAGGCAGAAGTCACAGTAGTTATTGGGAATGATGACCCCGTCTGGTCCTTTCTGGGCTGCAGTCAGGTTAAAAATCAGATTTAGTTAAAGAATGGTTGGTGTTCATTTTTGTTTCTTGTTTTTTAACTTAAAAATTCAATTGGTATGCCTAGCCTAAGCCTACGCTATGAAGATTTCTACAAACTAAAAAATTAAGATCTTTAAAGTGTACTATCTATATTTAATTATCTTTTTAATGCATGTTTTGGAACTTGCAGACTTGCAACAGATGTTTTGACAACCTTTATTAATTTTTTTTTGTCCACATCCAAATTTCCCCCTAAGAACAAAGACATTCTAAAGGGCTTCTGGTAGCTGTCCAAAACATACACTTAAAATGACAATTTCCTTAGAGTTAATCTGCTTTCCTGGTTTGAGTACATCTAGTTATGCATGTACTTTGAGATGTTGATTAGCTGAGCTTTGTGGAGATTGGTAACTGAAAGACTGCAGGTGAGATGAAATTAAGAAAAAAATTAAACCCTATGAGGCTGCAAATACACCAATATTTTCCTGTGTGGTTGCTGAGTCCCTGAGAGTATTTTCTAAACATGGCCTTTACTCTGAAATAGTCTTGGTTAGCAGATCCCCAGTTCTCCCAAAAGCAGAGAGGAGCTCCCAGTCTTAGGCTGGCATTTTGCCTGTTTGCAGACAGGCATGGAAGATAAGCAAAAAAAAAAGAACAAGAATCAGATGTAAGTTCATTTTACAAGCTGTAACAGAATGATCATAAAGGTGCTACTTGCACATATTATGTGTATGAAAAGCAGATCTCCCTTGCATTTATTTTTCCCACTGCAGTCCCATTCTGAAAACATTAAGTAATTCATTCTTTATATATACACACAGGCCACATGCACTGCAAACTCAGCAGTCTCAGCATTCAGCAATTTTTTTTTGTTTCCTTATTACACTACTTTAACTTTCATCCACGATTCTTAAAGTGCCTTATAGATACTAAGATTCTAGTACTAAACACTAATATTAACCTTCAATGAGGCTCAAAAGCCACTTACTCTAACCAAAGTCTTACTGGTCCTAACTAAGTGTTGTCATGAGGACAGAGCACCACATATTACAGCTGAAAGACTTGGAGGTAGAACGATGAACTGGCTTACTCACAAAAAACTCTATGGTGAAGCCACAAATAAAAACATGCAATGGAAGGAGATCCACAACTAACACAGCTCAGAACGGTATAATTGGTTTTATTCTCTGCATAAAGTGCATTTAATTTTTTCAGAGCATCTTATGTCACTAAGATCCACTGGCTGTGGATCTGGAAATGGGACAGGGAACCCTGTGAAAAAAAAATATACTGATCAATTTATCTGCGGTGTGAAGGACAGCTGGAAAGTACTTGCTGATGGCAAGGAAGCTGAAAGGATTCTCATAGTTCTGGTAAGGGTTTTGATCACCTCATTTTTCTTCCATTCCTTTTTTCTTCCAAATTAATTTTATTTTAACATGAGTGCCCGTGGTCATCTGTTGCTTATCCCTCATAATCATTGACCTGAATCAGATGAGTATGATAGAAATATCAGGCTTGAAACATCACAAAGGGATGAGAAGTTCCTAAAATTATATCAACCATGTCTTAAATTACCTATGTCTAGAGTAAAACAAGCCAGGCAATACTATTCTCTTCAATGTTTCAAGTTTTGTTTTTGTTTTTTCTAACAGGTGTAGAAAATCCAATTAAACCTGACTCAAGCTTATTTTCTTGATTGGTATGGCACAGTGAATTAAGCCCCAAGCTAAATCACAGGAGATTTGAGGCTAAAGAGGGGTCCTGATGATAGTAAGTAGAGTTCTCATTTTTATAGGTTTTTTTTCTGTATGTCCTTGGAGTTCTATTTTACTGTAGTTAAAAATTATGAATGACCTATGAAACAAAGCAAAGATATCAAGATATAATGTGCAATATTCATGAAGGGGTATCTATCCTCTACCAAAAGTCCAACCCTAATTCCACCATTTAATCAACAAAATTACTAAGAAAAGTAAGTACAGGAATGTATTGAACAAGTGGAAGAAATCATGGCAGATTACCTGTTTCCACTTTCCATCTGAGACATGGTAATTAACTTGGTATCCACATTTATTTTTTAGTCTTGAAGTAGAAGGCTCTAGCTTAAGTCAGACAATAGCTCAGCTAATGAGAAGTAACTCACTAGAAGCAAGCTCAATCATTTGGATTGGGTGACTACAACCAAAAATGGTTATTCAGACTAAGAAATTGTTTTAAAACAACTCCTTGAAACCATCCATGAACTTGTTCTAATTTGTTCTTTTACTTTACACACTGCAAGAACAGGTAAAAAGCTCTGAGGAGCTTCAAGGAATACTGCTTGAGGTAAAATGTGTTCATAGAGGGTGCTTTTAAATCAATACCTTTTGCCATTTCAACTCAGTGTAGTTTCATAGTTTCATCAAGCGGTCCTGCCTTCATATACATCTGCCCCAAAATAAATAGAGTTTGCCAAAATCCTTGTAAAAATGGATTAAGGAGGGACACAAAAAAATCTGCACAGTTCAAACGGTAGTTTGTCTGTACCTGAAAGCTAATTTATGCAAAGAACCTGTGACTGAGAATGAACTCAATATTTCCAAATAACTATGTTACACACTTATTATGAAATATATTTTTTCTTCCAAGCCTAATCAAGTTAATTTCAGTAGCAAGCTAAGCAGAATAAAGATCTTCTTAGTATATGGTACCATCATTCACTGGAGTCTCATGGCAAGATCAGTACCATAAATTAAATAAATTACATAGCATATCATGCAGGAGTTTCACTCTGTAGATAAAACCTAAAAAGCTAAACAAATTGACTAAGTTTATATATTTTAAATAATTTCTGTGTCTTCCTGGTTTTGAAGGCGGGTTCTCTAAACAGAGTTCTAGCTTCTCTTCTCCTCAAGTAATCAAAAAACCTCAAAATTACTTTCCTCATGGAAGCTGCTTCTAGAGAAATAACATCTAGAAACTAGGATTTTTACTTTCTACATAATTTCTACACGACTCAATGAGAACCAGTTTTCTTGCTCACATGGCTGGAGAGAGTATCTTGAATAGAAGACAAGCTCACATGAAGCAATTCTTGTCCTTGTTTTGTAACTGGGAAACTCAGAATATAGATATTTTAAATTGCTTTCCTTCAAAATGGGACTCCTACATAAATACAGACAAAACCCCAAATAAATAGAACCCTCTAGATTTTCAATGTTCTGATTTCTAAGGAAAGTTACTCTAACAATTTTCATCACGCTCTTTAAAAAACTTTGAGTTGGAACCAGAGCTTAAAAGCAAAACTGGTTTCTCTGTTTCTTAGTACCAAATCACAGTCACATATACTTCTTCAACTTCTAGATAAGACAGCATAATATTCAACCATGGTTTAAGCTGGCCATTTATCTTCTGTAGTATTTTATACCTATTTTCTATCATACGCCCACTACTGGAGAGGCGGTGGGAGACTGAGGAGTCGAGTGCATGTTTGGCTGTTGGGGTGGGAGGCTGTGCATCATTTATTTAAACAACCACAGTGAACTGACTACATGCATGAACTCCCAAAGGGATTTTACCCAGGACATTTTGTCCAGCTCCTACCTATTCCTTCTGAGCTTGATCCAAAACCTGTAAAGTTCACTGGAGGTTTTCAATTCAAACCAAAAACCTTTGCATCGGGCCATTTACTCAGTTTGCAACAAAAAATTGTGGAGCACAAGAAAACCTGGAAACCTGCATGTAGGGGATGAATGCACTTTGCAACCAGAGGAAAAAGGGTGCATTTGCCTTTTTTTGTCAAAATCTACAAGACTCTCTCTCTGAGACAAGGACCTGATTTTCTTTTCCAACACCACCCTTTTTCTTGCTATCGAAGCTGCAGCCTGACATCTGGATGCCTGCACAGCAGAGTGCCAGGCAACAGCCTGAGAGCCTGCAGTCGCCACAGCCCCTTGGAGGACTTGATGACATATAATCCCAGCATATAGCCTCAGAGCCCCCATGTGCCTTTGCTTGTCATTGTCAACCACGCTGTTGCCAGCACTCATCCCTGGCAGCCCTAGCCTGTCTCCATAGCGACCACGGTGCCCAGCCAGGTCTGCCTCTGGCCTTGCCACCTGTCTTAGCTTTGTCTCTCAAGTGTAAGGAATTGCAGCCCAGCCCCTTTTGCTCACTGCTTAAAATGCAGCAGTGGACGACAGGCAGCCTCATGCAAGAAATTACAACATGTTAATTACATACAATAAAGATTAAAGGAAAAGGAACATTTGGACTGTGGCTTTTGTTGAAGAGGAGAGAGATGCCTGGATAGACAGGCACCCACATCTGCCCTTGTCATTGTTGGGATGTAAGGAGCTATGGTGGGGGTTGGAGGGGTGTGTTACTTTTGTGCTTGGGGCTAGCCCCTGCCCTGGAAAGGAATAATAAAACAAAAAAAACATGTATAACCCCTGATGTGGTGAAGAACAGTCCAAGTACAACTGAAATGCATTTTGGGCTCTGGAGCTCTCACATGCATGCAGCAGGCAGAGGTGTGCACACTCTGCAGCCTTTTTGCCTGAAAAATAAGGGCAGGGTTTTTTCATTGCGGTTTTCCAAAAAAAAAAATCAAAGTCAAACTAAACGAGAGGAAATGGGCAGTCTCCCTGGGCACATTTACTCTGTTGTCAACGCCACAGATAAGCAGTTGGCCAACTCCAAATAGGGAAGGGCATAGGCACTTGATACAAAGACCTTCAGCAGGCTCAAAGTGTAGTGCAGGTTGGTAGCAGCACATCTGTGTTCACCTGGATCATATTCAACTGAATAAGCTCTGAACTTGGGAAACACCATGGGAAATGGCTGCTGTTCTGTTCCCAGAGCCAAGCTAATCAGTCTGTGCAGCCCAATGGCCCTTCACTAGCTCAGGCTCCCCGTGCTGCACTCCCCCACACAAAATGAGCATGTCCTTTGCTGGCAGACAGAGAAGCAGGAGATGCTACTTAAAGCAGTGCTGCAAGCCACCCACCCAAAGCATTGACAGTTCTCCTTGGTAACCGGGTTTTTATCTCCTCTTTGAGTTAGCTGGTGCTGTGGGGACAGAAGTTGCTTCCTCTGCAAGGTTTTTAGCAGTTCTGACAGATTTACCTTTCCTACAAGCCTCTGCCCATGAAGAGTCGTGTCCAAAGAATACCACAAGCTACAAGAAATGCTAAGAGAAGGAGATGCATTTTTAGGAGTCAGAGGAAGCCCCTGAATATGGGGAACCGAAGAAGATTTGATCAAGTCTTCCACAGGAATTGATGCACCCTGAAATTGCACAGCTAATGTATGAGCTGGGAGGTGGCTAACGGAAGGGATGGCTATGTAAATGGACTGATTGGATTTGGGGAGTCAGCATTCCTGCACAGAATAAGGCAGCAGACAAAAATGTGTGATATGTTCACATACGGATTTCCTGGTTTTGAGAGTTCCTCTCCTGAGGCTTGGCCTGTGGACACTGAAATGCATAATTCTGGGAACTCAGAATATATAGCCATGTCTGGCAATGTCCCTCAGTTAAGAATGAATAGTGCTATGAAACAGATGCCTGTGACACGATGTAGGCTTTGAATCTGGAAATAACTCACTGGAGGAGAGGGAGAAATTGGAACACCTAAGTACAAAACTTTTGAGTTTCAAAACAGTTATCAAAAACTATCAAAAAATGAGTCAAATTAGAAATGTGTTCCCATAAATTACCCAGAAACACTAAGTGCATACCTTCAACAAGAGTTAGGCATTGACAACAATATATCAGGTCCTGGCCAGGCAGTACATAAAAAACACCCCACACATAAAAATCAACCCAAACTGTCAAAAAAACCTCCCACAATTCAAAACAAAACAATAAAATTTCCCCTATGAGCCCCTGAATATAGGAGTTTGGGATTTTCCACTATTCCAAAATTCTAAACAACTGTTTTTCTTTTTTTCCTCAACACACCAAAGCAAAGACACAGAAGTCTGAGAAATCTATAACTGCAAACAGGGTAGAGGTGGAAATTGTTATGCATTTCCAGCCTCTGCAATCACTGCTGTTTCTTTTAGTATTCTGAATCTTTTTCCTTATGAAAACAAACTCTGAAAAGAAAAAAACCCAAAAAGATTAAACTAATGAGAAGTCAGCTCAAGGTAATGTACATATTTTCACTGAAAAGGCACCTGCTGCAGGGTGTCTTGTCACAATATGAGCATTGATGCATCACTGCATTCAGAAGTAGTTCCATCATGGCTCCAGTGAGTCTCAGCACTGAGGCAGGGAAAATGTAGGCCTGATGTAGCTTTTCAAATTGATGCTGCTTGTGGAGAGGAACAAACAGCTCGTCTCCAACTGAGGGGCTGACTCTCGTCATTTATTCATGGCCAGCCCCCTGCCTGGATGGAAATAAAAATGTTTCAAAGATGACTGTGTGGGGGAACTGGAGGACGGCCTGGAGGCACACTGAGGTTAGCACATTAATTTTTTATCTCTGGAGACTGGGTATCCAATTATACTTTGAGTACACAAACAACTTTGGCTGGTGGTCCTCAGCAGAGATTTATCCACAGCATAAAATCTGCAATGGAACTGGACACAACAGTCATGCCATGAAATAACATACACAGGTGAGTTTGTGGGTCAGTTGCAAGCTAACAGAGTGACATCAGGGCACACAACTGACTGCATTCTACTCGCAGTGCAGTCTGGACAAACCTTTACACAACAGCTAGGCCAGTGACAGCCTGCACAATATGCTTTATTTAGGATTGTCATTGACTGAAGTTCTTGCAGGCATAAGATCTATTCAGTTGCTGCTTAATGTGCAACTGCCTGAAACCATGTGTCATACAGAAAAAATGCCACTGAAAACACTTCTCCTTTAAAGGAGATGAAGTTCTTCTCCATGTACACACATTGTCCTATTCTCACGGGATTTAATGAAGAGCATTTATATTAATATGCTTATTCACACACATATTTCAATAGATAGAAGCCTAACGTAATTCCTGTATCAGAAGTGTCTCAAAATTTGTGAGCATCATCTGCCCCCAGAGCTGGCCTGAATCCATGGAGTGAGATGGAATAAAACAGCAGGTGTGTTGTGGCTTACTTGGATGCACCCTGGGCTCACAAATCTCATGCTCTCAGTGCCAGCATGTGGAGGAAAAGCCAGCAAAAAAAGAAATGCTGAGAATGGTGTGGGATCATTTATTTTTATTAGTGGAGGTGAGGAAGAAAAGTCGACATTTTAAAGGGTGTTCTATAACTTCCTTTTCACAGTTCCATCTCTACTAAAAAACCAAAAATCAGAGATTTCAAAAATAAGTGTGTAGGCAGAGGGGAGACTAGGCACTCAGGAAGGGCTATTTATCTGTGTCAAAGGACGAGATAAGACATATAAACAAAGCAAATAAACCTGAAACAAAGCCCAGGCTAAGATGCTTTAGGAAAGGCAATGGAGACTGCTGAACTATCTTGCATGTTGCAAAGGGTAATCTACCGACAAGGAAGAAGGACAGGGGAGAGATACGTAAATAAACAAACCTTCTACACAGTCAAGGACAGAGAGATGTGCCAAGGATGGGAGATTTAGGGCTTTGGCCTGTCCCTGTTCTTTGATACATGTCTATTCAGAGGTTCTCAGTTTTGGAAAGGTTCCGCCTATCTATATCTCTTCATCAGTCCCTGGATAATTTACTGAGCTACCCAAATTGTTCTGTGCATGAGGAGAAGAATAAAGATAAAGGGGACTATGAGAGACAAGATGTCATCAGCACTTGAGCTAGCACTAGGGGCACCATGAGCTGAATCCTGCAGAAGCCCTGCCCTGAAAAGCTCCTTCCTGCATTAAGATGATTGCTGTTACCACAGGTACTGCAAGGAGTGAAGGCTGCAGAGGAGATGCAGGTACAAAAGAAGGAAGTTCATACTGCAGCTGCTCGTCTGAACTTCGTTGACCCAGTGCTCACCTCCCACAACACAGCAAATTCCAAATGGCTAGTTTGAATTTGCCTTCCATTTTCCAAATCAGGTTGCTCATATCTCTGCAAAGCAAATAACCAGGCTCTGCTATATACCATATCTCTGGTTCTTCTGTTCAGTAGGTTGCAGATTAGCTGTTTGGATTATAACATCCTTCCTGGCTTTCCCCCCCTCCATCATCTTCCCCCAAGCCCATGCAGGGAGGATTCTTGTATCCCAAGCCCTGCGACACAGCAGACCTGTCAAATCTAATTCATAACACATGCCCAGCAGTTCTTAGGGGAGAGGAAGGATCTCATGTCCTAGCTCTCCCCCATCCCCCTGTACAAAGGGACCATTTAATGGCTGCACATTAGCAACGTGGACAATTAGCATTCACATGGAAGATAAATGGCAGCATAAATTAAATATTGTCAAGTGGAAGAGCAAAGGATGCAAGATCTGACTCAAGGCTGTAAACAAATAAACAGGCAAAAAAAGAACAAACAGGCAAAAAGGAACACAGCCACGGTGACAGCAAAGCCATTTGGGAGAGTTACCTTCCAGCATCTGTGACTTTCCCCAGGGGTGATCTTCACATCTGCATGGCTGTTGCCAGTACCTCATCGGCTACTGGCTGGTTGTTAAACAGATTCTTTCTGCTAAGAAATCTGGACTTCAGAGAGGTTTACCCTACTGGCTCCAAACTTCTGCCTGTTTGGGGATCTGTGAATCAGAAGCCTCCCTCTGCCACATGCATCATGCAGGATCTCTTGGGGAAGACAACTTGAGCAGCTGTCATCTACCCTTTCCCAGAAATGCACCTTTCTTTCCATGCGCCAAAGCTTGGTTGCTCCTAACCATATCACATTTCTAGCCCTTTTTCTTCCTAACTTCTGTCATTGCCAAAGCACTAGAAATATAAGGACTTCATCTTTGTTACAAGCTGAAGGGCAGGGGACATCTTAGTTTGGGCATCTGATCAAGGTCATTATCAACATTAATACAATACAGATTTGCAACACAATTCTTAGATGTGCAACTATTACCAACTACTGCAGGCACAAGAGAAAAAGGCCAGTGATTATGCAAATATTCAGTAAACAAAAGCTGGTGGCTGAACAATGACAGTCACCAGTCCACCCAAGCAGTCACTCTTAGTGCATTGACAGCTCAACAGGAGTCAAAATTGCCTTTGCTGCAAATCTACAAAACATGGATAACTGAAAAGTAGAACACAGAAGTGACAGAAACAGAGACTGCCAAATGGGATCACATGAAATGGCCCTTTAAGCTCAGAATGTGGCTAGTAGCAGAGGAAGGAAACCTCCTTCCACACTTCTCTGGGAATGATTATCAATTATCCTGCTTAGAAAAAAATGTTTTCCTGCTTCCATATTTCTTCCACTTCTTAATCTATAGGAAAGTGTTTGCCTGGATATTTTCCCTCATAAGCATTTTTTTGCTTTGTCCACATTGCGCATTACTTTGAACTAAAATGACACATTTCTCATGGTGATGCAAAGCCCTTTCTGAAAGTGAACAAAGCTGAATACACAAATGTCAAGATGAAAGCAAACATCACATAGCATACAGGAAAACTGAGAAAAAGGGGCTTAGAAACTTGCAAAATTCAGTAATAAAATAGCCTTCTCAGCTCCCAGTTCAGTGTCTAAGAAGCAGAGGAAGGCAAATCAAACATGGTCATCCAAACCACTAAAATTTCTTTCAGACTTGTACCAGTGTGAGGAATCTAGACACATGTCCCAGCTCAGATCAGTACTGAACTTTTTTTCATAGATTTTCCCAAACTGTAACTAAGTAGGGGCTTTTGGTAAAGTTGAGGGTAAGCCATTCAGGGAGATGTAGGAACAAGGCATACTGTACTGTGAATTTCATAACTAAAAAACTGAGGCATAGATAAATACATCATTCAAACGCAATTCCCTCAAACTAATGCATGTGCATTTCTTTGACATCCCTGCTAACAGCCACCAGGAAGCTGCTTTAATGATGGGCAGGTTGAGCATCCCTTCTTTCCCCCTCTCTCCTTGTCACCCCCTCCCCACAGGAGCAGTAATGGAAAAGTGATTTGCTGCAGAGATAATGCTGGGTTTGAAATGAATTTCTGACTAGTTAAGCCAGCACCCAAGTGAGCTGTGGTTGATTAATTCCAAGTATCCAGGTCCCAATCACTCACAATGGAGCCAAGCAATCCCACCAGTCTTCATAAGACAGGGTAGACGCTACATCCCTGAAAAGGATCCCAAAGACAAAGGGAAAATATACTCACGTTTGTGGTTTTCATTTCTGTGGACAGGGGAAGAGCGAGTCTCCTGTTCACGGGCTTCATCACCCTCTTCACTGGCAAGATGAGTGTGAGCGTAATGGTAGCTTAGCCCTGGCCTGTTCTTGTAACGCTTGCCACAGACTGGGAAGAAAGGAGATAGGAGGGAGGGGAAGAGAGAATGGAAACATCAGTGTGATCTACAACAATGGCAGCATCCTCTCAAATAACGCTTTCTTATCTCCCAAGAACAGCACCGCATACTCTAAATGCCAGCCCAAAACTTTTCCAACCAAAGTTCGTGAAGCATGACAGAAGGGCAGTCCTGCAGTTACAGGCCCCCAAACAGGCTTTCTTCCCGCCATACTGTCAGCAGTCCTTCATATAGGCCTAAGGAAATGAATATTCAGATTTTGCAGCTCACATAGCCCTAATCCTCTCTGCTAAGATTAATGCCCGTTCAGATGAGGGTGCTGTACCATGTATAGTAATGGGAACTGGACTGAGAAAAAAGAATACTGTTTTCCTCATTACTGATCACTGAGAAAAGGAAAAAATATCTTCTGTAAAAGGGTAATTAATATCTTTGTTCACAGATTCCTAGTTGAACTGAGGGGATGGAAATCATCCACGGTTTCTTGCTAGAAGAACTAGTGACACTCATTTGCCAAGATAAAATTCACATTCAGCATCCCAATAAATAATACAGTATGAGACAAAGAATCTTCCTCCTGATCTTTTGTTCATTTTAGGGCTAAGTCTACAGGTATTGAACAGGATCAAACAATTCAGAGTGATGGCATTTTTACAGGGTACTCTCTACAAGGGCAGCCTTCTTTGTACATACATGTACTTTGTACATTTCTATATACAAATTCAGCTTCTATAAAGTTTTAAACTCATGTTATTGTCTCTAAAAGTTATTTCTTTTCATCTTGATAACAGTCTCCAAACATCCATCTTGTTTTACATAACTTTTGGCTACTGAATACAATTATTCCCATTTTAAAAGATTAGGAAACAAAGGTAAAGATGCTTAGTGCCTTTCCTGCAAATTTTTACTCCCAGACACATTTTCAGTGACTTTATTAGGCTCGTTAACCTTAAAAATTTCACACAGGAGTAAATGTCATGCCCACTAGTCTGTCCAGCACAGCTTATTTAGGAAGGTGAAGAAAGTAGTGCCATAAAAGAGAACAGAACACAGAAGACTCTGGTTCTTTGTCCTATTTATAAACCTCTTGACAAAATCTCCAAAGAAGAAGTTATAATCCACTCCTAAAAATTTCTCAGCTCTGATACTGAAAATGTAGCCTGCAATGAGCGCAAGCTGGCAACAGTTACAAGCTGGAACATAGGAGTTTCCACAGAAATATAAGAAAAAACTTTCACAGTGAGGGTGACAGAACACTGGAACAGGCTGCCCAGAGAAGCTGTGGGGTCTCCGTCTCTGGACACATTCAAAATTTGCCTGGACATCTTCTGTGTGACCCAATCTAGATGCTCCTGTTTCTTGAGGGGGACTGGACTAGATGATCTTTTAACATCTCTTCCAATCCCTAACATTCTGTGATTCTGTGATTCAATTTGTATGGATACTCACTTCCCATTCCCCAGACACTGGAATCTCATCATACCATAAAGCTGGATAAATAAAAAAAAAAAAAAAGGAAAAGACCCATCCCAAATATAAGTAGAACTTCCATTACTTTACTCTTCTGCTACTGCTCACAAAAAGCTAATTGGTAGTTCACACTCTGGAACAAATGACTGCAAATTCTCATTGATGAGATATTTAATTCTCTGTTTCTTCTAGCTGATTTGCAAACTTCCTCCACAAAAATACTCTCCTTCATTAGAAATGCATAAAACAACTTCATGATAGGAATAAGACAAGTATTCTGGAATATTATACAATTTTATTGCAGTTTTCCCCATTCTGCAAGGTGATGATGGCACAGTCACTATTACAGGATAAAAGCCTTTCCAAGTGCAACATGTCCCTAGCCACAGATTTTTTTAAGTCTTCTAATACTCTTGATTTAGACAAGAGTCTAAACTTCTGCAGGAGGGAAAGGGGAAATTTGGGAAGAAATAAAATGCCCAGATACATACGCATGTATATTCTTTGAAGCATTTGCCCTCATTTCATATGTAAACCTAACTTTATTGCTAGACATTTTGAACAACTAAACTACTGTTAGATGCAAGCTCTCAATAAACATCAGTTTGGTCTCCCTACTTCTAGTACTAGCCATGTACTACTTCTCCTCCTCTGTGGTCCTACAGAGCAAAGAAGCAGCAGCAGAACAGATGCTGACAGCAAGCCAAATAACACAAAAAGAAGTAGCATAAAAGTAAGCATCAAGCCAGAGACATTTGAATTATATCCCAAAGATAACACAGCATTTCTTAAAATGGAGAAAGATTTGCATTTCCAGCAGATCATAATATCATAATAAGTATTCTATTCTATCCCACTTACATTTGAAGACAATGGTTAAAAAATAAATCTTCTACTATGAACTACTGATACTATTCCAAAACTTCTGTCCACCTAAACTATTTTCAGAGCACTACCAGGTGTTTGGTACTGTACTGACATAGGAGGCACTTCAAGTTAACTGCTGTGTGATATATACTGTCACTCTATCTTGCTCTTAGGTAGCTCTTGATCCTGGGTTAATGCCAAGCTGTCTGCAAAGTCAGGTAAGTTCTAAACCCCAGTCCTATTTACCTTTTAGTGGGAGTTACAAATTTCAAAAGAAAAATATTTCTAGAAATTATACCAGACTATTTCATTAAGCTCTCCTTGAAAACGTACTCATGGTTCTAGTTGTAATGTTGTTACCCTACAAATACACCATGCCCTTGAACATAGGTCTCATGCAGCTTTTTCCCCTCATGCATGCACAAAAGGAAGCTTACATTCCCTCCAGGAAGTCCCAAGGCTGTGGCCTTGTCTCCATTCCCTATGGGAGCCTGCAGGAATTTTACATTCCAAGTTTAGGATGGTAGAGAAATTCAGATGGTTTGTGGATTTGTGCCTCTTCAGCAGAAAAAGTATCAGTTTATTGGGGAAATTGAGAAATATCAAAATAAGCTGGGGCAACAGTAATTCGGCAGCTGAGCCATTCCCACTTCCAAAACTGTGTCAGATGGCCTTCAAAGGTGGCAGCAAGCTGAGAAATGCCCAGCTAAAAGGAATTTGGAGGACTTCATAACCAGAGCTGTGGCAAAATAGTTTTGTTTACACATTCCCTGCAGATCCTTTGCAGGACCAAATACTCGCAGCTTCCAGCAGCCTTTTTTCTTGGTGTCTTAACTTCTATGTCTTTGAAATTCATGTTCTGTGATGGAAAAAGTCCAAAGTGATGCCATGAATTGAAACTGCTGAGATTTCCTATTCCCTGAGCAAATGAAACTTTTTCAGGGAGAAAGGGTATAATGATATCAGCCAGGCAACAGAGACCTTGGTTTCAGTGTGAATTTGCCAGGAAAAAAGCTAAGTGAGGATATCATGGTTTCTTCAACAGATTGAATCTTCCTGAATTCACCCTAATCTTTATTTTCCTGATAGAATATGTGTTATTAATCTATCATATCACAGTGCTAAGAAGTAGTTTCTATAAAAGTGCAATAATTAGCTCTTAGATAACTCTTCCCAATGCAAGACTAGCTTTTCAAACATTAATTACTCTTTCTTCAAATTCCTGAATGGAATATAGTATTCTTATTTAATTTCTGAAAAAAAGAGAACCACAGAGGGGTTGAGTGACTTGCCCACACTGTTTGCATGGATTTTGCTCACTAATTTTTTTGTCATTACAGGGGTTGGAATTCCTGAGTTCCAGCACCTAGATCAGTGTTCCCACCACATCTTTCTCATTCTCAGAGCTGTCAAAAGCGTAACAAGAACTGGTTCCTTCAGTCTGAAATGTATGCCAGTGATTACTTTTTTAACACTATGCAGCTCACATGTAAAAAGTAAGACTGTGGCTCTCAAACTTCACTAGGTGGCCTTGCCTTTCTTTCAGCAGCTTTGACTTTTTTAATCTTTAATTTTCCTTGCTGGATAGGCTCATCATCCTTGCATGGGGTAGATTTCATCATGAATCTCAACACTGGAAAGATGAACTTGATCTTTAATTAAGTAGCTGAGCCCAATGAAAACAGCGGGAATTTGCAGAATGTAACCCCCCTGCAATTCCTCTTGCATTCAAAGGAATTATTTTGCTATAACTTGATGTGAATGCCATCTTAGGAACAAGCTAGGTAAGTAAGCAGGAATACAGCAGTGCAGATCAAACATCACAATGGGGAATAGGAGGAGATTTCATTAGGCTACCAGTTAAGTCTCCTGTGATGAACCTTACTTTCCTTTCAACCTGAATATTGAAGCAAAGACATGACACAACTACATTATGGGAAGAAAACAATTTGGAGACAGCTAAATCACAAGCACTGACTGCTTCACAAAATAGAGTTCTGTTCTAAGTCCTGGCTTCTAACAACCTGCAACTCTTTCGATAAGCAAATTCTCACTCCTTTTATATTTCTCAAAGAGTAAAATTAATATAGAATACTTCCCCTGTGTTAAAAGGGGATTTGAAATCTATGACTTAAAATATTTAATGGCTATGTTGCTGCCATTCTGAAATTATTACACATTTGATCCTTGGCAGACTGTGAGCTATGTCCCAGCCAGATCTCCACACACATTTTGCACAATCTGTCACCAGTACAAGACAGAAGGAAAGAACCTATGGTTTTAGTGGAAACAGAAAAATGAGGGATTACATACTTTTTTTCTTTTTGTCACTGAATCTTCCCCCCTTCATTGTCTTTGCTCTCTGATCTTTATTCTCAAGTGGGCCATGCTAAATCTTAACTGCTGGCACAGTCATTCATCAAAGTTACCTCCCTATTTCACCATTCACTACACTCCAACAAAAACCCAAACAAAATTCCTTGCTTTGCACTGGTTTGGTAATGCCATCTTCCCTTGTTAGTTATGTCCACACTGGCACATCTAGAGATCTGAAATGCTAATGCAGTGTTGTTTTGACCTCCACTCATGGACAGGCTTTATGTTCATCTCTCATTGATGAGTAGTGTCATAATATGCACCCATTGTATTAGAGCAGCCATTTGGTAACACATTTCAAAGGAGATTTTTTTCAAGATAGTTAATAGTCCTATTTCAGTGTCCCCAAAGTACAAGTCCCAGAATCTAGTTCCTGCCTTAAGACCACTGGAACTTGGAATTACAGTGCAAAACATGCTCAGGTCAACAACATATGCATCCACATCTCAACAATTAAAATCTTAGAAGGAGAACAGGAGAAATCCATTTATATGAGCACAAAATATTCAACTACCAGAGTCAGATCCATTCCTCTCTCATCATGTGCTCTACTCCAGGCCTGTGTTATTCAAATTTTTTTTATAAAAAGTGCCCTTGCCTTTCTAATCTTGGCTTTTCTACCAATAATGCAGACAATGAATCCCAAGTATAGAAGCCATGATTTGAGAGTTGTTTGGTTGGACCATCTGAACAATCATCTTATTCCAAATCTTATTGCTTATTAACTACTTAGGGATTCACTAGAAAGGATAATACCAGGAGATGACTTAGGGCTTAAACAGCTAAGAGTTTAAAGGAAAGCTGAAGTCATGGCAGAGATTTATGAGAAACATGTAAAAATGTAATGGCATAAGCAAAGCATCTTCGAATCAGCTTGCCACTGCAGTATTTAACCAAAGGTCTACTCTAACAATCAGTAGTTACTAGTGTTGGACTTATTTACAGTATCTGGAAGAAAAAAAAATAACAGATTAAGTCTCAGAGAACTAGTAATAAAAACCTAAATCATTATATATCTTGTAGGTCTTCTGTATTCCAGCTAGCTCTCCGAAGAATCAATGTGATGTTTATTAAAATGAACATGACAAGATCAGGTCCCTTTCAAGAAAATGAGAAAGAAGTTTACAAGGTAATTACTGGAGATACCACTTTGTGAAAGAATAGGCCTTGAGGAACTGTATTTGGCAAGACATGCTAGAGCAATACAACATTTAACTGGGATTTTCTAAGGAAACTAAAAGAAAGGGGTCCTTGGAATCCACTAAAAATCAGTGAAATCTGTTCTTTTTAAATAATTTAAAGCATCTGAAGACTCCAGCCTTTTGTCATCAGAACCTATAATGCATTTAGAGGAGGGAATGGGAAATTAATCTCAAAATAATGAAATTTCAATATCCCTTTGGTTGATGAAAAAGCAGGAAGATGTTTCTAGCTATAGTGATTTGGATGTAGTGTCAAAAAATTTTAAACCATGTTCAAAGTCAAGCTCAAAGTGCCCACTTAGGAACCAAGCCTTATATGATCTGCAGATAGATTACAAACAGCTAAAAGTTAGTGGGATATTCAGGGAAAAGAATTTTGGAGACTACCTCCAGATAAGATAAGTGATAATTATGCGTTTATTTAAAAAAACCCCAAAACTTCACACGGTTCCTTTTCACATCTTCAAGCACCTAAAAGTGTCCATTTAGGGCCTAATGCTTGCATCTCTTTTTATCATTAATTTGAAGGGTGGAGTAAAAGTGAAAGAATCAATCATGCAAGTCCCTTCCAACCTATGATTCTGTGATTTTACAGAATATGAATTCACTCATTTGCCACTGAAACATGACACAGCACTGGAGAGGTGTATCTTGCATCAAGAAGTGGTTTACTAAAAAACCTATTAGGTCAGCCACTTCTGTAACTCTAACAGATACACGACTGGGCAATTTGCATAAATCCATAAATAAAGTAAGCTGCATGAAAGTGTAACAACCATTCATCTTTTGAGTTCCTACAATCCTCAGAACAGCACACTCTACTTCAATTCTGGCCACTACTACTTAAATAATAGCCAATGGACATTTTTCAGAGAAAACAAAAAAAAGCTTAGTTGAAGAGTCAAGGAAACACACGGCTGAAAGAAGCACCAGAACCTGTTTAAGGACATAGAAATAAGACGTTTTAATCACTTTATCCATAAGAACATTAGCCACTGATTCAGCAGAGATCATAAGAAGGTTTCAGTAATTTCTTATTTTTCACAGGCAAAGGGTCTGAATGAATATCTAAGCAGAGGGACTGTCAATAGAGGACACCGAACAAATATAAGTTCTTATGCTAAAATTATAGATAACACAACAACAAAACTAAATGGACACAAAAACATGTTGGTAAGATTAATGAAATAAACAACTTTAGAGGTGGGCAAGGGAAATCTTCCTTAGAGGGACAGAAAACAAAGTGAAAGTATGTATGCAGTAGGTCTCCATGGGAACAGAAGAAGAACGAAAGCAAACAATTGGGGATGGACAACAGAAAAGCTGAAAATTTGTAGAAATTCAGCACAAACTAACTGCTGTAAAGGAAGCAGACATCCACAGCCATCAAGCTCAAGGGCTGCAACTTATTTTAACTTTTAAGTCAGGATACAAGTTTCTAGGTAAAACTTCAGAAAAGCTATTTTTCTCGCCTATTTTTAAAACTAAATAACATATAATAAAAGACATAAAGAAAAGGAGAACAATTTTCAAGTCTGCTGTCAGAGTACTGATGGTGCCCCAGCTGATCATCTGACAGTCATGTGACATCAATTCTTCCTACATACATAGGTATTAATACATTCCTTCACTCTGCCACTTCTTTAAAAAGCCATTTATCATGAACAGCTGTGGTGGAGCACCTTTCACTTCTCTTGCTTGACATTATAGGCTTTGCTTTGCTCCTTAGGCCCTGCCCTGTAAGGAACCTGCTCTATCCTCTAGACAGGTATTTAAACTATGTTTGGTCTGTTCTTATACAGAAGCTGACCCATTGTGTTACTTTGCAATTTCCACCAGGGTGCCTCACCACATTCATTACCCAAGTGCTTATTCCAAGACATCTCAAGGCACAACAATATACAATGCAATTGGTTGAAAATCTGACCAACTAGTCTTCCACTTGCTGATTTGATCAAAAAAGGCATTTCATCACTATCTTAGCAATTTTACTGATGGTTGGAATGGCCAAACATTTTATTCTGAACTTCTGATACAGTATGTTCTCCATAAAGTCAGCAGATATATTTCCGAATATTTCATTTCATTAAACAGGCAACTAACTACCTATTCTTAAAAATGCAGGATGACAAAACACTTTGAGCTGCCTTTTGTATTTCCAGTTAGTTTAATACTGGGGCCAGGTTTAATATCAGTGCATAGAGGAATGACTCTTTCAAAAAAGGCATGCTTTTACAGAGAAATAACATTGCTCTCTTCAAATATAAGGAGCAGGCTACCACTGTTGCATCATCGTACTGACACACAGACTAGGTTTTTTCCCCAGAACTTTTTTGTTACTGAAGAAATCTAGTGATATACTCATGTTTCCTATAAATAGGAATGAAAAAAAGGGCAGAGTAGCTCTTAAGCACAAATAATTTCTTGTGTTCATGCAGCTAAATTACACAAATAATTTGGTTTACATACACTTATGCTTTCTTCTTTGTGGACACTTTTTAAGCTCCAATATTACACTTGCAAAAAAAACCCAACCTGGAGGTAAACTAATATACATAAAAAGTAAAGTGTTGACATTAATGTAATTATATATATTAATGTCATTGGAGGAATCACGTTTTTCCAAACAGGAAACAGATTAGCTATATTTGACCTGCATGTTTACATGTAAAACAAAACCACCAGCATGTAGATTACTGCAAACTTACACAATCAGGTTAACATATATCTAGAAAAACAGCAAATAATTTGAAAGAAAAAAATTGATTCAAGAAATCTTTTAATGGGATCACCCAAGCAGAAAAAGGCCTCAATTTAAGACAGTAATTCACAATGAACTGTACATAATATTTCTACATAAAGGTAACAAGGGCAGTATATTACTTCAGGATGATGGTATTATAGTCAGGACAGTTCTTTCCTTCTACTCCATAGTCAAGTAAAAGAGTTTTTACACCACATTACACCACATTCAGCTATCTACAATGGAACAAGAGAAGTCACTATGTGAAATATGGATTCCTAAACTACTTACGACTCACCCTTTAACTATAACTTTTTTAAACTGAAAGGTCTCAGCCAAATGAAGTAGGAAAGTTTATATTTCCAAAACGAGAGAAGAAATTTATCCTCCAATATGTAAACCAAGGCAAAATTCCATCAATTCAACAATGAACCAGAGCCTTTACTTCAAACCAGATTTCTGCTGCCAGCCTTGACATCTGAAATAATTCATCTACCCTGTGCAAATCCCTACTATGTGTTTTGTTAGTTCTCTGTAAGATGCAAATGCAAAGGAAGATCAGGCAATAAAGATTAATTACATTCAAAATGGCTACCACTATCAAGTGTCTTCAGATTTAGAAGGATGCTGCAGAAAAGAAACAAAGATGGGTATGGATATACCAGCAGAAGAAAGCCCTGGATTTCAGCAAGATACATACTAGGTTCACACAGAATTCTCAGAAGGCATATTTCAGTTCTTCAAACACACAAGGTGCACAATTGCACAAATCTCCTGATCCTTCAGATCTTAGAGAGTTCTTCCCTGACCATTTATTCAGATGCACCCTCTCATGTGCAAGTCTCTCCATTTCTCTCATTGCCCTTAGAACATTCACCTTGCTGAAGGACAATACTTAACATGTCCATCATTATATTGTGAAGAGTTAGGAGGTCTCTCCATAAATGAATGCGAGTTGACCACATGCATCCTATTTACTGTGCATGCTCTTTATTTCTTCAGGTTCTAAAAATAAGCAGGAAATGCCCCCATAGATTCACATAGTGACAGTTGGTCACTAAGTTCATTAACATTGCAAGACATGTAAACAGTGGAGAAAAGGGGATTCCAATTGTCCTCAAAACCAATAAACTTCTTTGGATCACGGAAGCAAAGATCTCCTGTTCTTCACCTACTCCTATTAACCTGTGTTAGGCTTATAGATAGAAGGCATCCAGAAATTATTAATGTATATACACTCTACAGTGAGCCTTAAGCATGGGGATAAGCTAAATGCCCTTCACAGAAATGACGCAGTGAAGCAAAAAAAGAGTATCAAAAGAAGAAGAAAAATACCAAGGTCAAGATTAAAAAAAATACATTGTGTGTCAAATATTGGACTCCTTCTTCATACTAGGACTCTGATATCCTTCTTCAGTTTGGGCACTAGGCTCTCGTGTAATTTTTAAGTTGGGACAATTTGTAACTATCTGAAATAGAGAAAGAAATGGAGGGTGAAATTTACATGGGGGAAAGGAAGACAGAAGGCAGAGAAGCCAGACAAAAAGGAGAAAGGGAAAGAAAACATAAGAGATTATTTATTCCATGGCAAAGGGAAGCGGAGTCTTGACAAGGACTTAATTCTACTTCCTTCATGCAAAAACACCAAGAACAGGTGCAGCAGGTAGCAAACACGTAAGTCAAAGAGCATCAGAATATTTTGCAGAAGAAGGAGCCCTGAATGCACCAAGCTGCTAGAACCAGGCTGGAAGCAGAACCCGATTTCTGGGTGCTACTTACTGTCACAAACATAGGGTTTGTCATGATCATCCTGAGAGGCAGCATCATTCCGTCTCCTGCCACCTCCAGATCCCCGAGCCTGCAAGAACAAGATGAATGTTAACATTATTTCAACACCCCTCAAGCCTCATTGTACCCCTACCCTCCTGTTAAAAACATAATATAAACTAAACAAATCCTCAGCCCCCATACAGGTTTGTCAAGAATGGTCTTGATCTTTCTTCTCCTGAGATATGCACTATGTTAATGGACCTTGTAATGCAGAACCCAAAAGGTTCAACCATAGCAGTAAGTTTACTGCCAGAACTTATTCAATTGAATACCATCACACATTAATATCTGAAGATGTTCAAATACCCTGCTTAACTGAATATGACTGAATGATTAACAGCTGTTAGAGGATAAATACAACCAGTAAATTAGGCAAAAAAAATAGGCCCCAAATAAAAGAGGGGTAAAGTTATTTACTTTAATATTTTCAAATAAGCATTGTTTAGCTATTTTTGGCTTATGTCTGAAAACCACTGTTTTGAAATGGCCTTCTGGGACAAAGACATCATGGCTAATTACAAAATAGAGCTTGTTCTGTTAGTGGAAAAGATTAGGTAACACGGTTACCTACAATAACAGAGAATGCGCATTACTCAGAAAGGTCTCTCTGCAGTTGTGTTTTTACTCTTTACAATGTATCAAGTTTGCAGCTCTGGAAACTGAAAAGCTGCTTTTCTCCAGCATAGACTGCTTGGTCCTGAGCTCCAAGGAGAAGAGCAGACTTCAACATCAAAGCTACCTAGTCCTGACCCTTCTCAACTGAGATGCCAACAAGGGAACAGTTGGCATCTGTCCGATGGTGGAGGGTGTGATGAGGAACTGGGAACTGAGAGAAGGCATTAAATTCTTTCATGTTTGCTAACAACACCTGTAGATGACAACAGTTTTAGAAGTGATCTTTATTTGAGGAAGTGATCTGCGGGTGGACTGCTAGATAGCCTTTTATTAGTTCTGTCAGCTACTCTATTCTCAGGTAAAAGTAAAAAAATTGTTTCTACTGCTCCTCTTATTAAACTGTTGATGTTTCTCATCCTAGATAAGGTCACCTGACTCAAATCCTTTGAGCTTTTGAATCTGACAATAAGAAAGGGACAGAGCTTTATCAAGTAAAGCTGGAGAAAATCTAGAAATTCTGAAAGTATTAGTGCCCCAGACACAAAGGGTTCATATGAGCCCTGTCTCTCTGGATTTGCGATAGAACTATCCATATTTGATCTGCCTTCCATTGGTTGTCAAAAGAGAAGGAACAAGGAAGCATTTTACACTGGCCTGCCAGTCTGTTGAAACAGAGATTTATAAAAATTTCACATATTATTTCCCTGAGATTGCTTGGGTCTAACTCTTAACACAGTTCTGAAGCAAAGATATGGATTTGCAGCTGTTTGGATAGGGTAAACAGTATTAGGTATTGACAAATGTAGGTCTGCCTTCTGCAGAGACCTCTGTGCAGATCAGCACCCCCATGCAGAGTGAGATTTGTAAGGGCAAACTGAAAAGCAGTTTCACCCTGGAAAAGGCCCCAGCAAGAACTGTTTGGCAGAAGCTACTTTTCTGACCATATCACATAAAATCATCTTACTAGTTTGCAATATTTTGTTTCTGACTGGCAGCTTTGTGAGCCTCCTCTGGGCTAAGTACTGCAAGTTGAATTTTGATCCAGGGCAGCTCCTATACAGTCCTTAGCTCACCAGAGTCTTCACAGAAACAAGTGATTTGCCTTTAATATATGTCTCTGTTGGTACCTAGATTAGGGTTCAATTTCCCCATCCTATCAGCTGCATTGGATTTCCAGGGTTGTGAAAAGCTGTAAAGTCTCATTTTTGTCACCAGTCAGTAAGTCTGAGTCACTCACTTTTGTTTACACACTCAGAGTGGATCTGTTGAGCAAGAAGGTACTACTTTCACATAGATATTTTTCAGAGTGAGATGATCATTTAAGGTCTGTTGCTATGAGCTTCACTAGTCTTAGTCAGCTGTTTCCCTTCAAACAGTTCTCTACAGAAATGCAAGGGCACAGCATTCATGTCATGACCACACGTCAGATATACTTTTTCATGCACTAAACACACAGGGGAAATTTCTAAAGTCAATGACTTTCAACGAGACTTGAGTTTCTAAATGCCTTTAGTGCCTTTGAAATTGTCCCATGGGATATTCAGCTGCTGACAAGCAGACAGTCTGTACAGGTGCAGTTCTATTCCGCTCATATCTTCTTCCCAGCTCCTACCACAGTCTCCTTGTCCAGCAAGGATTCTAAAAAGCTCCTTCCATACATCTTTTTCTTGTGCCTTCAGTGTCCTTCCTAATACTCCCACCATTTTAGGGATAGTCTTGGGGGGATAATAAACCCAGAAGCTGCCTGTGAGACACTAAATTTAGTGCCCTGTGCTTGCTTTCAGGACCCCTGAATTTCAGTCTGCTGAATTCAGGCATCCACAACTGCCTTATTTGCTTGATGGGTTGTGGCAAGACTACGAGACTATATGTGTGAGGCCTGGAAGCCATGGTACAGCTGCCCTGAAGCAGCTAGAGAGACTAACCAGAGGGATAGATGGAGAGCACAAGATTAAAAATATGCTGTAACGAAAGGAAGGGGTGTGGGCAAGTTGGAACGACCAGAGCAGTAATTCTGTCACATTAATCCTCTATCAACGCTGTCAGCCCTTCTCACTCCTTTGAATTTCCAAAGGCCACAATCTGCAGAATCTGGTTTCCTATGCATATCCTTTCCCTCCTCTGCCCCCTAAAAATACCCTAAGCAACTCCTTCCCATAATCAAAATGCTATCCAGGTTTCACATTCTCTAATTTCAAATTCTTGGTCCCAATTCCCTACACTTGGTCAGGTTCACATTAGAAAAGGACTGCTCGAGGAGCAGCAAACACTCATGACCAGGACCAATTCAGGCTGAAATTCAGGCTTGCCAGTTTTCAACAGCTAGGGAATCTGGCCCTAATTTTGAAATCCTAATTTATACCACATTTTTAATTGGTTATTGATGCCATCATATAAGAATGAAAATTGCTCAAAGTATTTCGCATTCTTTAGACTTCTCTTTTTTATACTGAGAGAACCAAGGGCGCTAGAAGAGCAGTAGCTAGTTACAAGAAAAAAGCAAGAGATCCTGCTGCTCCTGTACTTAGCAGGAGGCCAGCTCTAAAATAAGATGTAAACTTATGATTAAAAACGAATGGGACTCTAACTTCTCACTCTACAATAGCAGAGACAAAGATAATACAGTTGTTCTGAAACACTTTTCTGAACAGAGCAATAAAACTTTGCACATAACATTCACTACAAGGCTTTGTATAGGCCAGAGATGTGAGTACAGTAAATGCCCTTCTCCTGAGCAGCGTGTTTCTTTAGCTTTTCACTCTTTCACTCAGTCTAACCAGCATGCGCAATTTATGTGAGAGCAACTTATTAGAAGAGTTGTTAGCTTGGAATATTAGTTGATTGCTAGAATCAAGCTTGTGTGCACGTATCAATTCTAACTCCTGGTTTTGGTTACTGATTCATACAAATTTTCTGAAACTTACATTTTTCTGGAAAATTTTTTTCCAGGTGGGGGTCTTTGGCTAAGAAAGAAAGAAAGAAAGAAACTGGTTCAGGTGATTTTGAGAATAAGGAAGGTGAAATATAAACTTATCCAATTATTAAAGTGCTTTGATCTTATATTAAAGGATTTAAGCTCCAAAATGAAGAGGAGCAGAAAACTGGAACAATACAACAGAAGAAACCAAAAGAGAGGGTCTGATGCATAAGTACATTGCAAGTATTCAGTGTGGTTTCTTGTCTCTCTCTTATTTAAAAGTTATTATATCCTGCTCATTTGGTCTAAAATGTGGCCCTTCTTGCTTGACGCCTACAAACACATCAAAAGGTACTTCTAGAACTCCCATGCCCCTGCAGCCTCTGCTGGAGCCAAAGAGAGATGAAAATGCTCAAAACTTCTAAGAATCATGTTCACAATTATTTAGATGCCTAGCTTAAGGGGCCACAATTGAAAATGTAGATTCCAAGTTTTAAAGTACTGGCCTCATTACTATACTGGTGCCCTGCTGAAATTGTGAAGAGTCATCATAGGCAAGAAGAGAGACATGGACTCCCCTATGGGTAAAATACTGCCCATTTTTAGCAAATGGAAGATTTGCCATGGGTTCAAGAGGGCCAGTGTCAGACACAAAGTGCTACCTTGGAGAAAGCTCCAGAATGTACTAACAAAGTTCAAGTTACTTTTTTTTTTTTTGGCTGTCATGACTAAACTTGTTGTTTTTCTGCAATTATAAATGTTGTTTTAAAGTAACAGCATTGTAGAAGCAGGATATCATCATAATTATTACAGTTTACATTATAATTGCAAATATAACACTATAATAAATATACCACAAATTTTTACTCTTAAGAGTCTATTTTTCTTGGTAGCTAACAAAAATAAACTGAAAAATATGTTGAAATAGTTTACCATATGACTGAAAATCTCTACAGGGTATCACTATCATATATCCAGGGATATACAATTTGCAAATACAACACATAAATATACAATAGAAAGCAGAGGTTTGCTTCCTTTCTTCTCATTACAGTAAAGTCTCCACCTACCCGTCCTCTGGGCCTGTTCTTTCGTTTTGGAATATCTTCTTCCAAGTCTTCATCCTCATTCACTTCATCTGCATTTTCATCATTTTCTAAAACCCTCTGTGGTTAAGAAATAAACAGGAATGTTTAGGAGAAAACAAGGTGACACATACAACCAATTTTTGCTCTTTACCACAGAGACTGATGGTTATTAAATTATAGTTGATTAATGATATACAGTGAAATCAGATCCCAGAACCCCCACTCCTTGCTTTTTGTTTTCCCTTCAGCTCTCCAGATAGTTCTTATTAAAAATACCACTGAGATCAGTCAACTATGAAAAAAAAGTTCCTCAGAAATACCAGTGGCATCACTTAGCACTGATATCCCAAAACAATGCAAGCACTAGTATACACAATGGCATGCACTGTCTAGGAAATTATTTGCATGATTTTTAAATTTTGATTTCTTACACCTTGAATTGCTTTGTTTCCCTTTAATGTTTAGAATGCTCTTTACGAAAAAGGAAATTGGTGTTCTTCCCCTTGGCAGCACAGAATTTTCTTTGTTTAGCAAAATTGGAGACAATCCCCCAAATCTATTCCAGTATGTTTAGTGGATCCAGAAAGTAACATCTTTCAGGGCTTGCACTACAGGTACAGCTGTGTAATCTGGAAGCAGGGATCTTGTTACATGAGAATGCAGAAGAAGTACAGGGTTCATTGAAGCTAACAGGAACAACAGCAATAGTTCTTTCAATTAATTATTTAATAAGAACAATAATTTATTATATCACATAACAGTGAGATATCCTGGACAGGGAATTAAAACTCTTTTATTTTGATCTTTAGAAACATAACCTCTATAGAATCAATTCAGAGCTGGCTGCTCTGAAAACATGCACGAGTCAGGAATTACACAGACAAAGGCAAGACAAAGTATCACAACACTGAAGTGGAAAGAAGACCCTTTGAAGTCTCCTCTTTGGCATTTCTGCTAGAAATACAGAAATGGACCCCAGCCACTCCTACCATTCATGTTATGGTGTCATCTCATAAGGGACTGACACGTCAAGGAATCACTAACTTATCTTTGCTACATTTAAAAATTAAAATTCATTTAAATTATGACACAGAGCCACGATACAGATTTAAATAAGTGACTTTAAACTGAAGGGGAGGTTTTCTAGTCTTTTACTCCATTTTTGCCTTAACAACTATTTCTACTTAACAGCTACTGTGAGCCAGTAGAGGGAAAACAGGAACAAATCACAAGTTGCTCTGCCTTTCCTACATGCCTCATGCACTGAATTTTGAACCTGTGGGAAAGAAAGCATAACCTTTTAAAAAATCTTATATTTGTAAAACCAACTATGAAAATTTATTCTTAATTTATCGCATGGATCTTTAAGACTAATGCTGGACCCTGTCCCTTTTAAAAAGAATGAAAAAACTTTTAGAACATGGTATAGGATCAAATCTTCATCTGTTTTTTTCTCCATTTATTTTTTCATCTCAAGAGCCTATTAATGAGGTCAGACCACTATGAAATATAATTTCCCATATAAATACTAGAGGGTAAAGTTAAGCAAGTTCATGATCTACATGCACAAAATATTTCTTCAAAATGCATAAAGTTTCATATATTGACTTCATCTTAGAAAAGTGGAGCACGTGGAAAACACTGTATATGAGAAGACTAGTGATACATAAGAAAATATGCAATATTACTGATGCAAGTTTATATTTTTATAATGCTTCCTATCTTAAATTCCCTACAAAGAGAGAAGGCTGCAACTATAACTTTTGGGGGAGGGGAAGGAGCTACTTTACAATAGTAATGCTATACAGACACAATTAACAGAAATATTACAAACTACTTTCTTAATTTAAAAATCATAGTATCCATCAAAGAAAGTCCTGGTTTGAGGTAAAATACAACAATTTTTCTGGTTTGTAACTTCACTTTTTAGCTAGGCCCCTTCTAACTTAATAAACTCTCAAATTAACAGCACATTGTTCAGAAACTGCTCGGTCTCAGAGTGGTAACACCTGATTATATCACGGGATGGTATGTGAGAGGCCTTAGTTCACATCTATGGTTATAACAACCAAGGTGAGCTAAATCTGTTGTTTGTCCTGTTAGAAGGATAGCAGTGGAAAGGTGTTGGAGGGGTTCCACCTGCAAGGAGGAGAGGATAGGTGCCACAAAAATGACCAACAGGAGCATTCCATCCCATCTGCTCCATGTACAGTATAAAAGCTAAAGGATCAAAGGGCCAGCCCTCTTTCTTTGATGAGAGATATCCAGGAAGGACACTGTTCTGTCTGCTTCTGATCCCAATCCAAGCAATCTGACTCCAGATCCAGCATCCAGCTTGTGATCCTAACTGGCCCCAGGCTGGGACTTTCCCTCTATCTCCTGCTGATGTGACCATTATCCTGAGAGCTTGACACAGTTTTGTAAACTTTTGATACCTTTTTATGTCTTTCCTTCTTATTTTATTATTACTTATTATTTCATCATCTATCAAAGAAGTTTAGTATTTTTCTCAACTCAAAAATCTTTATTCCTTTCCCTCCTCATCTTTTGGGGAGGAGGAGTAGCAGCCATCTGTCATTAGGAGTTGCATATAGGGCCAAATCCTCAACAAAGAGATAAAAAGTAACAGAGTGTGAGTTTGGTGGCACTGTCAGGCTAATGACTTTAATTCTTGATGGAAAAGATATAACCTTCTTGATGCATCACCGAAAGGCAATTCTAAACCTTCTCCAGCAAACAATGCAGACACATATTCTAAACCAATTTACTGTAGGGCAAAATACTCAACTCCGTTACATACCAACCGTACAGCAGTTTCAGTGACTGTATCTATTTAGCAGGGGCAACTCCAACCTTCTTGAACAAAGTAACTTTTCCTGTTCTGTCTTTCTAGAACAGCTCCACAGCTAAGGGGAAGGAATTTTTAACATAATATCGGATGAGAGGACTAGAAACAATGGATATAAATTAGAGGGGGATAGATTTAGACTAGACATAAGGAAGAAATTCTTTACAGTGAGGGTGGTGAAGCACTGGAACAGGTTGCCCAGGGAGGTTGTGGATGCCCCCTCTCTGGAGGTGTTCAAGACTAGGCTGGACAGGGCACTGGGCAGCCTGGTCTAGCGGGAGGTGTCCCTGCCTATGGCAGGGGGGTTGGAACTCGATGATCTTTAAGGTCCCTTCCAACCAAAACTATTCTATGATTCTATGATTCTAAGCACCGAGTCTTCTAACAGACACTGTGAGTCTGAAAGGGTGGTAAGTGGCTGGGACTGAAGTAAAAATTACACCTACATCTATCCCACCTACTCACTCTCATAGCCACTGAGGCTGGGCCCTTTCAAGGGACCGCACAGAAAAGCATGCAAAGGAACAAAAGAGAAATTTGCATTCTCTTATTTGTTACATCACTAAGGCACTAATTGTGATTTTGATCTGCTACAGTCTAGCTGCCATGTACTGAAATCCAGCTACAAGTAAAGGCTTCAGTAATAATTTTGTTTATAGACTGAATACAGATAAGCCATGCTTGCATAAGAAAAACCAAGAAGATGTGCCTTTTGCATCTGATGAAATTTGCATCCAGATGATAGGTTACAGCCATAGCAGTTTACCTGAAAACTTCTAGTAGGTTTTTTCATGTATTTTTTGCACCCTCTCCCTGCTCTGCAACAACCAGAGTTGTGCGAGTTCTTAAGTCTCTTTCCTTGGACTGCTGCTGAGGATAATCTGGGAGCTCATATCACACAGCAGCATCCAAAGGTACTTGTTGATCTCACAAGAATGGCTGCACCATGGCTTCTCACGACCTTGGAAGCTAGCATAAACAAAGCTTTAGGGTTTTCAGCGCTGTAGATCCAGATAAACTTCAGAAGAGGGAAAAACGGAGCTTTTCCTCACTCCATGACCATCGGACACTTCATCTTTGATTATGCTCCTTTACCTGGATAGCTGGGAATGGGAAACCTACTTCTGCTGCCTAAAACATGAGGTATTAAAGGTCAGTTTACAGGACTTATCTCTGCTTGTCATCTTTATATGTAATTGTCTCAGTGCTGCAAAATCAAAACAAATTCCAATACAGGAGCTCTAAGGGACAACAGATTTTTGTGACAGAAGAAGTATGCAAGACCCTATGTTCCTTTTGAGCACCACTGTGCAGCACAGAGGTTTGATAACCTTTTGACAATAGAATGACACAACTATCAACAAATTAACTGTTCTGCCATATGACAAAACCTGATAGGCTTGGTGACAAAATGCAAAATCCAGCCCCGCTGTCAGGGCACAGGGCTCTCATTTACCTGAATTTCTTGCATAGTGTCTTCCTCTTTTGTGTCCACTTTTTTCTCTATTCCTTCTCCACGCAGCAAGGCTTCCAGAGTGGTACTTTCTGATGTAAACCCATCTTTTTTCAGAGGCAGATCAACTTCTGAAAAACAAAACACATTTACTACATATGTCTCCCCCAGAAAGTTACCAAGAAGAAGGACAGAGATGACAAACAGAAGACTGACCGACTTTGAACTTATTTCTGCCTTGAAGGAGTTGAAGTTCTTCTAACTGCAGACAATCCCCTTATAGGATTCATTTGTCTTAATGAAAACCTGCAGTCTTTTCAATTACAATTACCATATTTGCTTATGGGAAAAAAGAAGCTGGATGTATTATATACTCTGCCTTTTTATCACCATTAGTTATAAACTCTGGTTGTCAGAAATTAATTTTTTTATAAAGCCCCAAATTACTCCTGCAACCCAAATAATGAATGAATACTTCCACCTAGAACAGTAAAGTATAATCTGTTCCTCAAGGACAATTGTATCCCAGGAACATTTGTTCCATATATGAAAATCTCTAATCCAGAAAATGATTCACAGCCCCTGATCAGTGCTTCTCCAATATGCTTGCTCGGGTCTTCTGAAGTGAAAGAGCATTGTTCAGCCAGTAACCACAGAAAATCCAGAAAAAAATCCAGCAAAAGCTATTCTATTCACGGAGGGAAATGGTGAGTACAAATCATGCCAAAACCACAAACAACTGGGATTTTCAAAGGAAACTCCCAGGACAACCCACGAAATAGGATAGGGTCAACAGTGAATTGATCCCACTTCCCATCACAAGGAGGTCTATTCAAGCAGGAATCCATCTTCAGCATTAAGCTCTGTACACACACCTCAGCATACCACCTTTCTGGATTTCACCCTTACTTGAGCTATGAAAGAGACAGAGAAGTCAGAGAATCATTCAAAATAGATTTTTCCTGTATGAATTCCTAGTGCCTGCCTCTGGATGCTAAATCTAGATGTTTCAATAGAAAGAAGGGATTTCAGACTTGATTTATGTTCACATCCTAACAGCTGAATCTAAAGTCACCAAGGAACCTCCATAATAATCTCTGGCTGCAGGGTTAACTTTGTTTCAGAGTTCTGTGCTTGGGTGAAAAAGGACATCTGCTTTGTATTTAGAATCTTGTGGGACAGGAAAATCCAAGGGGTCACATTTTCAGCTGGAGAAGCAGCTTAAAGCAAGCTCAAGGGCACTGGGAACAAACACGTCTTCAATGTGACAAGCTATGTCTATCTCTGGATACACTTAGCAAACGAATACATTAGGAATGAACAAGGAAGGGGTGAGGGATAAGGGAAACACATACGAAAGTAAAACTACTGGTTGTTCCAGATATGTTGAACAAGTCAGAGGGAAAGGTAGGCTTTGAGGTCACAAACCAGCAGCTGTTTGTTTTGTGTGCTGCAGCCACTTCCCACCCACAACACTCCACAAGACTTAATATAAAACTCTCCTCTGAGCATAATTTAATTATTAAATTCAATATCCCACTGACAATGCAGTGTGAGATACTTTGATTCACTGTTCATTGATGGGGAGATTGAGCTACCAGGAAGTAAACCTAGTGAACAGAAAATCAGTGAAAAGAGACTCAGGGCAGTTGCCCCTCATCTACCTATTAAATTTATTTCTACTTAACTCCTTCATTTTCTTCTCCAGTGGTAATTCTAGGAGTCCATTTTCATTACTAATTAGTTCTAGAAATTGGCAAGCGTCAGATGCTATCTTATCTTTACATTATGAAAACCTATGAAGGTCCAAGGACAACCTCTTAGTAAGGAATTCAATCTTTGTGATGAATTTGGTCCTTCCTGGGAGATGATTAGGGTACAGTACAGCCATAGTCTTTCCTATTACTCTGCTGTGGGAAGTTTTCCATACGGCTTTGTCTCGTCAGACCTCACTGAATTCCCTCTTATTCTTCAGTAAACTTCCCAAGATGGACAATACTGCACCTGTCATTTTCATACACATGCTCCATTTAAAAATATGCATTACAATATTCCTTATATTATTCCACAAGAAATAACAGAATTGGTGACTTTGTAACAAGAACAAGAAATTCCCATAAGTAATACTTTAAATATACAGGTGGCAATGTCCTTCTTGCTGCCCATTCACCAAGCATGTTCCAATCTATCCAAAGAGGCTCATAGAGACCTTCCTAGCCACAATGGCTCTAAGTAACTTTGTATTATGTACAAATCTTTGTAGTTTATAGGATAAGGCCTCTCCCCATCTTGTTCATTACTGTATTACACAGCACTGAACCAAACACCAAATCAGCCTTTTGCCATAATGAAAGTTCTTTGTCTCATTTTGTTCTGCGTTTTCATCTTTGATCAAAGACAACACTTTGTTTCTCTTTAGAGGCCAATTACATACCAAAAGTCTTCAGAAAGTCTAAGCAAATTGTTAAGAACCTTATCTATTAGTCCTTTACACATCATAGAGAGAATTTTAAGAAAGTAGTGTGACATGCATTATCCTGGAAGGAAATGAAGAAAGTAATCGGTTAGAATCTCCTACATCATAATTTCCCATATGCCTCAATGCTTATAGGTAGTCTTCCTGTCCATCAATTTCTCAAATTTTCATATAAATCTATGGGTCTTCAATTTCTTGATTACAATTACAATTAATTTCTTGAAACAATTTCTTTATATAGTCATAACTTTTGCTACCCACTAAAATCTTTCTATTTTATCTCCTAGTTTGTATAAAATTATCTTCTTCAAACGCTGCAATGCCAGAGACCATAATCTTTATTAAAAGAAAAACTACTAGTAAAAGCACTGTAACTAAGAGATTAAGCTTTTATTTTAAAAAAAATTAAGGTTTGTATAAAAATTTCTTTTTGATAAGCATTGCAAATGCAATAGCACCTGGTTAGTGCAGGAGATACAAGAAAGAGAATCACACAAAACAAGAGTGTCAAATCAACAAAATAATCCATGAAAAATCAAATGTTATTTAATATTTCTTCCTGTCTTAATAAATCATGGTACTAGTACTGTTGGTGTCACAACTAAATATTGTGCACATATTAGAATTAAAATACGTATATAATTAAAACTTATGTTTCTTAACTAGGCAGGTAGTGATTAAACTACCATGGTCATTTTTGCTTACCAGCTCCATGCAGTAACCACCAAATTTATCAAGGTCTTTTGATGGTGTTGGTAAAATCTGAACAAGCACCTATGCCAGCATCATTCTTGTATCTGTTTTCTATTAAACTGCTTGCTACAAAAGAAGCCCACTTTCACAAATCTTGTGAAATGGTGCACTTTTAAAAAGTTTTGCATAGCCAAAGTAGCTGTAAATTCCTGTCTTTAAATATGCTACATTTGGTTTACATTGAGATCTAAGCAACTTTTCTGTGTATCTTTGAAACATATATCAAAAACAATAATCCCTTCTTCTATACAGTGCAACATATTTGTTTTACAATGGATCATTTCCATCTCCACAGTAGCAGCTGCCACCCAAGCCATCATCTTTATGCACTCATAAGCAGCTCCGTTTCCAGTTCTAATTGGGAACAGAGATACTTATTGGGTGAGTTCCAGCATGATCTATCACGCCAGAGACAGCTACTATGCAAACCAAAGCAATGCAGCTTCCAAAAACTGACTTTGCACACATAGTTCCTTGCATTTTTTTTAATTTGCTGCTTGTTTTTTGGAACATAAAAAATGTCTGAGGAAATTAAGTATTAAGAGTCCATGAAATGCTGTTTAAGATGGATAAATCCAAGGATATTACCTTAAACACTACTACCTCTTTAAAATCATGTAGGTGGTCTAACAAAGCCACCTAATTCACAGCAAACAGAACTACTGCTGAGAGAATGCAGCCACTAAGCTCATTAAAAGGATGTGGCAGGATGTGTCTGAAAGTGCAGTGCAGTGGCTCAGCAAGCAATTAAATCCCATGACAGTTTAAAATGAGAATCTATCAGTGTCACGAGAGTGTGAAGTCTCAGCATCTCTGCTGCTCCCACCCCCAACGTTTTATTTATGATGGTATATCGGGAACATAGGAAGTCAAAAGATTATAATGAAATATGCCATATAAAAACAAGATTAAGCCTGCTCTTCTTTGGGGAAATATGCAGAGAGAGAAGCTGTCTGTTAGCTGTCGAGTTTGCAAAAGATACCATCTTTTGGGACAGTGCTCTCTGCCAGCAGACAGGCTGCCCCAGGGGAAATGGTGGTGAAAAACCCAGACAAGCAGCATCTATCCATCCATCATATGCTCATCTCCACAACTCCAAGGCACAAATACAGCGTTGGAGTGCAAAGGGTGGGGACTGCGGGGATGGAATCCCTTAAGAAAGAAAAAGGAGACAATGCCTTACATGAATAACTGGATTTTGTAGCTTTTCTGAGCACACAACCAGAGTCTTCATAGCTTGCCCGCTTGTTACATTCATGGCCAGCAGAGTGATTTGCTACCATATGTTTTTGTTACCATCCTTGGAATGGATGCATTCCCAGCAGAGAGCAGAAACAGGTATAATAAAGGCAGATTCTTCAAGCTTTTTTCATGAGTATGCCTCTGTCAGCACAGTGCAGCACAGATATTCACTCCTGCAGCTCTGGATCTTCAAAACCCCTCTTTCACTACCCCATCCCCTGCTATCCTGGGGCAGATGTTCATGTTATTGTTGTAGTGCTTTAATTCTGATCTTCCACAGCCCCTGCTGCCTCAGCCCGTTCTCCCAATACCACTGCCATTCAGCACTCACCCATAGCAAACTTGACAGTACTGGAGCCACACTTATAGCCCACTCCAACCCTGATCCACCTCCTGCCAGCCCAGCTTAGGGCATCCCAAGACTAAACTACTGATAAAACAGACTCTCTTCAATGAATCCATAATGCAAGACTAGTAAACATCAAATTAATTTTATTTTTAATCCATGCCAGATATAATGAACTCATGGCTGTACTGGACATTGTAAGGCTATACAGTCTCCCCCATCAATCCTGCTCTCAAACCACATGTATATTACTGCACTCTCAAGGTAAACAGGGCCACATTGAGAACAAGAATCCAGTCAAAAAGATTGATAAACCAGTTTTAGAAGCAAAATTACTTGAAGACAAAAGAGCATTTATTTCCTCAGAAACAAAGCATTTTGAGTGGAAAGGATAGTTTGGAGGACTATCTGCCATTAAGTGAAAACAATTTTTCAAGATGGAGCCCTGGGTTCCTATAAAGCCCCAAAATGGATCTCAGTAAACACTAAATTTTAAGCACTATTATGTTTACTCTAGAGATCACAGGGAGACTGGAAAATCCCAGTATTTCCCTAGCACCTCTTCCTGCAAAGATGCCAGGACCTGACCAGGGTGCTATGGAAAGCTTCTATCAGGCCCTAGCTAAAATATGTCTTGGGAAGCTACAACATAAGAGGTAAGAGAAATAAGGCTGCAGAAAATACCAGAGGCCCTCAAACATAAGGTTAGGCATTGTTTAGTTTAAACCCATCATCAAAATGTAGACTTCACACATAGCTATATTTCCTTGGCAGACTAGAATGGCTCCATAAAATTGCTCAGTAAAAGAAACAAGACAACTCTATTGTCAGTTGTGTCTTGGAAGTTTTTAACAGATATATTTCTCAGCACAGATAGAAAACATTGGCACACATCAGGCTAAATGATGGATCAGGTAACTATCCCCAAGGCTCAAGTCGTGGTGAAATACCTCCACTCAATAACATTATCTTAGAACACATTTGAGTTCTAGTAACTCTTGTATTTGTGTTCTCGATGGGCTCACAAAGCACCAGGACCTTTGCAGCATCAGGCAACATGGTAGGCAATATCAAGGAACGGAGGCTGGCTAAGGAATTGCTACAACTTAGAGAAAGTTCATGATAACCTAGTCTATTCTTTTTGGTTTTGTATCAGCCTAACAGGGTTTTTGGACTGTTTGGAGTAAGAGAATAACTTGGCCTACCTGTCTCTAAGTGGTCATAAAGATACAGTCACAGAATGAATGGGCCTTTCAACCCATCAGAAGAACCAAAATCTACTGCCAGTAACTACATGGCTGGCCAGCAAACACTAGCTCACCTCCACACCACAGAGCGGGGCCGATGACTCCCACACTGCACACTCTGCAAATGGTAACAGGGTAGGGACCTCCACTGAGATCACCTCTGCCT
This sequence comes from Turnix velox, assembly GCA_013400935.1. Taxonomy (NCBI): domain Eukaryota; kingdom Metazoa; phylum Chordata; class Aves; order Charadriiformes; family Turnicidae; genus Turnix; species Turnix velox. The sequence continues at coordinate 101,010 of VZTY01027846.1, forward strand.
TTAATCAGTGCCAGCACTGAATAAAAGCACTCATACTGAATGAAAATGCATAAACCCACACGTGCTGTAATCTTGCTGCAAACTGGGAGATTCTGCATACCTTCTCTTCCTTAAGGAGGACTGCAGAGGGGATACCTTTAGTAACAGATAAATCTCTGTAATGCAGTTATCTCTCAATTGCAGTGCACAAGCATCCCAATTAATTCAGTCCAGGCCTAGCAGAGCCATCACTATGCCAGAGCTGATAAACCTGCCAAAGCCAATCTGTGTCCTGCAATGATTTTTGGGAGCCTGCTCTGTGCTTTCTCATGCTCCAGTCTGAGGGGGTTATTTGCTTGAGTGTAGTGCTCAGCTCTGTCTGCCTCCACATGCCCATATGATTCCATTTAATGAGGCCCCTCTAAAACCCAAAGCACTGGGGAGTAGGTAGAGACACCCAGTCAGCTCTGAAAGCATCAGCAAGGATGCAGCTGGGCTGATTAGCACTGTTCAGCCAGAATGCAGGCATCCCAGTACTCATTCTGCATCTCTCTCTGCAAAGTTGCCACATACAGGAGGACAATGCTATGCAATTCTAAGTGTTGCTTCTGCTGTGGGAAGCAGCAGAGACATGCTTGTGTGCCATGGTGTCTGAAGAAGTGAGCCACACCAAGCAGAGCTGGCTCAGCATCCCTGGCTTAGCAAATACCAAACCTACATAAACCACCACTGAAAGGCCACAGCAAACTGGCAATCACTTTAGGATGGGATAGGGAAAAAGCATTCTAAGAGCACTACCCTTGGCATCAATGCTATGTCACCACATGATCTGCTTTTCCATCATTTGTCAACTATCCTATGCAGTTTAAGATTGTTTAATATGTGCCCTGGTTTGAGGTAAAACGGTAAATTTTCTAGTTTTTAACTTCACTTTTCAGCTAGGCCTCTTCTATCTGACTAAACTCTGAAACTAACAGCACATTGTTCAGAAACTGCTCACTCTTAGACTGATAAGACCTTATTGTACCAAAGAATAGTATGCAAGAGGCTCTTATTTTCATTTATCAGTACGGCAATCAAGGTCAGCAAATTCATCATTTGCCCCACCAGGGACTGGAAGCAGAAAGACATAGAGGGGTCCCACCTGTAAGGAGTAGTGGACAGGATAGGTAACCCAAAATTGACCAACAGGAGTTGGAAAACTGCGAGATCAAAGGGTCAACTCTTCTTCTTCAGTGGCTGATGTCTAGAGAAGACCTTGTCTGTTCATCTGCCTTTGATCCCAAACCAAGCACTCCTGATCATCACTGACCCCAGTCTGAGACCTTCCCCATGGGGATGTGTTCATCATCCTGGGAGCTTAATAGAGTTTTGTATACACTGTATACATTTTTATCTTTTTCCTTTGCATTTTATTTATTATCCCATTATCTATTAAAGTAGTTTACAATTTCTCTAAACTCATAGTATCATAGAACCACAGAATAGTTTGGGTTAGAAGGAACCTTAAAGACCATCTACTTCCAATACCCCTGCTTCAGGCAGGGGGCACCTCCCACTAGATCAGTTTGTTCAATGCCTTGTCCAGCCTGGCCTTAAACAACTCCAGAGAGGTGGCATCAACAGCCTCTCGGGGCAGCCTGTTCTAGTGTCTCACCACCTGCACCATAAAGAATTTCTTTCTTATACCTAGCCTGAATGTCTCCTCTTCCAATTTACATCAGTTATTCCTAGTTCTTCCATCACATATCCTATTAAAAAAATCGTACCCCGGCCTTTCTGTACGCCCCCTTCAGGTACTGGTAAGTCACTGAGGTCCTCCCTGAGCCTTCTCTTCTCCAGGCTGAACAACCCCAACTCCTTCAGCCTGTCCTCATCAGGGAGTTGCTCTAGCCCTTCATGGTCCAGCTCTGGACCTGCTCTAATAGATCAATGTCCTTCTTATGTTGAGCGCTCCAGAACTGGACAATACTCCAGGGGGGGCTTCACCAGAGCCAAGCCACAGGGCAGAATCACCTCTTTTGTCTGGCTGGTTACACTTCACTTGATGCAGCCCAGGATTCAGTTGGCCTGCTGGGCTGCAAGCACACACTGGTGGCTCATGTTGAGTTTCTCATCCAGTGATATACCCAAATCCTTCTGTTCAGGTATGCACTCAAGCCACTCTCCTCTGCTCTCTTTTGAGGGTGGGGGGGGGAGCACCTGTCATTCCGAGTGGTCTACTGGGCCTAACCTAGGACAATATGTTTAATATATATAGGTGTTTGAATAAAATGTACCAAAAATACAATGTGATCTTACCAGTTCTTAAAAAAAAATTTTTTTCCAGACAAGAAAACCACTGAAAAGCAAGACAGGTACAACATTTCAGTGGTCAATTCTCAAATTCCAAGGAATGGAGATAATATTTACTCATACAGTAAGATACATTTGACAGATAAAGATACATAATTGAAAAGTGTTATTATGAGGGGGAAGCCTTGTAACAAAAAAACCCGCAAGACATGCTACTAGGTTTCCTCTCAGAAATGGGAAAGAACAAAGCAAATAATCTACTGAAATGCTCAGATCTCTTTCCATAAAAAGACAAGAAATTCCAAGAGGCCTATAAAGCCTTTAGACAAAAAAGGTGAACTCTAGAATTAATAATAGAATTGTAAACAGGAAGATTAATGGGACCAGAGAAATGCAGATGGTGAAGCCCAGCCTGCAGGCTCAGCAAGACTCTGAACACTGAGGGGAGGAAAAGCAAGGTGTAAACAAGGTGACCTTCAAAGCCACAGGAATGCCTGCCAGCAGGCCAGCCAGAGGGCCTCCCAAGACACAGACGTGCCATCTGTGGGGTAGGCTGTCTCACAACAACACGAACAAGACTTGTCTTTCCCAGAATTAGCAGGGAGGCAAACTGAGTATCAGCAGAAAATATGTCTGTGAATTCAGAAGTGGCACAATTAAATGCAGAGGTTAGAAAAGGATGCTATCTATTTTGTAAAGAAAATATGAAAGAATTCCCTGAAAATCCACACTCAGAAAGGTCTTTTGTCTGCTTGTAAAGCCTGTTCGTGCAAGGTAGGGGGGGAGGAGAAACCAGTTTTTACTAAACAAATGTTTTCCTTGAAGACTTATGCTTTATGTTTATTGTAAAAAGAAAAAAAATACCTCAGCACAAACTGCAAAGCAGCTCTTTAAACTCAGAATGGTATAAATTTTCCCCATCCTAGCCTAAGTATATTTACTACAGATAGTTTGAAAGCAGGTTACTACTTCTCAGAATTCTTTATGTCCAGCACCTGCATTTACAGAGTTCCCTTGATTCTTAGTGCTTAGTTGGACCTTGAATCTCCAAATAAGCTTTGTGAATGCTTGGGAGATCTCAGTTCTTTGCCTTCAGAGAAAAGAGGGAGAGAGAAATCTCTGAATGCAGTTCTACAGAGGAAACTGGCTCTTGCAAGTCATTGAGATCAACCAAGAAAATTAAAAAGTATATGCAATCACACTTCTTAAAATAAATCAAGCACCACAGTGGGGCAGTGCTAAGGAGAACAACAGCTTCTCTAAATAAACGTTTCAAATCAGCCAAACATGTTCCACGACGATATCCAGAGGCAAGAATTTTAGGGGAAAACAGAATAAGTAACCACATTTTTGCTACTCAATGCAGCAAGATGTGAATATGCCAGACAAAAACTGACCCATCAGAATTCAGTACTGAAATCAGTTAATTCAGTACTAAGCATACAAGAAGACATATCTGATGGGCTGTGTATCAGCTGCAGGAAGATAGGTCATGTCAAACATGACCTCAAGTTTCACAGTAGGAACTATGGGTGCTGAATGAGCTCAGGCAGCTTGTGCCAAGCCTGCGCAGCCTCAGCACTGTTGCACCAAGCAGGCTTAAACGAGCTTGTGATTGCTGAGAGGAGCTGCCATCCACCTCCAGAAATCAGTACCTACCTTCGTCCAGAAAGCTCCATCATGTGGCTCCTGTGATTGCTTTTTGATTAGAACATGAAGAGAGAGATGAAGCATGTACTGAAAAGAGTAAAGTGGCTTGGAGAAAGGAATCAAGAAGAACAAGGGAAAAAAAACAATATGGAGGAAAGCTGTTATATTCCTTCATTTTGTCTACTGCAGCTTAGTTATGGTAGGGTTGTTCAGAAAACTACCACAGAAAAGTCTGAAAAGTGAAAGCTCTGGGCTCTGAATAATGCCTTTTCAATATCTCTCTCCTTTCTCTTCTCCACTAGGAGAGAAACACTGTAAAATCCTAGATCCTGAAAACATTCATTCCGGGCCCTTTCCACACCTTGCAAAACACGGTGAAAATAGATGACGATAGGGAACAGAGACAGAGGAAAAGGGGAAAACAAAGCAAAATAGAGAATAGTTGCTCTTTTCTCCTTTCTCCCTGCTCAGCTTTCTTTTCCCTTTGTTCATCTAACATTGAGTCAAACTAAGCCAAAGGAGCTGCTGTGCTGGGCTACAAGATTGATGGCTGCAGGCAGACTCCTCAGTGAAGAGACAGATGACTGGTCATTTCCCACGATGCACTGAGAAACATCCATACTTGCAGCCATGCTGAGCCTATTTGTGCTTCCCTTGAAAAGAGAGATAAACACGGACAGCCTGAGGCACCTGAGCGTCCTCCCTCAGAAGGGCACGGTTGGACTCCTCAGGGTTCCTTGAGAAGATCGCTCTGTCCATCCCTGAACATCTGGCTGTGGGATTTGCTAACTATCTCCCTCCCCCAGCAATCATCCATCTATTAGAGCACAGTGCAGGTTGGAAGAAAACAGCAAAGAGAATGGCGTGACAACCTCATCAATCTACAGCTACATGCTTGGCTATTTAGTTTTCTTTACACTACTGTTGAACGCGGGAGAAAGGGGAGGAATTGCTACTGGCATGAAAGAGTGAATTGTGGAAATGGCAGCACTGATTGGAGTAAGTCCTTGTGCATTAAAATGTTGTGCATGTACTAAAGCAGTAGGGAACTAATTAAGATTCAGGATTGAAAGGCAAAACAAAAAAGTCGGATGCACTCTGTTTTCATCTGTAGCACTTGCTGTGAGTTCAGATGTACTTGGGGCATCATCTTTAGCAGAGAGTTTTATTTTTGGAGTTTTTTTGGTTTATTATTATTATTATTTTTCCCATTCAGGTACTAACAGCTCCTTAGAAGCATATATTTGCAGTGTAAACCCTGGTGTAGCACCTTCAGAGGTACAAAGCACTTAATCTTATTCCTTTCTATTTTAACAGTGTGTTTGTTTTCAGATACTGTCCTGGTCTATAGCATTGCTCATAGATACAGCCTCTTGGTTTCCACTCCTCCCACCATGCTGCTACCTCACTTGGGCCATGAGCCATGCCAAATGTATCTGTATCATCACTTACAAATACAGCATTAATCCAGAAAATCCTATCTTTGTCACAGTAGCACATATCTGTAACTTGTCAGTTCCCAGATATGGCACCAAGGAAATCTTAAGATAAAAGCATTCACCATCTCCCAAAACCACAAAGAAATGAGTCACTTGCTTTAAGTTTTTAAATATAGATTTAGAACTCTGTCTGAACCAGCTTTAAAAATTCTTTTACTCCCATCATGCAATGCTGTTTATTTCAGGCCAACAACAAAAGAATTTTCACTACTGCTCTGTAGGACACATCTGTAGGATACTAAACATGAACACATGCATTCCTGAGACATCAAGTCCATACTTCCTGAGGACAATGACATGCCTTCAGAAGTGCATCATTTCCATGAAGAGGAATAAAGTTTTCCCCTCCTACATGTAGACCACAGCTTTAGCTGGTAAAAATCGCTGCTCAGAGTAGCCTTTAATGGTATTCTACCTACTATACCTGTTAAGGTCCTGACCCTTGGTTATTTAAAGGGGATCAATGCTCCAAGTGCATCCTAGGTGAGATCTCTGGTCTGGAAGACACTGCACAGAAAAGCCATATGAATCTACTCCATTCCTAATTTCTCTCCACACATACGCTGCATTGACCCTCCTTCTCCCAGGAATCTAATTGTGTCTGGATGCTGCAATCCTAAAGCATAAGATACCTGTAATGAACCATTATGCAAAATGCAGTGAATATTGAAATTAATTCTAATCCAGTAAAAGCATAACTTAACATTTCTCAGGTACAAGGTAATTATGAGGCTGTAAAATGTTTACTCCAGACAATGGAAAGGAAAGACTCAAGATTTCAACCAAGGAAGGTGGCCAGAGGTGCGGGGTGTGGATGGGAAAACCATCATGTTCTCCATTGTTCTTTCAGCAACCTGTAAGTTTTGGTTTGTATGATTTTCAACAGGACTCAGCGTTAACATTTATTGCTCATTCCTTTATATGATGCACCAAAAAATAGCATATTTTCTAATATTTCATACTACAAAAAAATTTAATTTGCTATATGTCAACAGAACAATAAAATTTAAGAATAGTATTTAAAAAATCATGTTTTGAATGTAATGACATTCCATAATCTTTTTGCTATTTTTTGTCAATATTTTCTTGTTTAAAATAGTGCACAAGTTCTCCTATCTAGTTGATCAAAGAGGCAAATTACTTTATTTGGCTCTGTCTTGAAAGATGCCGAGTATGAAACCTACAAGTTGTGTCCAACCTGGTACTAGGTACTAGGTGTGCTAAGTCCCATTAATTATAAAAATTATCACTCATGTTCTTAGAGCTCAGGTGCATTCCTTGTCTGGGTTTAGACTGCTTGACATTTTACAAGACTAAGACTAAGATCCTGATCATATGATTACCAGACAGCTCCTGGGATTACTCACATGAACATACCAAAATTGATGTCAGGATTTAAATAAAAGTCTTTTCCTAGGACCTTGTGTCCACTACTAGCATCTAAACTATTCTTGTGTTTCACAAAAATCCTTTCACCAATAGAGTTTATTTTTCTTCAGGCATCAGTCCTGGCTGCTACTGAGAAAAGTGCCAGGAGGTTTGCCAGCTGTTCAGGTTCAGCTCTATCTGCAAGACACCTACAGGGCAGATGGTTTCCCAGCTACCCTAGCCCTTTGCCAGAGAGTAGATGTCTTGCACCTTGGAGAAAACAAATGTGCATATGCTGGGTTTCAGCATTTCCCCAGCTATCATTCCCTTGGCGCATCCCCAGGGGTTCCCATACCCCTGCCTCCTGACAAGCCTTGAAGGAACTGTTTGGGCAATTCACTCCTAGCCCTCCCCACACCTATTCAGGGCACATCAAAACACTTTCAAATCCACCTTTTTCCTAAGAAGAGAATCTCATCCTCAGCTCACCAGCTCATGTACACTGCCTTCTTTTAAAAGGTTAAATCTGTTTATTTCAGAAGTAATCCTGATGGTTACTTACAAACATCAATGTTTACTTCATAATGAGATAAAATCCCACAGTCTTTTAGAGACATGGTATTCAGTCAGGCTTTGGCAGCTTAAGAGACACATGTTGAAAAACTTCTTCCCAAAGAGGCATCCTAGCAGCCAGATGTAGGTCAAACACACAGTAGCCGAAAAAAGCAAAGCAGTAGGGCAGGAAAAACAGATAAAGGGTGTCAGCACCAGAAATAAGCTCCCTTTTAAGCAGCCCAAGTAATTCAAGCCAGTGCCATGTCAGTTGCCCAAGGTCTCCAAGCTTTCCTCAGGAATTGCAGATGTGGCCTACAGTCACACTGTAGAGGAACTGAGAAGTTCACCAGCACAACTCATTCCTTCAATTTCATGCCCTGCTGCAATGACAAACATTTTTCAAAAGTGGCCTAGCTCCAAAATCATCATAATTCTGTTTTCACAAATATACTAAATACAGCTGAGCCTACACACAGGAAGCTGCATTGTGTCCAAAATTGTAACAGCCTTGTGTCTGTAGGTCACTGCACACGCAGCCTGCCTTCCCATTCTCAGAGAGGGGACCTATAAAACTCAGAAGGATAAAGATTTAACAATTTCCAAAACTGCCTTACCTTCTTCAGTTGCTATGTCTACCTTAGTTAGTTAACTACAGCCAGAAGGTTCAAGTTTCACTGGGCTTTTGATCAAAACCTGTAGAGGTTCTAAAGCCTGGTGGCTTCTTTATGCAGCTTTCTTCCTAATTGAGCAAATAGCTTCAGCCACATGAGGAGCAGGAGTATTCCCAGGTGATTCATATGAGCAATCTTAGCTAACCAACACACTGCTCCTGGTAAAGCTGTACTTACAAAATACTTGTAGTGATCTGTGTTAGATGCCACAAATGAAATAGAAGTTATTTACACAAAGTTAATCCTGTGAATTCTAGTAACATGACTGCACTGTTGAGCAGCAGAAACAATGCTTTTGTTTTCTTGACCTGACTATCTATAGAATACTGTTTGCTTTTCTAGAAAACACTGTGCTTTGTTTCCATACCTGCAAAATCATGAAATCCCATTTGAGGAAAATACTTGCTCACACCCTTGAACCTACTGAGCTGAATTTGCTTAAGAATTTGCAGCTTACCACATATTTGACAAGTGCATGATTTGAAGAAGTTATCACAGCCTCAGTAGCCATGACATCCAGAAGGTCAGCTCTTCTGAGGCCAAAATGAAGCAAGAATAATTTCACCATGAAAAACTTGTGATATCTTCCTCCTATTTACACTGCACAGCCAAACCTGTGGATACTGGCTCAACAATTCACCTCTGGTGAATATCTTCAGTTGTACATGGGTGTGTAACAAATACCATCCTGGTATATATAAGCCCAGGTTTTGCACCACAGTTGGTACACCTTCATACCAGTTCCACAAGGCCAAAATGATTAGTACTGGCACTTTGAAGCTTGACAAGACTTTATTCATACATTCCTTTTTATTTAAAGGTCTCCCTGACCCATTCAAAACTCTAAAAAAAATTATTAGCTATTTTTCAGGGACTATGCTAAGATAGGTAAATGAGATTGAGTTTTTAGCACCTCCATTTTACCCTTTGAGAAGCTGAGAGAAAAAGATGTTCCATTGTCACTGGCACTATTCAGTTCTGTATGGAGTATAGGTGATGCCAGTGTGTTGTAGGTAGGCAAGACATTAAATGCAGAGGTTGACAACTCCATTGCAGACTGGCAAGAGGACAAAAATATTTCACTTGTACATCATGATTCAGAAAAGGACAAGCTCTCTGATATTCTTAGTACTGCATAAGGAAAGCAAACATTATTAGACCAGAGATTTGGACCAGAAAAGGTCCCCATTGTAGGAAAAATTTAAAGACTGTGGATAAGACAGCATATAGTCTGGCTAAACATGTGTGTAAAAGGAGCTGATTTATGAGGAGGTTCCATACTGACAAGTTTTCTCTTGATGACAGAAAGTCAATACTTCTAACCCAAGTCAAAGATGGATTTGTGAGTGCCATACAGCAGAAGCTCTTGCCTGTAGTGCCATGTCCCGCTGTGAACAATCCAAAGGCAAGATTAGTGGAGAATTGGAGCCTACTGTTTGGATTCAGTAGCATTGATAGACTTGTTTGTAAGCTGTAGGCTTAGCTGATGAATTAATACCTACTTAAATTTAGGCCAATAGTTAGTACTGTGCAGGGTAAGAAGCCCAAAAGAGAAAGTTCATGAGAAACTGGTATTTATTTTGGTATAAACAAAAGCTAATGCTGGAAAAAAACCCAAAAAAACAAAAAAACAAAACCAACCACATTTTATCCCCATTCACATGAGATTTTTCCAATTCCTTAAAGAAATGGTAATAAAAAACAGGTTGCGGGCATTTAGGAATTCCTACAGTCATGATGAATGTTTTCTTTTCCTTACACATTGGGATTACCCTACCCTAAAAAAACCCCAACATAGCAAACAAAAAAATCCTACCCCTTCCTGCATCCCTGCTCCCAGATTTGGATTCACAATATAAGGCTCCAATTTATTCCTACAGGAATGTGACATCTAGATACACCATAGACTAGCCTCAGGATTCAGCACAGTCAGTACACAGATGTGCCCTCTAACACATCAAACAAAACTTGAAAATTATCCACTCTGTCATAAAAAATTTAGGGCTTTTTTCTTTTCTTCTACAAGAGGTGCCAAAATTAAAGACTGATGGAAACAGATTTGCTTTATCTCAACTAGAAACTACAAGATCCATGAGGAATCTCTCAGTGAAATTCTTTGAGATGTGTCAGGTAGCACTTTCAAATATGAAGTTCACCATCATCTGAGATGTTGACTTATTTGATACTTGACCTAATATTTGCTTAGCAGTTGAGCTAACTACACCACAAGACTGTTGTTTGGCCACAACCTACACCAAAATCAAATCCTGTTCCTAATCAATAATCTTAAAACAGACTATTTCTGGTGCAGAAGAAAATCTGCTAGAAAGTTGATTCATGGAGTAGGCTTAATCCCTCTCCTACTCTAATTTTACATCTACAGGGCTCGACTAATTTTTTGCAAAGGTGACTCCAGACACTTCAGTTTACCCGAACCAAAGTCAGGCCCTGCTCTTGGAAAAATCACAAAAATCACTGCTCCCTCTGCTGGCACCGAGCATCACCGGCTTCTGCAGATGCCCGTGTACAGAAGCAGACATAAGGAGAGTCTATTTCTGATTTGACAACAACCGAATACCCGCCAGGTGCAATTAGGCATGTGAAAATAATAAAAAATTAAGTACAATTCCAAAATCAATGACTTTGGAATCACTGTGATGAGCAGGATTATTTTCTTCATCAGGTTTTGATATTACCAAATATGAAACTCTCAGTCACTGAGCTGTGTTATGCACTACCTAAACTTCCAAGGTACCAACACTGCAAAAGCAGTTTGCAACTACAAATTAAAAATAATATATTACTATATGATTTACTACACTCTTAAATTGCTAGCAAGATTCTACTTACTGATCAGCTGCTGACCAGCTACAAAACCAAAAATCCTAGGTTTATGTGTCTCCTGAATTATGTAAAAGTCTTGAACTTCTGGATACAACTTACAGCTATAATGAGCCACTCCAAAATCCCAAAGGCAGCCCAAGCAAGTACTCACCAGGGATCCCCTGGTGTTGATCCCACTTTCAGCTGGATTGTGAACTTTTGGAGCCAGGATTCCCTTTTTTGTTTGAGTACAACCAATTCCACCTCCTCCTACAAAAAACATCAGCTTCTTGCATATTAACCCAGCACAAGGCACTCTCCAGCTGATGAGAACAGCTTTAAGCCATAGGGTAGTTTCCTACATTCACTTATAAAGCTTTACCACAGTGCTCCCCATTTAAAATACTATTTTTTACGATCTTGCTTGAAAATAAATTGTTACCTATTTCTCAAATTTTCAAATGCTGCCTCTGAATGGAGGTCTAATGCTTTCCGTAAGTTTTATAGTTTTAAATTGTAAGTGGGGAAAATGGTATTTTTGGTTAGCGAGTCAGTTCTGGATATGCACAGATGACGTGAAATTATTTTGTGATGTCACTGGTAAGGAAAGTTAATAACTAGATAGAAATTGGTTGGAAAATAGATATAAATGGCAGAGCAGTATGAATTGCCTTATTGCCTTATTTGGCTGCCACTGGCAATGCAACAGAAGTAGCACTCCTGAGAAGGAGAAGAGATGTTTATAGCAGGGAAAACAACAGAGAGAAGGGATGCTGAGGTCTCTTTATTTGATAACTTTGTGGTAATCGACTTTCATGCCCTGTGGCATGTAGGATGCACTAATTTGGCATTCAGTGAGTACAGCAAAGAAGTATAATGCAAACAAAGAAGAGTCAAACTCTACACTACTGCTTTACCTTACTAAATTACCAAGGCACAGTCTTGCATCATCACAAAGTCGGAAGCAGACATTTCTATGGGCCAGCATCTCCCTCTTTCTTAAGTCCTGTATCTTTTTCAACACTGTAACACATCTGATTTCTCCAGTTCTTTCTGACTAACTCAGCTGTGAGGTCTCATTATATTTGTTGTCTGAGATTTTGCCCTTAGGTTGAATTCAACTGGCATTTCTTCTTATCCAGTTGTTTGCTGACTTCTCCTGTATTTGATGTAGGGAATCTTCAAAAAGTTTCTGAAAAAACAAGCATGAATTTTGTCTCTAATTTTACTGAGTTTGAAGATAATCTCCATCACCCCTTCCCATCTATTCACCAGCTGCTGTATAAAAGTAGAGTCATCAGTACTGAGAATAGCTTGGTTCCCAGGCACCTTCTTCTGTCAAATAGGTTTTTTAAACACTCCTAATTTACATTTTGGGATTTTCTCCTGTATTTTTTATACTGACAGTATCTCACCTTGGAAAAAATGCATACAGCTGTGAGTATGCATTCTACCTCCTTCTCATAAAAGCTGACCCTCAAAGACAGCAAGCATCTACTTTACAGTCACTGGTTCAGCATCCAGATCCATCACTTCATACAGTTTAATTGTGAGTGAAGAGTACCAAGGACAAGAAGAATGAAAAAGAATGGACTACAGCACACATACCAGCATATGTACATACACAAGTTATAATTTGTTGTTTATAATCTTTTCACACTCATGGTCCCAAACCCCATTATAAAAAAAATCTTGCCAGTGTGCTGTTCCATACACAGAGCAGCCTTTTTCACAAAGATCAGGCAGCAGATGCCAGAATGAGATTCTGTATTAACACCACACTGAGGCAATTACTAGTAATAAACTGATCCTTAAAATCCTTATGAATTTGCTAATAAATGCCAGGATTCACTCCTATAGAAGGCAAATTCAGCTCCCATTGCATTCAGTATGTGTTGTAAGCATTCCTTTAAGGGACAGTAGAGTGCAGAGTGTTTGGTGGTTATTGTTACAGGAAATCAGGTAAGATGCAACAGATGCAAAGAGGAAAGACTGGAGAGGAGCAGAGATGAAGTTCAAGGTCTAAATGACAGTTTTGCATGCATGCCAGTTGCTCTGCAGCACAGGAGAGAGAGGGAGGCAAACAAATACTTACCAGGTTTAATTTCCAGCAGCTTCAGCCTGGAATCCTCAGGGGGATGCAAACGCCTCTTTTTGCGCCAGCAACGTGCTGGGTATGTGTACAGCTGACCTGGGGCCAGACCTGAAGATTAAAGGCAAAATATAAATGTAATCACATTTCAGTTTGTAAGCCACAGGCACCATCTTCAGCATCTGTGTTCTTGCACTTCCAGCCTCTCCTTGTTGGAGGCTTCAATACTGCAAATAGTGAGGCAGAACTACGCTCTCAAGGTATCCAGTGCTCCTGAGGCTCCTCAGCAGCTCCTGGGATCAGGCCTACAGAGAATCTAGATCTCACTTATAGACTTCACTCAGACAACTGAGAACAGAGCTGCACATAAATAATTTGTAATTTCTTCAGGGTAAATAGAATTTCAGACTCTCCTGGGTCAGAGGGGTGATGACTCCTCCACAGACAAAGACCCCTCAAGAGAGAAGACCCCTCAAGTCCTGACACACAAATTAAATGGCCCTGATGCACAGAGCAGCTCAGGAAACTCGTGTCTTCCAAGTGGGAGCAAACCAAGATCCACAAGATCTGGCTATTTGGACTCTATTTTTGCTTCAATACTGGACTTCTGTTTGAAGACCTATTGTTCATTCTGGTTCTTATCTCCTCACACCAACATTCTGAATGAAGAGGTAGTTACAACAGTAATGCTTATATTACTGCATGTTCCCCTGAATCACGCTGAGCATTGCTGGGTTCTCAGCTGCCCTGGTTCTCCTGACAGATGTCCCTTAGCCGATGTTCAAGCTATGCCTCGCTCTCTTGTATTCAGGGCACAGCAGGGTTTCAGGAATGCATTGCTACTAGGAGCACAGAAGCACACTGCCAACTGCTTTAAAGTATCCTCAACTGCCCCAGATACTCAAATATCCAGCAAGACACAGAAAAGTTGGACGAACATTGCTCTCTCCCCTGCCCCCACCATCCACAAGTCCTGCCTAGGCTCTTTCGCTCTTCTGCTGTTGGCGTTAGTCTTGAAGTGGATATAGAATGTGACTGCAACTCCAGACTCGTTGCCCTTAGCAAACAGGTAAGACCATGGAAGACAGAGAACAGGAGTGGTGTTACCAATACCAAACAGCTGGACAACATCAAGGCAGTACCAGTAAAACAGAACAGCTCACAAGGGCAGCAGGATGGCACGAGTTCTCAGCTATCCCTTCTGGAGCAGCTAGGAAAGCATACCAGCTTCACAACAAAACTGACTCACTGAACCAAAAGAGGAGAATGAAAAGAAATTGTATCCTGTTACTTGATGGGGAGAGGGGAATCCCAAAACACCACAAAAAAAATTCAACTTAAGATGGGCTAATCAATTTCTACAAGTGAAATTTAAGCTCCTGGCTCAAAATATTTCAACTGCTGGAAGTCCCAGTTCAGAACCCAGCCCATTCCAACTACTTCCAAGGCCTTGGTGCATAAACAGAACATTCAAAGGATGCTGCCTGGGTATGGATAAGTACTGGAGTATTCTCAGAGAACATATCTGTTTCAGGGCACAGAATGCTTGCTACTGAACTGGGCTTTTCATGACATTCTTTAACTGCTGCACAGCTTGCTAGGCATTATGATCATCCCAAGAATACACTTCATAACAGGGCAACTGGAATTGGTTTGGGGAAAAAATGTGAATAACTAGCACTTCTGCACTGTTCAGACACACTTCTTCATGGCAGTTTGCAAACAATTACTATTTCAATGAGGTGGATTGTGCCTGGCTCTGATGCTAGTCATTAAAGAGGCAGAGGCAAGAAGCTTCACCCTTTCACAGCAGCTCCTGTACAAGAACTTGCTCACAACATCAAAATGGCAGTTGCCTTACCAAAGCAATCGGACAGATAGTCAGCCCTCTACAGCAGAGTAACTCGAATGAAAGAAATACCACCACTTTGAGCATTTGTTCCAGAGAGAAGCAAAGACCTAGTGTTGTTAATATGGGCTCAAATACAGAGCATCCCTCATATGATGAGCAGTTCTGGATAGAGCCATGACAGTGAAAGGCAAACACAAATTATGAAAATCCAACAAGAAACAAAGCAGGTATCCTTGAAAAGAGAGGTGGGAAAGTGTCTTCCCTAGAGGACCTATATGTACTAAGAAGAGATGAATGATCCAACATTAATCTCTGCAACTCCTGAGGTAAACTCTATTCCTACTCATAGTACATGTTATTTATTAATACATAGCTATACAGTGAACTTAAAATGCATACCAGACCTTTCCTTGATCCAAACCCATAAAATGCTACCTTCAGTTCACCCTGACCCCACCTGTCATTACACTGGCTCACATGAAGCGCAGCTCTCTGGTTTACACAGAGGAGGAGCAAAGAGGAAAGGATCAGTTCTGAATTATGAATCTAGTCCCTCCACATCTGATCTTTCAGTGCATATGGAAAGAATTTATATACAGGTCTTACTGTTTTCAGTCCCATCTTGATAGTCTCTCCCTCTGGTGCCTTATAGGGCAATCGGAGAAAGTTCCAACCATTTGCTTATAGAGCAAATAGCAGAACCTGCAGTGAGTTATGTTGTTTATCTCATTAGTGCAGGAGAGCCATAACTCAAAGTTCGTGTGAAAGGGAGGGGAGTAGTGGAAAAGGAGGCAGGAGTTATGTGCAGCATTGTGTGAAATTTCTGAACTATTTACAATGAGATGCATTTTTGTGACTCCTTTAATAAAGAGGGCAGCAAGAAACTGGATAATTATACTAAGAACTTGACTGTCCTCTCTGTTTTTCAAGCCCTCTGTGATTGAAAGAGAAGCTTTGCTATCTGTATTCATACAGTTTTTCAGGTTAGGGACAGTAAATGGCAGTGAGCACAACATATAGGACGGACACCAGGGTGGTTGGCAGAGAATTCTCAGAGACTTTTGGTATGAGCATAAGTACATTATGAACAGCCTGAAAACAGGCATGTTAAAACTGCAGAGCAATGCTTTGACCCATCATAATACTACAGGAAATAGATGATGCCAAGACACTCAAGGGAGCACTAAATGGGCTAATAAAAATCAAGAAAGAGGAGAACAAATATAGGGGAGGAGGGCTGCTTCTTTTGTACTTATTCTAATTCAGAATATAATAAAGGCATCAGATTTGGTGGCCTATTCAAATGCAGGAAACCTGTGTCTCTTATGACTCTCTGAAGAATGTTTCACCATTAGTATCCCCCTGAAGACCTGCAGGAGAAACGCCACAGTTTGTTATCAGAGAGAGGAAAAAAAGATTTGCACAGTGAATTTGTTCAAGCCCGGTGAGCTTGAGGCTGAGAAAGGAAAAGTGTTAAAACCTCTTGGTTCTGGTGTTATGTCATGATTAATTCTTCCATAAGTGTGGAGACATCAATGAGACTCATGCAGTAAGAAAGATGCTTTTGCCAAAACATCACTTGAGCATACAGTGGATGTATACCTCCTTATGACTGTATTCGAAACACTAGAAATAGCAATACCTTACTCATAACCAGATGCTAGAAGAACAGAAATTCCCTGGGTAAACAGATTAGCAAGCAAAAAAAAGGAAAGCTAGTTTTGCCAAAGTATAATCTCTTAGAAAGGGGGAATTTTCAGCTAAAACAAAAACCCAACTGTGGTCATGAAGCAACCTACAAAAGAAGGGTTAGCCAGAACCTCAGACAACTCCCAGCTTGTAAACTGCGTTCAGGGGTTCTGCATTACCCCAGTAGTTCTGGCAGCTGAGACATTCTCAGGGTATTTTTAACACCTATTGTTTCCTGCATCAGGAGTGGAAGTGTTTTACTACAGAGTGAGTTTTCTAACAGTACTGCAAAGATAATGCTCAATCCCTCCCTGCTTGGATTCTCTGGTCTGCACTTAAAAAAATTACCACAATAATAGAAGCTGTTTGGTGCTGTCAAAATCTCTGTTCTCTGAGCTAACAGGGGGTCAGATACTGAGGCATATTCTAGCAAAAGTCCCTCTGGGGATCAGGAGGATTTCTGTCTTTGAACTGGCAGCAACTGCCCCTTTCCATCAAACAATTTCAGGTGGATTTACCCTAAAAAAGGAAAGAAAGAGCTAAGCAGTCTACAAAACCAACAAGAGCTCTTTTCCCTTGAGTTTCACTAAGCTTTGGAACAGGCATCAGTCAAAACTGTTTAAGAATACATATGAACTTCTTTCTGCAGCCAAGGAAACTGGGGCTCAGGAGTGGTTATCAGAGTAACTTGTCTTACATTTTTCCTTGGCTTTACATCCTTCCAAATGTAATTCCTTATTGTCAGCATTCACCTGAAAAACATCCACCTCTTCATCTGGAGGATAATTCCAGCACTGCAGGACAACGTGTCTTCTGATACAGGCTTGGATCAATAGCATTAAAAGAGCTACAATGATGCAGCCCTTAGCAACTACCCTGTGAGGCACTTCTCTGGGCTGGGAGAGAATAATTAGGATGAGCTCTCCACAGTTACCAAAAAGAAATCCCCTGGAGGCAAAGATTTAGGCAGTTTCTCTTGTGTGGCCTGTAGTAGGTTAGAGCTCCTATTAATTAAACCCCATGAGGTGCTCAGGGGCCAGGCCTCCACTCTTGCAAAGGCATACACAGACACAACGCTACCAACCTGGTCCCCTGTGCCTCTTCTCCATCCAGATGTAGCAGTTGTTCTGAGCTACCCCAGTCTGTGAATCCAAGAAGGGAAGGCGTACGCTTCGCTCAGCACACAGACGGGAGTTGTAACTGCGACAGTGCTCAATTGCTTCTTTGTAGAACTGGTCCCCAAGTCTGCCAAAACAGACAGAGCAGAGAGTAAGAAAGACTGAATTGGCCCTTCACACAAGACTAGGAAAAAGGAGGTCTAAGGCGGACTTAAAAATGGACAAGCAGAATAAAAACCTTTCCCTGAATATTTGCAAATCTCACTGACATGAGACACTGCTGAAGCAGATCATGCAGAAAGCATAATCAAATGATCAGGCTCTCGGTAACTGGATGTAGTTCCTCTCAGAAGTGGAATAGCTACTGAAAGAGCAAACGACACAACCAGACTGGCCCATGATCCTGGGTCAGGCAATGTATACACCACAGTGACCTTATTCTATTGTTTCTCTTCCCTTGTTGTTTGTCCAGGGAATTTGGCAAACCAGTCATTTCAGTCCTACGTTACAGCAACTCCTACAGTTCATTTTGAACAACCAGAAAACCAGCCAAGTTTAAGAGAGCTTTGTCCCAGCATTTCTGATGTCAGAAAAACCATAAGAGGAAAGGACATAGTCCTTTTATTGTGTGCTTCTCAAGCATGAAAATACACCTCTTAACAACTAGGACCATGTCTGCAATGGTAGGACTAGAGTTTGCCACAACCCTTCCAGAGCTTGCCACAGTCAAGCCTGAGGCACCAACAGCAGACTCAGTGATGGCAAGATCCAGCATGGAAAACGCCACTTTCCTCTCAAGCCCAGTGGGAGGAACAGTTCTAAAGACAATTACTCTTGTTTAAAAAATAACTATTTCTACAAAAATTCTGTAGAACCTTCGTTTTCCCCATGAGAAAGGTCTAAAAAACTCTGCCTACTAGAGATTATTGAAAACCTCCCTCCAAATTTTTTCTGAACAGAAACAAATTACAACTATCCTGAGGACACAAAGCAGCTGCCAAGCTGGAGCATCGCAGAGTAGGTGGGCCACTCTCTGAACCTCATTCTTGATCTATTGTCAAGGTGAAAATCAGTCATGACATGACTAAACTACCCATTATGGGTATGTTCATTAACAAATAAGAGTAGAGTGATGAGTAGCATAACTTGCTATGACTCCGATATTCATTAGCATTCAAAAAGAATATAACGTGCACAGCAAGGGAGCTGATGGGACGCACACACACAGATAGAAGAGGTTACCTTTTCTGTTCTATAAGTTGTTTTCCCTGTTATGTTTTTCCATAGGCACAACTGGCATTTTAAAAATACACTCCTTTTTGCTCAGCTCTGATTGTCAAATTGTTGCTAACTGCTCTGTGCTCTCCATCTGTGTATTCTTTCTGATACATGTCTTTTAAGTCACACCTTGGTTGCACCTTATGTAGATGGGTGCTATACTCTTTTCCCCTGGGCTGTACTGGCCCAATATCCTCCCACTGACATGAGCCATCAGCAGAGGCTCAGGGAAGAACATAAGAATAGAGCAAATAGAAAAGAAAGTATCTCTAGGTCCCTCTTCTCTCTTCTGACATTCAGAATTTATCTTCCCAAAGTCTCAGGTCACCCAGTGGTAAAAATATTATATTTACTAGAATTTTTTCTTTTATGATTTTTGTCTTCTATGAATTTATCCAACTAACTCTCGAACCTGCTTATTTTTTTTATATCTAAAACACTGTAGGGTGACAAGATCCACAGCTGAAATATGATTTGTGTGAAAAAAGTATTTCTTTACACTTGTTTGAAGCCACATCTCAATTATATACAGTTCCAAGTCTGTAAGTCTCACAAAGTCTCCACCAGGTCACATCTCTAGTAAGTATGGAGTATCCAGCATGCTGAGTCTCTTAATGTGGAACAAGTACCACGGCTGGATGCTGGAGCCCACCAGCTTCCACCTGCTTTCACTCCAACTTGAACCACTGCGTTCCCAGGAAAAGAGAAGGGAGAAAATCTCCACAAGCAGGAACTGCACACAGAATTCAACATATCTTTTGACTAAAGAGACTGTCTAAGGATTTTTCAGTGGTCTGGTGCAGCAGCAAACATCTGTGTGAATGTGGTACCTCACATCCCTGTTCCCCGCTTGCTGATTGCCAGGTCCATTTAGCAGTTGGTGCTGGGTTTTTTACAGGACAGCTAAAGGAAAGTGACATCTAGGCAAGTTAGCAGAGGGCAAAGTCCAAACAGAGGGAAACCTCCAAACAGTGAATCCCTCACAATGGCCCCAAAACCACTTTTTTTCCATAAAAAGACAGGGGAGGGCAAAGGGAGCAAAAGGAGAAAAGGTAAGATGTACTACTCTACAAAAAACGTGATTAGGAAGACACAGACTTATTAAAAGCTGAAATTAAAGTTGTACACTTGTGCAATCAAAGTTAGTAACAAGTACACTCCAGCTGCTCAAATAATAACACCTTCTTCCATAAACATCTGATCTTCCAGTGTAGTATGTAGGGGTTTTTATGTGTTAAACCAAGGATGCTTATTAACTTCAAGGAGTGTACTGGAAGGGAAAGCACATCTGTGTAACTACAAATTGCCATTAGTGCATAAGTTCTCTTTATGCTATAAACTATTCCAGCCATTTCAGAACGCAGACCACAAAGCATCCCTATTTACAAAGACAATACACAGCATCCCAGATACAAGATCTGGCTGGGATTACCTCAGTTTTCACCATGCTGAAATAACTACAAATTTTAAATGTTAAATAATTGTCATTAAATGGCACTGTCATGTATGGTGTAAGATGAAATTTCACATTTTACTAAGAGTAAGGCTTTCTCCACCTCTCCTAATGGTGGAGAAGCCACCAAGTTAATAGGCCAAATCTGCTCAACACAGCATTGTAGTCTAGCTGTTTCAATATATTTATTTTCAAGATTTTAAAGATGCATCCAGTAAAACTAGTAAATATTCACTGGAAAGGTATTCAGGTACTGAGACCTTTAGGGCTTGCCCGACTTTAATTATAAATGGAATAATTTTTAAAATTGAGAAATAATCAAATATAGGAAAGTAAAGAAAAAATGTATTTCTTATGAAAGCCATATCTCAGTGGAAAACAGATTCCTTGCAACTATTTTTCAGAGCTCAGCTCTGAAGTGTTACCATTAGTCTTCACTGGAGGAACTTTAACTCACACCCAATTTGAGTTAGTTTTCTTTAAGGAACTTTAGATATTTTTAAAAACTTGTTTACAGTGCTACATATTCAAAACCCAGCATATTTTATCTTATGCAGGAAAACTAGAAGGTATTGCTAGGATTGGGGCAAAAAAGGGAAAGTACAGTCCTTTTGTCTCATCACTATGAAATCACAGAGGCGGGACAAATCCCAGCCCTGTCCCAGGAGGTTTTACATTGGAGCTGGAGAGCAGACAAGGGTGTGGATAAGACTGGTGAGCACATGAGCTCAAATGAAACTCAGATAGGCTGAGCCTGAGCAAGTGAGATGCATGAACAGAAAAAAAAGAAGACAACATTAATAGTAAAAAGTATATATCAGAAAGATTAATTATCTGATGTTATATGCTTTATAATTTTCCCAAGCTGTGTTGCTATGGAAGATGTATACTTCATCTCCTGAAAAAAATATCTGTAAAAACTATGGGGAATTTCTGCATTATTTTAACAAAAAGTATGTATGAGTCAGTGCTGTGCAAGGGTCGATTCTTCCCTTTGGACACAGGAGTGAAAGGTCACACAGATCAGACTGTTACTAATGACAGAAAATCATCAGCATAAGCACAGATTTCAACATGCTGCAGAAAAAAAGCAAGAAATAGATATGAACAACTGCTCGACAAAGAAGGCAAAAAACTGGAATAACCACAACTGGAAATACAGAACAAAGTTGTCAACACACTGCAAAAAGCACATAGTCCCTCAGTGCAGGGCCACAGGTGCTCCAGATGCTTTGAACAGGGAGACTGGTAACATTGATGGCATACATGCAGGCTTTTCATTTGCATTCCAGACCAAGGACACTAAAATAACCCAATTCTGGCAGACTCATAAAAGCTCCCTGGCTTGGAAAGAACAACCTATGCTATTAAAATCCTCCACAAGGCTGCATAGGAGGGGTATATGTCTAGTAGGAGTTACAGGGGTTTTAGTGGAAAATGGTGGGACTGAAACTAAACAGCAGGCTTGGTGATGCATGAACTGGGACATGACAGCTCTGAAAACCTCACCAGTCCCTTGCATTGCAATGTGAGGCTGGAGCAATTCTATACAGCCTTACTGGATCAGACCCAGTGAGTTTCAGGAAGTTGCAGTTCTTTTGAGCATGAAGTAACTGAGGTTTCCCATCATGTAACCAGGTCAGTCAATAACAAAGTCAGGGAAGAACAGCCCTTTCCTTCTCACAACCTTTGGCTGCCTGCTCCAACTAGGAGCATAGACCATAGGATTTCTGAGCAGACTCCTAGGCCATGACTATTCTGTCTAGGCATGATTAAATTAAAAAAAAAAAAAAAGAAAAAGACAAGAACTGGCTTGGCTCATGAGCCTATGAGTTAGCAACAAGGAGTAAGAGCCTGGCTTCATTTCAGCAGTTTCAGGAAGCTCATTTCTCTGCTGACAGAAGATTCTGAAGGGCCCTGAAAGCAGCAGAGCAGCTCTTTAGCACTGCTTTCCAGCCCATCCTGCAGCGTGCCAACTATTTGTGTGCTAAATCTTTTACAAAAGCTATAAAGTGGTCAGCATCTAGCACACCCTTTCTGAAGTGTCTATCACAGTTCAGATGAGGATCCAGAGAAAAAGAACACTCACTGAGGACACATAAACAGTGAAGCTCAAGCATGGCTGCAGGTCCACATCACCCCTATAAAACTTATATAACAAAGAATCAGTCCTCTTTCAGTGCAGCTCTGAAATTTCCACCAGATCCTCTCAGTACAAATCCAGCTTGTCTCTATTTCCTAAGGTCATGCCCCTTTCTAGTAATTTCACTCTAAGCCCATGCTCACTAAACGAATAAGCAAGTATAAAACTGATAGCACATAAAGAAATTACTAGTCATGTAACAGAAAGCAACAAACATTTTCTGCTGAAGTCTGCAATGTTTCCCCAGCGATGACCAAAACACTGGACTTGCTCTCCTCCAGACCATGGGGTTGTCATTTACTATACTTACAGACTCTAGTGTTATATTTTATATCATTCAATACTTTGAGGAACAGTGGGTACAACTGGAAAAGGCATCTTAAATCAGCATCCATTCTTCAGCACTACTGCCATGCAGGGTCAAACTGGGCAAGATCTCAGAAGTGGTGGGAAAGAAGTGATGCAACGTGGCTTCAGAAGAGACTCTGCACCCTCCTTTTGGAGATATTGATGAATGAATCTGGAAATGAAGCACTAGTGAGGTCTTGGGCCTTCTCACATGGATGCACAGAGAATAAGAAATCATGCAGA
Organism: Turnix velox; assembly: GCA_013400935.1. Taxonomy (NCBI): domain Eukaryota; kingdom Metazoa; phylum Chordata; class Aves; order Charadriiformes; family Turnicidae; genus Turnix; species Turnix velox. Next base: position 124,066 of record VZTY01027846.1, read on the forward strand.
TGCGACCCAAACTATCAGCTGCATGCAAAAATGCAAACCATGAGGCACAGTTTGATCAACAGCATGTGTTGAGAATTGCACCAAGCTGACTACACTTATTTCTTCCCAGCAGATTCCAGGTGGCCTCTGACAGAATGCTGCCCCTCCTCTACATAAGCCTTGACAAGAAGAATGCCACAGGGCCCAGTTCTTCTACCACTTCTATTTAATAACTATCCAAAACACCCAGGGAATATGATGAAGTATATATGCAGCAATGAAATAGTAGTGAGGCTGTCTGGAAGAGGAAAATGTTACAAACTACAAAGTAATATTTGTATATAATTCAAAAACAATGTAAACAATCTAATAGATACAATCATCAAAAAGACTTTCTCCCCACATCCTTCCCAGCCTCCAGTCAGCACAATATCCTTTCCCAGCAGTAGTCTAGCCATGCTTATATCCATTTTCCACTTCTGGGCTGGTCTGCAATGATTCTCTACCTTAGACCAGACAAGCAATGAAGACAGACACAGCTGCAAAAGTGTGGCATATGCCCTATAACAAAGCAAGTCAAAGGGATCAGTAGTCCCCAGCCCATCCTCATCCCTTTTCCTTACACCTCCAGAGTATCATCTTGGAAGATATCAAGTATTCTGTTCTGCACAGCTTCACATTACATTAGAGGATGCTAAAACAATATTCATCAAGAGATTGAAGCAAAGAAAATTGACATATTTAAGAGTATCCAACCACTACTAGGCTTAAAACAACAAAGGACTGACTGGACCCTTTCTTTGGCTGTACCCTCTGCAACTTCTATAGGCAGCTCCTAATAGTTGCAATTGTGCACCCTTTGTGACTGCAGAAAGGGTAGGATATTGAGACTCAAGACAATACAGAATGGCTTTCCTGATGTTAGGAGAAGCACAACAGATAGCTCAAAATCTTACCACAAATTCCAAGGACAAGCCAGAAAGTGTAAGAATGTGCAGATTTGGTTTTTACATAATGGTCAGTTGTGTTTGTCTCTGCACAAAAATGCCTAAGGATGTAAGGGGCCTGAATGTGAGCTGAGGTAAAACTGGATTTCCAGCTGGGCAACAGAATGACTCAAACTTTCTGGACTTTCAGTTTTTTTAACACAAATTTGGCAGTTTTGCAAAGACTCACAAATACATATCAGTCCTACATGCTCCAAGAGTCAAAGTCATTGAGATATTTACCAAATTCATATGTACAGTGAACAATTTCACCTGATGGACAAAAGAGGCCTGTGCAATTTTCCCCAGCATAGGAGTCGGAGAAAAAATATGGCTAGAAGAACTATATGCTCTATCTACTACTGAAACAAACAGGACCACAGAGCAGTTGCAAGGACAGTGTTGCTGTCCTTGACAGAGCAGCAACAAATGCATAAATGAAAGGAAATATTTGCGAGTTAATGCCTTTCACTAGAAGAAATTGTACAGCTAGGTCAAAACAGACAAGATTTAAAACACTTGTTCAAAAGTACTCTGCCAAGCACCCAGACCTTATGTGGTTGTGAGAAATTAGGAGCCATAAGCAAGCTGAGGACAAATTCCCGAGTCAGCACTGGCACAGCCAAGACATCACAGCACTCGAGGAGACGCCCTGAACTGTGAGTCCAGGTTGAATTCCAAATCATTGAAAGAATAATGTGAGATTTTCCAGAACCCTCCTCAGAGCACCCACCATTAAGCAATTCCCTACATGTGGAAGGGCAAACAAATCCCTTTTTGACAGGTATTTATCAGCAGGCTTCCCCCAGTGGGTTTGAAATCCCTACAGGTTTCTCAGTGCTTGAATCATAGTGTGACACTGAACCATAACAGAGAAGCTGGCCTCAAAGTGAACTAAATTCACTACTCTGGAAACAGTCTTACACTACAGCTTAACCTAGTGTGAAACTGGACGTAAAAGTCTCTCTCTGAAGAAGAACAACAAAAGTAGGCAAAGCTTACAGTTTGAGAAAAATTTATCTGACTAGCACTATCCTCACAAGTGCTTTGGGAGTATGAAAGCTCACTGCCATTTAAATAAGAGAAATAGCAACACAAATTAACACTACACAAGAAGAGTGTGGTACATTAGAGTGCTACACTGACAGCAGCCAAATCTGGCTTTCAGTGTCAATACCTACTGCCATTTTTGTGGATGAAGGACTCAGAGGTGTTTCTCTTCCTGGCCTCACACAGGCCTGCTGCAACATTCCCATCTCACAGTGTCAAACAGGTAGAATCACTATACCCATCTTAACCAGTAATTACCATGTAGAATCATTAGCTAGATACACCACGTGTTTGTGTATGGGACATGAGGACATGTTCTTACATGAGGTATTTCAGAAAATTAATTTCTTGGCCTCATTTAAATATACTGGACTGTGAACAATTATACTATGGAGCTTTGATAATTTGCCTAGTTCTCTTACTTTTCCTCCATTTCCATGAAGAGATAACAGCAGCAGTTCCTATGCCATACACAAGGCTATCTAACATGTTTCCAGAGACAGACATTGCATACAACCTCTATTAGACTCAGCACAGTGACCAATTAGATTAATCTCAGAGGCAGACTCATAGGGGATTTCTCTGAGCATCTGTTCTTGCTCAGGCCAGGGTTTCTATTTTAAAGAGATGCAGCAGCATCCAATTAAAATAACAAAAGGCGTGAAAGGTAAAAAACTAGACCTCTTCTGTATCTAAGGACTGCAGTCAGAATTCAGCTTGGTCCTAACCTCCCACAGAAGGTCAAAAATTCTCTCCATTTGTTAAAGGAATGAAGTAGTGAAAACTTCAGCAACAATATTAGACTGGACAGGACAATATCCACGAGATCTTTTGTTGGTATTTTTAAGGAAGAGTTTGAGATGCTGGGGCTTGAGGTCACCAGAAACCTGTTCAGATTAGTGCAATCATAGTCTTAGGGGCCAGATATAGTCAAAGACAAAAGCTATGCATTCACCTTCCTCAGTACTGATTTCCCACAGCACACCTATCTTTTGCATTCCTGCATCCAGGAGACAATCTATTTCCCAAGCTGGCACCAGGAAACCAGCAAACCAGAGTTCCACAAATGGCACTGGCACTTCCTTTGCAGATTTAAGAGTCCCTCATCAGAACACAGCTAACATCCTACACTTAAATAACTCATCATGTGTATTAATTTAGGCATGTCTATACTGAAAGATGCTAAGATCATAACCAGACATTAACTGTGCTTGTTGAAAATACCACTTGCTCCATTCTACTCCATTGCTTCTCACTACTTGTCTCCTACAGTCTACTGGTTCTGCACTCCCACACCTCCCATAAGTATCAATACTTGCATGAGTGCACCGTGATCTGCTTCAAACAGGGACATCTGATCTGTTTGAGCAAGTCCAGTTGATGCCGCCTGGAGGGGATGAGGGCAAGCTCACAAAATCCTTTCTGCCACCAGAGACAGTCTGCAGCAGTACAGAGTCCACCTTCAAGTGTGTGCTTGGTTGCAACAGAAAAAGCCCAGCCACATCATCAGCAATGACAGGTAGGTCACTCAGTCAGCACAGAGTCCTGGGGAGACACAGCATATACAAATGGAAGGCTGGGTTTTTTTCCCCCCCTATCGCCACAGTTACATCAGCCTAAATGACACTAACTATACTTACAAGGGTCTGTGTAATCTCATCTTTCATGAAGCCATGTATCTCCACCAAAGCTCAACAGAGTAGTACAAAGAAAGAGCAGGAGGGTTTTCCTTGGTTTTAGCCATGTTAGAGCTGCAACTGTCCAAGTTTTACAGCACAGTCCTGCTATGAATGACCTGATGGCCCTCTTGTAAGTTCTCAGGCTGGGATTTCCCCCGCAACATGTGCAACTATGTAGTAGACAAATATATAGTGCCATACAATCCAGATGGCAGAATTGAGAAGAGACTGAAACAAAACACACAAGACTAGTAGAAGCGTTCCCAAATGGCAGGTGAGTTTTCTCACCATTCAGAACTGGAATTACTTCAGTATTTTAACTACTTCCTGTCCTTTGACTTGCAAGAGTTAGTCAGGCCACATTTTTCTGCTGACCGGACCTCGTAGGAACTTTTTATCTCCTTCTGCAAACAAAATCCCACAACAGGAACCAAAATATTTTGCTCAAGCAAAAATGATCACACAAGTAGAAAAGCACAGATTTATACAGATCTGAAATAGAACCAAATAGTAGAGCTTATTTTGCTTCTGAGGTCATCTTGTGGAAAAAATAAAGAATCGGTTATACCCAATACTTCAAAGATAAAGTCTCTAATCTTGAATCTGCAGCACTTCTAGTTCCTAAGTCACAAATATGTATGACACATGCAAGAAAAAAAATATACTCTACCCAGTCAATAATTATTAACCATAAAAAATACACAATGGAAAATAATATTTTCTTTTCTCCACAAAAACATCTTAAGCCTAGATAATTAAGGCTATGTTTCTTTGATCTACTATTTCTCTTGAATAGACAGAAACAATAATTCTGTTACCTGTAAAAGTCACTGACCTCAGCAAACATACAGCAGGGATATACTTGACTCACTATATAGGGGAATTCCCTAGAGGACTATGAATTAGATTTCCTTTTCTTACCTCCTTCCTCTAGTCTACCCACAAATGGAAGTAATGCAGATTACAGGCATTCCACTGCTGTAGTATTATTATTACTCATTAAAAAAGAACACTAAAATTTAGAATCAAGATTGGAAACAGAGGTACTATATTGTCTAACACATATCCCAGTTCCATCAGCATAACGAATGCCCTGTATTGAGAGTGCACTTGAACTAACCCAAAGGTCTAGGCACCTGGATCGCATCCCATGGGAGGAGAGGAAGCCACTACTGCAAACACACAAATTGCTTTACCTCTGAGGAGTGATGTTTCAAACACTGTGTTCTTGTTTCTGCATAAACTTATGCAGCACAGAAGAGGAACACTTTACCAAAGTCAAGAAAAAGCACCTTCCACAACTAGCATTCAGAAACTCAAATATCCAGCAACTGTTCTCCAATATAGCAGTTTTCAGTGGATGTTTTTCTTCTGGCTAGCCTCAAGTTCTCAGCATCACCTTAACCAAAGTATCAGATTGAAATGGTTTCTATTGCAGAACTGTTAAAGTAAATAGAAAAGCTTTGTAATTCACTTAGCAATTAACAAATCTTGCAGAAGTGTGTTGCTGAGTTCACTGCCACACAGTAACAATCCTCTCTTCTGTTCAAACAACTTATTCTATTGATAAATTTCACTGTTCTTTGACTCCAGCTGTTTAACACATATTCTGATCATGTTAGGGCAGATCTCAGCTTCATTGTTGGTTCTGTGTGTTGACTGTGGTCTTCTGAGACTCGAGATGAAACCCTGCCTCAGGTCACAGTTCAGCAAAGCACCTCAGCAAGTGTGCATGTGCCCTTCAGCTCAAAGTTAGATACTTGAAAGTCTTGCTGAAGAGAGATAGCATGTGCTCCAATGCACTTTTAGAATAAGGTCTTAGAAACAGGTACATGCAGGCAAGCCAGTCCATGTCAGTTCATCATGTATTCCTAGCCAGAGCTCACACCTTGCCATATTTCACTAGCCACAGCTAACACATTACCTCCATTTTCTTTCTGGAATGTAATACACTGTAGCAGTTGAAGCTGTAGGTCACAACGTGTAATCTAGAGATCACGAGACAGTCATTAATCAATCAATCAGCGGGAACTGGAGCTGGGTAGATACCATTATCTCTCCATTACAGATGAGCCATAGAATATCTGCCTAACAAGGCAACAGAGAAAGAGAAGGTACTTTTCTTATTCAATTTTGGTCCACCGTTTTTTCTGAAAATTGTTTTGTCACACTTCAAGACTTCCTTCCTCAACTGAAATCCAGCAATTCTCTTCATTTAGAAGCAAAACTGACTCCATATCATCCTTGAAAGGCAGCTGAAGCTCCTTTATACAGAAGTCAGTTAAAGAAATACAGGAGCAATCTCTCATTTTTACAGACATGCTGTAAATGCCACCTGAATACTACAGTGACAATAAGAAGGAAAGACAATGACTAAACAAGAATTTGGGCATGGAACTAAACTGCAAACTGAGTATCCACTTGCCTGTAAAGAATGGAGAGGAGCATCACTGTGATCTGTAAAGAGTACCAGGAAATGACTGACAAGTAACTGAGGGAAAAGAACAGAGTCAACAGTCGGATCAGGGAGAAGGTCCTGAAAGAGCACAAGAGAGAGGTTAGCCCATTGCCCAGGAGTAATGGCTAGCCTTTAACACATGGCCTCTGCTCCTGTAAGTATTTCTTCTTGGACAGGTTAACTCAGGAATTTATGCTTTCCAATAATTACCTTTCAGAGGGGTCTCACTTATCTTGCAAGAGAATTACTCTACCAGTAACTTGATTGGTATTGTTCACATAATCACCATCCACTCCCTTTAACCTTTCATCCCATGTCTGAAACGAAAAGTAAGTAGTTCTTCCCAGACTTCCAGTGCTACATCAGCAAGGGCTAGAGAATTTGATAACAATAAGAATTTTAGTGCTTCACAAACATTAATGAGCTTGTGGGCAAAAGAAGTAAAATATAACCAGCAGGTTAAAATACCTTCTGTAATAATATTATATTATCCAGAACTGAAGGATGGATACTGGTCTTGTTCCACTTTGATTTGAGTGCAAATTTTATTATTTTATTGCAGCAGACCTCAGAGCCTCAGTATTGTATTTAACTAATTTTAGGACTCACAGGATCCTTTTTTAAACCTCTCTTCCTGTTACCCTCCCAACATACCTTTCTTCCACTATATGAATTGCTTTTCTTCTTACAACATCAGCACCAAAGGGAAATTCTGCTTTTTTGCATTCACTCCAGAATCATTTCAGGTGAACTTGGCTACCTCTGATAAAGTACATATTATTACACTGACTGTAATTATATTCCATTCACGTTCAGGTCAAGGCTCTCATAGGATGGCTTTCTGTGTAATGGACTGACCATTTCATCCTGCACAAGCTCAGGGGCACCAATTTACACCCAGTACCATGGCTGGGACAGGGAGAGGGATTCTTATCCTTGTTCTAGATGTGATGAGACATCTGTTCACCCAGTCAGTAATCATGAGGAAATACTTCTTCACGAAGTTCTGGGAAAGTATCAGGCCTAATATAAGGAGAAAGGCAAGAAAAAGCTGCTCTTCCTTCATTCAATGTACCTAGGCCCAGCAATGATGCACTACAGTTTGGGTTTACACATCCAGTTAACACAAATCACAGCAGCATATAGTTCTCTTTCTGCTTTGAAGGGGGAAGAAGAGGAAAAGAAATTCACATTCTGAGTATTTGGCACAATAAACTTACACAGCTATCCTCTGGTAACAGAAAGAGAGTGAAAAAATCCTTTTCACCACACAATTTAAAATAACCCACTTTTGACGGTTCACTTCTGTATTAGGGGTGGACACAAGCCTTAGCTCTCACCCAATAGGGCTGCAAGCCCAAACCACTTCACACTCATCAGAAGAAGCAAGAAGGGAAAGAGGAGAGTCTTTCTGTGGGTAGGACTTGAGAAAGGAAGAAAATGGAAGGCTCCACAAAAAGATTGTAACATAAAAAGGATATGGAAGACTTCTGCTTCTCAGGACTGTCACACACAGATGAATCATCTTAGCGAAGATGCTGCTGAGCACAAAAGCAGGTAGAGAAATGCCACTTGTGTCCTCGGCTGGGGGTTCTCCATTGTTAGCTTGGGAAATGGTAATATTTGACTGCAATGCTGTTGGCTCTGTCACACACACAACAGAATTACAGTCTCTTCTCACTGCAAACATACCCTCTCCCCTCTTATATCCAAAGGGAATCACAAGCCATATGTACTGAAAACAAAAAAAATCTCATCATCTTTGATGAGAGTTATAAGAGAAAAACCCTTCAGATATTTTTTCTTTGAGTTTGTGTAACATACACTAAACAGTTACACACCGAGCCCTTTCTCAGCACAAAGGGAAAGACTACCACATCACACAGTGAAGCACAGGACATTTTTGCAGAACTTGGAAAATAACCTAATGTTATAGCTCAACAATGCACAACTTGTGTTTCTTAAAGCATTACATGTGGGTTCTGGAGTAATCTGTAGCTTAATCAGAGCCTCTCTTTGCTCAACAAACAAGAAGGCTCAGCCAATATTTCAAAGCACATGAGATTGTTCTTTACTCTTTGATGTAGTCAAAGAGAGAGGCAAAAAGATGGAGAGATGGGAAACAACTCTTTTAACCAGCAGCCAGGAAGATAAAACAATTGCAGGGTTCTACAAGCTAATGATAGTGAGATGATCTGACACTGCACTAAGGCATGGGCTCACAGCTTACCATCAATACTCAACAGTGATGACAAAGCATCATCAAAGACTGCACATCCCAGCACACCATTAGGTTTCAACACCCTGATGAATGGACTGAGAGGAAGTGACATAATCAAGAGTCTAACTTTTCAGGTTTGACTGTCGCTGATCTATAATGTTGCTTACACACAGACAGATTGCATATACTTTCAAATGAATCACTGTCATGCTGATTCTTGTTCATAAGGCTGCCATGAATTACTTTGTTTTTACTTTGGAGGAGCTATAGGAACTCACATTTGGGTTTTGAATGTGAAGAATGCCTGGTGTTTACTTCACATTTCACATTTTTAGTTACAATTCCTTCCAGATTGTTCTTGTTGCAAGGGAAATTAAGAGTTGGGGGGAAAACTATTCTCTTGCTTGAATGTCAAACCTTGTCAGAATGAAGTTAAATTATGAGAACAATATATATTTGTATGAATGATAAGTTCACAGTGCTCCTGTGAAAGCCAAAAAGGATCAAGAGAGGAAGGGAACTACAACTACAAAGCACACCAAATTAAAATGAACCTTCACTATGAAGTTAATAGCCTGATAAATAGCTAGCATCTATGTCTTCAGTCAGCATCATCTTAAATTAAATTCTGCCTCTTGCCACCAAGAGCTCCTACTCCATTTTACCTTTCATAAATATGCCCATCAGCTGATGAGGTTTCTCAGTTTAGTCTGGTGTATCCAAAAGTGGAGAAACATCTGGAAATCGATGCAACATCTGGCAAGCATCTGTGGCAAAAATTCCTAGAGGACTTGACGTGATAGCAGTTAGGGTTATAATTTATTATAGACTGACAATGTTTTTGAGATTACTTTTAATACCTGAAATCTGGCACTTTTAAGTAACTTCATGCTGCATGCTTTTCCTTAGGTTTGTTTGCTTCTGTTTTCTGTTAATTCTACCTACATAAAACAGAGAATCTTGACAATATACCAGAGAAGAATCTCAGAACACATGGTTCTGCAGAAAGAAGAGGAACAAGTTCTAGCAATATCCACATTTTAAAAAGACTTGTTATTGTTCCAAAAAGTCATTAAAAAAACCCTAGTATTTTCTTTTGGCAGTTAATGGCTTCCTTCAGAACTGTATGTTCTGCAGTCACTTGAAGAACATGTTTATGTTATATCCTGAAGGACCCAACTGGCTACTGGATTAGTATCTTTGCACATGACTTTGACATTCAATACATTTGAGTATAGCAAAAGCAAAGGTGTATAGAAGGAATATAGAAAGGAGTATAGAAAAACAAAGGTGTAAGCAGGAAAAAAAAGACAACTTGATTTTCTAAAAGATTTAATAATGCAGGGATAAGCCAATCATGATAAATTACGTTTTAACTTCAGTCTGGATTTATGGCCTGAATTTGAACTTCAGAAATCTTATTTCCCCATGTGATTGTCCCTGCCTATGGCAGGGGGCTGGAACTCGATGATCTTTAAGGTCCCTTCCAACCCAAAGTATTCTATGATTCTATGATTGTACACTTGGTTGCAATTAAGGGCATGCATAGACTGAGCACTTCACTCTGATTCATCCTAGTATTTTACCTTAGCAAAATGTGTAAGAGGACTGCACAGTGTGAAAGAAAGAGGCCACAGCTTCTGTACTGGTGTATGTCTATGTGTTGAGGGATTTCTTTGAAGGTTGCTGGGCCGAAAAGACAAGTATCAATGCAAATCTATCCAGCGGGGAAATCGTTAATCATGGCTCTCACTGAGCAAAACAGCAATGCCATTGGGAATGACAAATTTGAATAAGGAAGGAAAGCTGGTAAACACAGAGTGATAAGGGTGCAGTAAATGGAGTAAGAGACTGGATGTCTTTGACCAACAGAAGACTGGAAATCACAAACCAACAGATGAATCCCAGTCTCCAGCAACCCTAGGAAGTAATGCAGAAGTTATTTAGAACACAGAAGTCCACATAAAGCTAGATATCAATTCTCAATAATCTAAAAAAATCTTAAACTCTACAGTAAAATAGACAAGGACTCTCAGGTAATATAATCTGCCTTAGGAAAAGGGCATCACCAGTGTTTTAAGGCATTCATAATTACATTTGATTCATACCATGAATGTGATTAGACAGTCTCAGAAACTGATCGATGCTACAGAGAAATGCAGAGGAAGAGGCCAAGAAGAGTGCTGACAAGCATCTCTAGGACTCTGAACTCCTATCCATCCTTCTTTCCTTACCACTACACATACAAGGGATGGTCAGACCTCAAAACTGTATATAAATGTCAGAGCTGAAAGATCAGGGTAGAGAGAAGAAAGAGAAGCTAGGTCAGGCACAACTCCACATGTTACCAGATTCAGAAATTTCACAGTATAGTATATTAATGAAACTTATAAACTTAAATTTGAGATTCAGACCCACCTGCTACTTTAAGTAGAAAAATATGCAGGAAGGAGGTTAGATCCAAGTCCAAGAAGCTTAATCCCTGATTTATGGTAAAGAAAAGTCTTCTTTTTTATCCTGATATTCCCATCTTCCTTCCTATGTTCCAGATAGCACATGCATCTGGTACTTCAAACATTTTAAAAATCAAACCACTCAAAAAACTCATGAAGTCATGAACTGTCAGATGTGGATATTTCTTCAGGCAGCAAGGCCACAAATTTCAAATATAAAAGCCAAAATTTTCACACTGTTCCTAGCTTCTAGGAGTTGGAGTTGCTAAGAAAATAACAGATTTCAAAAATATTAAACAAAATCACTGTCCAAGCCTAAAGACTACATAGAGAATAATGCTAGCTTTAGTCCCTGACACATCTTTCCAGAAGTTGGAAATTTGGGTCCAGTGAAACATTTCTCTTTACCACTTAGGTCTCCCTTAATTAAAAAAAAAGCGAACTTTAAGTAGTGTTTTTCTCTTGTAAAGAAAAAGTCTTTCTGGAATATGTTCCTGTGTACTTGCGACTATTTCTGACTTCCATCACTGTAAAAGGAGAATCAGGACACTTTGTACTATTCTCCCTCTAGCTCTGTTACAACATATGACATTTTAGAGGGATTGTCAAAACTTCAAAAAGACCTTATTGAAGAAGCTGGTTTAGACTACTAAAATGAAAGTAATTAATTCAAAAGTAATTATCATCTCTTCCGTTTGTTAAATGTTTTGTCTTCCCAGGTTTGTTTATGAAGCATAGTGTTTGCAATCTGTTGGGGTCTCCAGAGTTTGATTTTATCTTGAATAAAGCAGAAAAATAAGTTGTGGGCAGAATCTAGAGGAACACTGCCTGTACCTGCTTTTAATCAGCCATTATGCCCCAAAACTGAATGAAGTGGAAGCACCAGAACACAGCAGAAATCACAGTCCCACTACACTCTCCAATTATTTCCCCTATAAAGTCAAGACTGAAAGAAGAATGGCTACTTTTTTTATACACAAAAATGGATCCTTAGTGTAGGACAAACATATCTTCGAGAACATACCTTCTCCCTTTCTTAAAATCTCCCCAGGAAAGGGTATGTAAATACAAGTCACTCTTCATTGTAAATCTAAATTTTCCCAATTCTACTCCACTGGAAATCCATTGAACATCACAAGACTAAACAAGAACGGACTTTGTCCTACCTTTCTGCTACAGATAGCTTTTTATTGTAACTAGATGGAATAAAATAATCATAAGAGCATAATGATAGCATGTGTTTTGCTAGCTGCTGTTCTTCATGCGGGGCAATCACCGGCAATTCTGATTTAATCGCTCCCCTTCCACAACCATGCAGTTGATTAGCGCTCTCATTCACAGTCAAAAACCTTGATCAGTGCAAAGGCAGATAAAGGAGTCCCTGACCTCAGCTAAGGGAACAAGAAGAGATGACATTTGGCTCTTTGAGAGAGGAGTAGATAAAAAGGAAAAAGGACAGCTGGAGTCAGGAGGAACTTGTTAGTGGATTTCAGACTCAGAAGGGTGCAGGTTGGGGGCCCACAAAAGAGAAATAAGCAGAGTCTGCAGCCAGACTGTTTTCTTTCCTTCCCTGGGTCTCCTTTGAGTCAGTAAGAATGACTACAGCAGATGTCAGGACCTATGGGAATCACTCCGTTGGCTTTATTATTTCTTAAAAAAAAAAAAAGAAAAAGTGTAACATAGAAAATAAGAGAAATATTGAAGAAACAAAAAAGATAAATGAGACACTATCTCCACTTTGACATGTGGGAATGAATACAAAGGTGAGTGCCAATTTGTAATGACCTGTGGTATGTAAATACGCTTAAGCCAGCGGGAGGAATTTTTCTGGGTTTGGTCCAACAGGGGCAATCATTTACAGGATTTGACTGGGATTAACCTGTGGTTTCCACTTCAGGACATGAAGGAGAAATACACTAAGCAAGTCTAAGGCAAGCAGCAGTTGTAAGGAGCATCCCTGTGGTTCTCCAACATACACAACACAGCTAGAGCTTGCTTGGAAACACACCTGGAAAATGCATCTCTGTGTTGGAAACATCCCCAGAAAGCAATCGATAATCACAGTCACATGTGTGGAAGTGCATGCTCACATGTGACTGTGTTTCGCACCATGCTGCACTGAACACATGAGATTTCATCCATTTCTAAAACATCATATCTCACTCAGTACTACTCAAGACACCAGACACAAACCAATAAATTTTAGTTACAGTCATTTTAGGCCACATTCACTATCACTGGTGTAATTCCCTTGAAGTCTATGGAATTACACCAGGGAGAAGGAGGCTGGCTGTTTAATATTTGCAGCTTGCCAAATTGTGCATCTGTGTTGGTTCTTCTGTTTTGGAGACACGGTTCTACAGATTATCATTATGAAAGAAATTAGGTTTTGTTTCAAAAATATCTCACTCTCAGCACACTTCTATCCAAGTCTCTTCTCTTCCATTCCACACACTCAGAGGTACACTTCTGCTTTTTTATATTTTTAAACCTGCAAAGGTGTACAAGGACTTGGATGATTTTCCAGGAGGCTGCACACTAGAAGTCATTTCCTGTGGTGGAACAACATAGTAATGACAGTGCTGCATGAATCTTCCCATCTTCTCAAGATGCATGTAGGGCATCTTGAAAGAAATTGTTCCATGAAAATGGTGTGTTTTGGCTCTGTGCATCAAGAGCCCAAGGGGAAGCCCAGGGACTGCAGAAGAGGAGACCATTTTGACCTCTTCGCAGTTTTGTTCACTTTTATAAACAGGGAAGTTGCATGTATTTGAGGCTCAATGACTGCTAGCAGAGGTTGTTTAAACCAGATTCTTCCAAAATCTGTAACTCCCTCCTTTAAAACAATAGGTTTTAAAAATGCTATAGTTTGGATGTTGTGTGAAGTCCTAAAAAAAAAAAAAAAACCAAAAAAAACCCCATAAACAAAAAAACCACCTCACCCTACCACTGTTTTAATTTGATAGGCTAGTTGGGAACCATCTTTCCAGAACACATGTAACTCAGAGGCAAAAACCTGTTTACAACAAAACAGCAGCTAATCAAGATGAACCTATTTGCTTATACAGCCTTATAGGCTAAAACACAGCACCAGCCCTGAGTATTATTTATCTCGGCGGTAGCAACAACAGAAAGTGAACAACAGATTACACAGCTTCTCCACCAATAACCAACATTTATCTTCTGTATACAACTACTGAGACTAAACTGGTTTCTTCAGCCTTTCCTTAATATTTCTCAAGCACTCAGGATACACAGCACCTTGTGTAGTAAACACAACAAAGCTCCAGTACCAAAACCACTTTACAACACTCAGCAGCAGTCTTACACACCTGCACCTGAAGGGCAAAGACAAATGCCACTATAGAAAAAAAACTTGTGAGCGCTTTGAGTTGGGGACTGTGTTAGTGTATGTTCATGCAGTGCTTGTGCAGCTGGGCCCAAATGCAGAGTGGGAGCCCCTGGTCACTGGGTAGGTTCTTCCTTCTTTCTGAATTTAGAAAAAATCATGCACAATAATGTAAGACACTCAACTGATAAGTCACTTGTCCACTTTCTCTGTAAATCTCAATAGCTCATTTACTTGAGTTTCATGTTATTTTCATCTAAGATGCAAACCTGCTATTGATAAGAATGGAATCAGCAAAAACTGAAAAGGGGACCAACACTTTGAGAAAGGGAAGTGCTCGGCCTTCACCATGGGAAGGAAATAAATTAAAATAAAAAAGGAAAGATGAGAAAGAACAGTAATTAAAGACACAGTGTGGATACAGGAGAACACCCAGAGATTCCTTCACCCCACTCCTGCCATCCATATGACAGTGCTGCTTTGTGGAACAGAACAATAGGTACATTATACTAACCTATAATTATCCTGAGAAGAATTATAGCAAAGTCAAGGCATTACATGAGCATTGCAATACCGGATACAATCCCGTAAGTAAGGAAGTGGAGGAGGAGCTTTAAAAAGAGATTGAAACCTTCCCAGCACATAACACCAAAGATGAATTTTCATCTTCTTTGCATTTATTTGGATTTTATTTGATGTGGTGATTAAACATAATACCCCATTTCAGGCATTTCTTGGCTTCTTTTTGCCACAATTGGTTCCAGTACTGTGGAAACATGGTGGATGCAGTTCAAGCAGGAGCTCAGCCCAGTGCATGGCTGCACCATGTGTCTAAGCAGTGGGAGATTACACAGGTGGCTGGAGATCTATTCCAGCTCTGTACAAAGAAAGGCAAGGGGTTGGCAATTCAGTGAATGCATAATCAAGTGTTACCAAGCCACAGGGCACACAGGCACTCAATACCTGCCTTCTCACTCCAATCAGATAGCAGGTACTGAAATCCAGGAAGCAGGGAGGCACAACTCAACACATGTTTCAAACATGCTGCTTACATTTATAGTGTTATGCAATGTTGGGGAAATACTGCAAGAAAGACTGAGCTGTGGGGCTTCTGCTTCTTATGCTTGCTTTTAAGAGACAGTACATTGTATTAGATACTTTCTTCTTCTCCCAAACTAACAAAAAAGAGCAGAACAGCCTATGAAAGTAACTATATTGCTTCAACCACAAAATGGACCACGTAGGAGAATGCAGAAAAACAGACTGAAATAAGCACCCATTCCTTTGCTTGTTCCAGGTGGACTCTGGTCCTTCCTCTAGACATGGTTCATTGAGCCGTATTTCTTCCAGAGTGTGTCCAACTGCTCCAGCACACTGTGCCTCCAAATCAAGAGGAGAGATTTTAAAAGATACCTACCAAAACAAAATAGAGCAGCACAGCCCGTGTGGGATCTTGCCATGTCACTTGTGTACAGCTGCATTCAAGTTTGAATATTCCTCCCCTGCCTGCGGTGTGGTCAGACATGCTTCATCTGAGCTGCTTATGTTCTGTAGCTAGGAAATGCCAATGTGAAAGAGTTAGTAACAGTATTTACAACCCAACTGTGGCAGACCAGCACTCGGAGTCCTGTTCCCTAATGAGATTCAGACTTTATCTGAAGTTCAGAGTTGGAAAGGGAATCCAGGCACCCAGACTTCCCATAAAGCAGGATTTCTCCAGTCACTTAGTTGGTAGTATTTAACCTCTGTGGGAGCACCTGGAGCTCTTACTAAGTGTGTCTAGGCCAGAAGCCACTGCTAAAGACTGGGACAAGTGCTGATCTTAGCAGAAAACTCGTGGCACTGCTGAGTTCAGGAAGTGATCAGCAATAGCTCACCTTTGTGAGAGGAGGAATCCAGGTTCCTGGGTAGCTCAAAAGGCAAAAGGAACTAGAAGAAATTGCTTTTCCTGAAGGCAATAGTTCAGTTTGCCCTGTTAGAGGGAAGAGCTCCCAGGCTGGAAACAAATTGGGCCTGGGACACTGGTTTGAAGAAGTGAGGTACTGCCAACCAGCAGTGTGACCATCAGCCTTTACAGTTTCATAGCAGCTTGGAATCCAACCTGCTGCAAGATCCTATGAGTGAGAGGAGGACTCTGCCTGGAACCCAGCAGGTAGTCTGAAAGCAGCTTTTGCACAGAAAAAGCCTCCAAGCAGAGATATTGCACTCTCTGCATAAATCCCCACTCACAGCCCTGCCCGCAGCCACAGACAAAAAGTCAAATTAAAACAGTGGTGGGGTGGGATGTTTTTTGTTTGTTTGTGGGGTTTTGGTTTTTTGGGTTTTTTTTTTAGGACTTCTCACAACCTCCAAACTATAGCATTTTTAAAGCCTATTGTTTTAAAGGAGGGAGTTACAGATTTTGGAAGAATCTGGTTTAAACAACCTCTGCTAGCAGTCATTGAGCCTCAAATACATGCAACTTCCCTGTTTATAAAAGTGAACAAAACTGCGAAAAGGTCAAAATGGTCTCCTCTTCTGCAGTCCCTGGGCTTCCCCTTGGGCTCTTGATGCACAGAGCCAAAACACACCATTTTCATGGAACAATTTCTTTCAAGATGCCCTACATGCATCTTGAGAAGATGGGAAGATTCATGCAGCACTGTCATTACTATGTTGTTGAACAAGTAGGGAGGTGAATTAAAAGGATACACATTCCTGTGTTCCATAGTACCTCCTCACACTGGGCAGACAAAAACACAGGAACATCTGCAAGAGAGATAAGCGGCTGCCTGACTTCATCCAGCAGCATGGGACCCTCTCTGCTCTTGCTAACAGGTGTTAATATAGACAGTGACCAAGATGTGCTCCCAGCAACAGGTTAAGCAGAAAAAAGTCCTGCATAACTCCAGTGTTGCAGGAAGAATGTCACGCTCCTGAAGTTATGAGCAGAATCTAGCACACAAGCAATTACAAAAGTTAAAGGAGACAGAAATCCTCCAAGACAGCCAAAACAACAGGGTATAAATATAGCTTATTTACAGCAAATGTTGGAAAGAGCAGAGCTGACCCTATTTTTTTACTCTAGAACAGATCAACTCAATAACCATTTTTTTGGACACTGTGTAATGGAAAATTTATCCTTGCTACTTCACACTTCTCTCACCACAGACACTCAGCTGATCTCATAACCCTCCTCCCTCTGCCACATCTACACATAGATGACTACCCTCTCCATGCCATACAGCAACTCATATTTCATCTGTACCACAGACTTCATGAGTTTGTAATGCTGTCCACCTAGTGTTGTCAAAAAGCCACCAGCTGGAAACTATATTGGAATGAAATCTATGCAGCTCTGTGGTCTTCCAAGTGATTACAACTAAGACACTTAAACCTGCTAATGTGCTAAGCATTTTCTGGCAAAGTTGGTGTGTTACTATGGTGTTTTGGGAGGGAGAAGGAGCTTGAAAAGATGTCTTCCTTGAGCAGAAAGAAAAAGCAACAAAGATTGAACAAATCCAATTCCTCAGCAGTCTGATGCTTAGCAAACTTCTCAAACTTGCCATAACAAGGGTTACATTTCAGAGATCTAAAAACAGCTTCCCAGGACAAAAATAAACTTGTGTGTTCCTGCCAGGTAGAAACACAGGACTGCCTTTTGATTAATATCTTTTGATTTTGCAGAAGTAGTAGTAGTCTCCCTTTGTCTTGCCCCTGCTTTAGCTTTGGTCAAAGCAAGGTTTTATAAGCTTATTCTTACAGTCTCCATTTTTCTTAGCAGAGATCACTATGTCCCTGTGTCCTGTTTTGACGACAACCAGGGATGAAGCCAACCTAGTAGCACCATGGGCTTTATGTGACAAACTCCCAGGACTGAAAGGTATGACAAACTGCTTGTCATTCTTACTAAACTGAGGACCCAGGCAGATTTGGCAGAGAAGCGCAGTAAGGCACAGCCTTACTGTCCCAGGCAGCTGTCTCATGCAGGATGCTGTGCACTTCTCATCCATCTCCTCTTGCAAGAGGTCTTGTACAACTTCTCATCTGCTGTTCCTGCACACACTCAATCCTTGCTCAAAGAATACCACTAGGTGGTATCTGCTTAACCTGTGGGGAAAATACTAAAATATTTGATTCTGAGGTAAGGCCATCTTGGAACTATTTTAAAATAGTGGTAACAAGCTGTTCTGAGACAGAACTATGACTGGATTTGGTGATCAGACTATTAAGTAAAAGCACTAAAACATAGAGTCAAATAACAACCAGAAATAAAGGTATACCAGATACCACAGTATTTGGCATCCCCTCCACTCACACATGCATGGTGCTGGAAGATGGGATCACCTCCAGATTAGAAGGAGATGCAGATGCAAACCAGAGCTCACTGAATTTGTACTAGCAAACACAAGCATTTCTGCAAAGTAACAAGATTTCCTGCTTACAATATTGTTATGGCCCATCTACTTGACCAAGGGAACAAAAACGTGCATTTGCTACATAACTAATAGGTAAAGGGAGACAAAAAGAATCTTCCATGAGGAAACTAATTTATGGTGTCATTTCCCATATAACATGTCATAGAAAATGAGGAGGTGGCTTCAAGTTACATCAGAGGAGGTTTAGATTAAGAAAAATTCTTCACCAAAAGGGTTATCAGACACTGGAACAGGCTGCCCAGAGGAGTTACTGTTTATGGAGACATTTAAAAGACTTGTAGATATTAGGTTGCAGCATTAGGTTTACAGTTGGACTCAATGATCTTAAGGGTCTTGCCCAATACAAATAATCCTATGATTGTATGATAGTCAACATTATGTTGAAGAGCAGGTTTTGATCCAAGAATGTTAAAATAGTGAAATGACATGTGGCTTGAAATATACAACTGATCAATAGCACTAGAAATACATAGAAGCAAACCAAGACTTCAACTTTTGCCCCATTCCCAGCACATTCTTCGGGACCTAGTGCTCTCTTTCTTTAAAGCTTTCTTTTACTGAAAGAGCTTTAAATGAAATTATTGCTCTTTTAGTGATGAGAACCAAAAGTAATCAGCTAGGCAGGGTTACAAGGAAACTAGTGATAAGGAGGTGGATCCCTTCCTTCAGACTCCAGTCCATTTTCATTAATGTTAAAATATCCTCAATCCAGAATAAAAGTAAATACTGTCTCTTTATATACCTCAGCATGATCAGCAAATTCTCCATGATGTCACTATGACTTGTTCTTTCACTTCTGGAGGGTTTGGAGACAAGACCAGGCCTAGGAGTATATACTGAAACTAACTCTACCGAAAACCTTTCAAGCAACATCCTGCTCTTGTTCTCCCAGCTGAGAGGCTGCTAGATTTGTACTATCTCCCCTATCTTGCACATGCAGGTGCTACCTGATATAATCTACTTTAGGGTAAAGTCACAGTGAAGGTTGACACTAGCACTTACATACCAACAAAATCGTCAAGAACTAAGTGGCACTTCCTTCCCTCCAAGCATTGTCCTGAATATACACTGACTTAGCCCTGTTTTACACCACTGAAGGCAGCAGGTCAGAACGTGCAGTACAAACCCAGCATTACAAAGGTGGAACCCCCATTTCTGAAGGAAATTCTGTACCAGGCCTGAAAAAATTGCATGTTCCAAGCCAAGTGTAAATGCTCAAACTTTCTTGGTCAGCACAGTTACCTGGTTACAATCTACAAACATTGCCTATCTCTATAAACCTCCCCTCCAGAGGGCTTTACTGAATTTAACCCCACAGGAGCCCCTTAGGAGTTATCTGCACTTTTGCTGATAGAGTAGCTAAAGGCACAGGGAGAACACAATTTGTCTCCAAGCACAGGACCTGCTACATTAGCTTCAACACCTGCACTATTTTAATCAACTAGACATGCTTTATCTGCTCCCCCACCATCTACAAGACCACTTCACCCCATAGTTCCACAATTAGTTTAAGCCAGCAATAGCTAGGACTGACTTTAAAATAAATGCCCTCTACCCTTGTTTTGCCACTGTTCCCACCCTTACAATGTTATCGCCATGATGCCAGCACAAGATCTCACATAACAGCTAAAAGCAAAGTAGCAGTGTTAAAAAAGGAAGTTTTACATGCAGTTGTTCTCCAGCCTGAACTAATCCATGCCTGGTTCAAGAAAATGTAGTGTTGGGATCACAACATACAGTCAAGATCAGCTGGAGGACAAGACCGCAGTACTGGATGGACCTACACCACCAGTCAGCAAGCTCTATACATCTTTTACTAATCCAGTAATAGTTGTTTTTTTGGTTTTGTTTTTTTTTTTCATATTTTGAAAGAGGTTGAAGCAAAAACACAATAGAAGTTGTCTGATGTTTCAAAGAATCTGAAGGATCTTCATCCTCATTCTCAAAAACCATGAGCTTATTTCAATCTCATTTTATTCTTTTAGCACTTCAAAGTTTCTGCCATCAATACCACTGCTTCTGTGTGATCATACAGACATTCTGTCAAGGACAAGACAGTTTTCCTAGGAGCAGACTAGTCAGTATTACTGTGCTAGTCACTTTGGGTTTTCCACAAGGCTGTAAAATTCAATTTTCCTGCTATTTCTTGCAGCGCTGTTACTCCACTACTTTCTTCTTGCATCCTGAGCTACCTGAGCTTCCTTCTATCCACTCTGTCCAGTTTCCCTGCTGGGTGTGAAAGAAGTCACTTTCAAGCACCAGGATAAAAAGCATGGCTAGATCTTCCATTAAGAGATTACTTTGACACAAGCACAAATGTGGTTCCTTCTTCACCTAGATCATATTGTGAAGGGACATCAATATAAAAGCCTACAAAGAAGAATGAGGCAGTGTTTAGTGAGACACCAGCACCAAAATTCTTTCCAAATGGACAGTCTGTGTGCTACTCACAAGCCATACTGCCATAGCATTCATGCTGGATGCATCACAGCAGAACATGATGGAGCTTTATTCTGCTTAGAAGCAGAAATGCATCTCCTTTGTCTTCTCTACATCCCCTCTCCTCATTCACATACCAGAGAAAGCCAGTATACTAAATCCCAACGATGATTCAGAAAGAAACCTGTATAAACAATGTATTCTATTTCAATTAATGTTGCTGCCAGTGGAGACTACTTAGGCAAAACAGACTTCAATTAAGGACTACCTGCCTTTATGATATGTCCTCAAAATGCCACCATGGTACATAGTCTGCTACTTCCCATTTAATCCAAGCCCTCATTCAGAAGTTACTACAATTGCTGCTAGTCAAGAAGCTTGTACACGCATTCCCAAACCTTCATCAGTGAAATTCAAATGAAGAGACTTCTGCTTAAATTATATTTCTGTGAACCCAATTTTTAAAGAGGCAGACACCTAAAAGGAGGAGCTTAGCTGACACACCAAGGGGACCTCTCATTACAGAGGCAAGACAAGATGAAAGAAAATCTGCTTCAGCCACACAACTGCAGCTCAGAGCACACACACACACTGCCCTGGCCTACAGCCACCCAGCATGAAGCAGATAACTAGAGTCACATGTTCAGTTCAAGTGCAATGAGTTCCACCTTTCATCAAATTCGATGTGTAAACAGCACGTCTATAAATAAGTAAATATTTCCCTCCAATGCTCTTGATAGCCTCAACAACCTTCTGTGATACATTAAAACAAATAGAATTTTGCTTAGAGTCTTCTGGATCAGCTCACATTGTATCCAATATAACCACCCAGTATCATCTGTCACTGGTAGGAGAGGGGGTCTCAGAACAAGCCCCTAAATACCAAAGCCTGGTTGGGTCAGAATCTCCTGGGATGCTCAGCAATTACCGAAAACGTCTCACCAATATGGTTACTGATCCCCAATATTTACCTTCGTTATCCTGCTGTATTGCGAACGACTTGAGTACACATTTCAAAGGAGGGCTGCATTTATGAGTTGGTTTGAAAGCCCAGGCACTACAGAGTGCTTAGCTGCTACTTCATGAAGCAACTCTTTTCCCTCAGCGAGTCACTATTGAATCAACGCCCAGAGCTGATGTTAACAGAACACTCAGCAGATGCCCAAATCAGCTCCGAGGTGGATGTCCTGACACACCAAAATCATCAGAGATCCTATAGAATTTTTCATATGATCAAAACGCACAACAGGGGCAGACCATACTCCACTAAAGTTTAGCAGTGGATTTGACCTCACAAAAACAAGAGTATCCTATTCCTAGGAGGAGAAGGAAGAGTGTGGCGATTTTGTAATGCTTATGCTACGCTTTGAACTCTTCTGGGAAAAGTACTCACTTTCTCTTCCATCCACAAGAAAAAGAATCGCACAGCAGTGCCCAGCCTCTCTGCAGTGGGTTGGGAAGGCTGTGAATCTCTTGTAACAAAGCTTTCAGTAAAAGGAATATGACAACTTCAAAGTCACATTCCTCTCACAAGGTTTTTAGCCTCATGTTAACATAAGTCCTACTGAAGGTCACTGTAAGAAAGACATCAGGGAAAAAAACAAAAAAGCTAGTTGGTCTCCGTTTGCCTACAATGTATTTTTAACTACTCCTTGCTTATATTTATATCTTGCCACTTTTTCATACCTTTCATTCAGAACAGATGAAAAAAGTGCGTTAGAACAATTAAAAAACAAGTACAAGACAAATCTAATGTCCGAGTCTCCTACTGACTGTTTTTCATGCTAGTAGCCCCTTTATTCTTCCAACTCAGAGTACTTCATCTTCTTCCTCCAAAATCGGTACAGCCAGAAATAGACAATAAGTTTCCATGTTGTAACCATCCTTATAAACGTTTCATAGTGTACACAGATTCCATGCATGACTAAGCCCTATATAAAAAATCCTTAAGTAAACTTCAGTCTATAGATAAACAGCATCCTCCCAAACACCTGCATTTAGGGCAGGTATGCAAAGCTGCCTCATTGTTTCAGGAATAATTTGCTGCTTTGGGAGGTTTTAGTATAGCTCACTAGCCAGCCTATTTGGAATCTCACTAAGAAATCAGTTCAGTTGTGATTTGGACACAAACTGCCTGGTCTGGCTCAACTGAGCTAAGATTCCACTTAAGTCTTCCCAACAGGCTTGCTTCCCACAAAAGTGCTTTCACTCTATTTTGGCAGTTCTTCTCTTTTTTTTTTTTTTTTTTCCAAGTTGGAATGTGAAAGTGATAGAGGAGGAAATTTTTACTTTTCAGAAATTTGTCATCCAAGATGGTAAAGATTCCAGTTACTTCTTAGTAAATCTAAATTTGATTGTACTTTTTCTACCAAGGGTTCTTCTGTTGCAGAGTGCAATAGTGACAATTTCTACAACTGCCTCTGAAAGTTACTTTTGTTCTTTATACCAATGAGACAAGAAGTAAAAGTGGAGCTATGCATCATCTGTTACTTGCTAAAGTACCATCAAACGGACGGAGCTAAATCTATATCATCATATTTTTTCTACAAGCTTCATAAATAATCATGAAGATCCAGTAACAGAGCTACTGACAAGTTGTACTGTTGTTGTGAAGTAAAAGCAGCCCTGATCCTGAAGCATTTAGATTTGCAGCAAAGACTAACACTGCGGTTTTCAGACACGTATTAAAATAAAGGAAACAAGGAGCCAGAGAAATACTTTGAGAGAACTCAGTGAAACATATATCCTCACATATTGCCTTGGAAGTCTAAATCAAGCCAATAGAGATTAGGTGATGATACCATGAGCACCTCTACCAGTGACCATATTTCTTCAGGACCACATCTACGAAGACCTTTCCTGAAGAGCAAGATACCCCAGGAAACTGCACCAATTTCTGCTGAGCATAGTCTTAATCTAGCTTTGACTAGAATAATTACAGCTCTACCATATCAGAGGTCACTGCCTCAGTTTTCTTGAAGAAAGCTCTTAACTTGCACCATTCAAAACAAACAGGTTTAGTTTAAATTGGTTGCCAGAATTAAATGAGCTGATTTCACCTGAAATTAAATCAGTCACATGTAAACTGCTCTGCTGGGACTTTCCCTACCACCCAACCATCCCCCTGCCTACCTAGGCGGGGGGCCAGAAGGCCCCCCGGCCTTTCTCCCCCCACCTTGTTCCCTTGGAAAAATGCAACTCACCACTGGCCTGTCCCGCAGCAGAGACACCAAAAGATACCTCAAGCCCCATGGAGGAGCAAATAGCAGCTGCTACCCTTCCCCACTGGTGTTAAATAAGAGGCTGATTTGGAACCACTGGGGAGGGGAGGAGTCTCCAGTGGAGCCCAGGTGTGTGGGATTTGGGGAAAAATGGGCTGGAAATGAGTTAGTGTGGGGCAGAGGCAAGAGATGGAGGAAAAGAGGGGCATGTGGAACTTGTCTAGAGAGAAACTGGGGGGAAAAAAGGAAGGATTTGAGTGTTCACCATGAGGGTGGTGAGACACTGGAACAGGTTGCCCAGAAAGATGGAGGAGGCCCCATCCCTGGAGACATCCAAGGCCAAGCTGGATGAGGCTCTGAGCAACTTGATCTAGTGCAGGATGTCCCTGCTCATGGCAAGGGGCTTGGAACTACATGATCTTTATGGCTCCTTCCAACCCAAACCATTCCATGAATTTCTGGAATCAAGGATGTCATAAGCATCTTATAACATTAACAATACTCATGAAAAGCTGGATTGGCTAAAACACATATATTTTTAATTCAATGCCTTTCTATGTTGCCTTATTTTGTTTTAGATAAGCAATATATTGATTTACCTTGAATTGACTGCTTGCCAATTTAATTTCTAACTAAAAGAATAAAAAGGATTCAGTTATCTCATACAGTCAAGGCCTAACATTGGTGTAGATGGGCAGGGCAGCCTGTGGGAAAGTTTCTGTTCCTGCTGACAATATTGGACAGATGCACCAGGAAGGAGATTTAAGTTAACAGATTGAGAAATGCAGAAATAAGAACTAATTTCCATTAAATCTGTTTGAATTGGTAGATAAAATAGCCTAAATGGCTGCTACAAGTCTGAAGTAAAGTGTATTATCTCATTTATCCTAATGAAGACTTTGCCTCTGATGTAGAAGTTGTTTACAGGACCACAGGGTAAAAGAGATTCTAATTATAAATCTTTGATCTGTTACTTAGTTTCTAGACACAAAATTTATTTCTACTCTAACTCCAGTCATAGTCATGCCAGAGATGAACTCTCTGGCTAAATACTGTTTGGACAAAATAGCACGTTATAGGAGTAAAACAGAAGATATTTCACACAGTGTAATTGTAACTGTGACATTTAGGAATCTTTTCTAGCAGGAAAAACAAGGTCTTAGAGAAATCAGTGACAGCTCACTTTAGCAAGAAAATAAAGGTACATGTTAAGACTTCGGCACTTGTTTTGCAGAGTATCAGAGCTGTACTTATATTAGGTAAAATTACTAGATGGAAGCACGGTAACAGAGCTATGCACTTGACAAGATGAATTCTTGTTTCTTGCAAAAAATTAAAAAAGATATACCTGTTCATGAGAGTTAAATGAGTGAACTACTACTAGCTGATCAGAAGTGATTGAAGCAATAACCAAGTCTGTGTTTTAAATTTGCTGTAATTCCCACAATGGCCATTCTCATCCTTGGCTCAAACATGTTCTGAAGCTTGTAACTGGCTCTGCCTCAAACGCTTGGTTCCCACACAGCATCATGTCCCAACCTGGATTAATATTTTTATATACTCCTGTGATACCATTCATTCCATTGGAGATCCTAAGGGTGAAGCTGTTTCTCAAGTACATGTAACCCATTATATGGGAGGTGCACAAGTTCTTAATGGGCCATCCAATGCTTTTCACTAATACCTTAAGAGTATGGCAGAGGGTCTTCCTGCTGTAGATCCTCTACTGCAAACTCCCTTCTTCCTATTCTCACAAGCATCTTTATACGTATGGGAGTTGTTCTGAGATTTCTGCCTGAAACTGCTTCTCATCATCACTTTTTGGACTAAAGGACACTAAGAATGATCTAAGAATTGACAAACAGAAGGATACTACTCTGAGAGACTTCTCTGGGAGTCAGGTAAATAAGAATTTCTAGCACTGAAAAGATGGTACAAGAGAAATAATTGCAGAAACAGATGATTGGTCTCACCCAGATATTCTCTTTCATTGGCCTTAGAAAAAGATGGGAAATTAAGTCAATTATGAAGTAGATTCTTTAAGAAATGCAAGACTCAAAGACTCAAGGGTCAATGGGTAAATGTGAAGCAAGTTATTTAAATATATGTTTCTTTGACCAGCTTTGTCCTGCATCCTATCATCCAGGAAAGACATTACATTTTCATCACAGATTTTAATTTTTTTTTTTTTTGCTAATTAAGAAGCAAGGGAGATCATCTCAGAAGAGTCCTGTTCAAATATCAAAGAAACAGATACAGCAAAATAAAGACCCTCACTGCTACCTGATGCTCAGAGCAGCTCTCTCCCACTACACCATGCCACCACTGTCTTGTCACATGACATTAAAAAGACTCTGTTTTTCTTTTATCACCTCTCTAAACTTGGAGAACCACACAAGCTGTGGGAATTAGACCAGTGAAATGCAGGAGTAAGAGGAGAATCAGATATTCGGTGTTTTACAGTAAGCCTTAAGTGGAGAAAGGAAAAGGAGAGGAAAAAAATAATCTCACACATATCAGAGGGGAATGTTGGCTTTGTTTAGCCATTGGCATCAGTAAGAACAAAATTAGCTTGCATTATCTGTAAAGTTGAATCCATTGTGCCATTGCTATGAGGCACTATCAAAGTTTGATGTAGTCAGAATACATCATACTGTATCTCTCAAAGGCTACAGGCTGCTTTCTAATGAACAGCGGGATGAAGTGGAGTCACAAAGTTCCCCAAAAACAGCCTGCATTGCTCCCCAACATCCAGTCCACTCCAGCTGTACAGAACACTTCTTGCCTGCTTCATTATGGGCATAACCACCACTCAGCAGATCATTAGGACTGCCTGGACCAAACAATGGTCTCCACAAAACAACAGTTACTCTAAAATGTCATTGGGACAACTCGGGGCTTTAAGGATTCATCTGAGAGGTTGATGAGATAGAGAACTCTGTACATAGCAACTTAAGAAAAGCTGCAGGATCACTGCTTGTTCTCTCTTTTAATTCAGAACCAGGGCAAATACTTGCTTAAGACCCTACAGAAGTTATTTTTGTGTGCATATTTTCCAAAGAAAACTACACTTGCTCATACAAAGAATTTTGAGGATTCATATCCCTCAAGCTGACATGGATATAAAGCTGATGAACTAAATGTTCCTCCTCAGGCATCTGCCCTGCCCCTTACTGTCATGTCCTGTCACACAGTAAAGGCAGACGTTGCACTGAGAACCTGACCGCTGCACAGATGTTTCCTGTTTCCAACTACGAATCTCAATTTTTTTTTAAAATTGCTTAACTAGGTAAAATTTTCAGAAGACTGAATCTTCTCCTTCAGTTATTACATTTGCACAATGCCACAGGTGAGTGTGCCACATTAAGGAGAATTGAAATAGAAAGAGTCTTATGTGAGGAATTTACAATTTAAATTAAGCATAGTCTGGCAGGGGTGACAAAAACCACTGGCACAGGACAACACATACCATAACAATGAGAGCTTACAGGATCTGTTAAGTGGGAGTTATGAACTTAATTATTCTTTTTTTCATGACATTTCATTCTCCACTTTCCCTCATTCATTATATTGAAATCTGTAGACAGTGAACTTAGTCTCCATCACAGTGTAGCAAATGGAAACTTTTCAAATTACTTCAGTAGTGTCAGATTTTGGCTCATATCTTGCACAAAAGGTAAGGGTGGAGAATAGCAAAGGAACACTGGCCTAAAAGGAGTAGATTTGCTGAGTGGTTTGGAGGAAAATTGAGTAGCACAGTGCATAGGGGCAGGGAGGCATCATTACATATGTGAAAATGCACAGAGATTTATGGCAGAAGAATGCTGAAGCAACACAAGCACAATTAGGAGTGAAACTGGGAAAAAAAATACAGCAATCAGATACACAAGGTGAAATTCTGTTCCTGATTTCACCACTATAACACCACTGAGTTCGTTTTCTTGCATTGCTGCATTATGAATTTGTCAGACTAAGTCCTAGAGAAGGGTTCTACCACCATTACTTTATTTGGAATCTGCAGCAGTAGTACCGAGGTTCCTCAGTCAGCGTAGTCTTTCTGTTTACACCAGAAAAGGAAAACCTGTAGAGGTCATGTTTTGTTTAATGGAAACAACACAACTCTCTACTCAAACAGCCAAATGTTATTAGCCTCACTTATTTGAGTGCTTCCAGGATTGTTGATGAGAGCAAGGCACCCTAAAAGCTTAACTGGATGCCACTGATCTACAAATAGCAAATAACTGATGATAAAGGGTTAGCATGTCCGGTTCATGGCCTTCAACCACCAGATGGGACCTGCAGCATGCTGCACTAGTGTGCATTGGACAGTCTTTTTCTGTGCAATTTTAAATGTCTGTAGTGTATCACAATGCTCAGCATCTCCAGACCAAGGAAAACAAACATGAAGTTACAAGCCTATAGAAGGAGCTGCTTATCACTTCTATCCACTGAAGATCTTTCTTTAAGTATCTAGGTAAAACATATTTTTTTTCCCTCTGTCCAGGGAAGCACAGCAGCCTGCATAGACCAAGTCTGATTCAGATTAACCTATGTTATGCAAAAGGGCCAAGAAATGTCAAATGTTATGAAAAACTCAAAAGTTTTATGGAAATGCACAAAACCTCATCCTGGTCAGTCTTCAAATTTGAAAGTAAGCATTAATTTTAATTATATCTCTGTTACAAGACAAAGCTGCAAAGGCTGGATCTAATGGCTCATGTAAGTAAGCTCCTGAGCATGCACACTGACTGCACAGTGCAAATCCCACAATGGGATTTACCAGCCAAAGAGCTTCACTAAACCTTTGATTTCCCACTTTAATATCTGCCAGTTATTCAATTACATTTGTAATCATTCATCTTTCTTTTTATTAGGAAAAAAACTATTGCAAGCCAAAGATACATATACAAATCATTTGCAGGATTGACACATGTATCAGATCAACATAAACTCTTAAGTTCCACTTTCTGCTTCATTTGAACAACTAATGGGTTAGAAAATCATAGGCTTTCATGAAGATTTTCCCTCATACTCAAGCTCTGCATGATTTAACTAAATAAAGGTAATACTCCATCTCTGTTTCTAAAGCAGATCGAACCATTGCTTTTCCAAAGCAGACTGTGTGCCCTTTTTCAGTACAAAATATACAATTTTGGAAGTCAAATATAAGTACATCAAAGTAACAGGTTTCAATGTGTCATCTTGACATGGCCCTTGCTCTTTATGACT
Source organism: Turnix velox (assembly GCA_013400935.1). Taxonomy (NCBI): domain Eukaryota; kingdom Metazoa; phylum Chordata; class Aves; order Charadriiformes; family Turnicidae; genus Turnix; species Turnix velox. Next base: position 153,548 of record VZTY01027846.1, read on the forward strand.
TGGAAGCTGTATGAGGATGTATCCAATCCTACATACGTGGATTGGCTATTTGAACTTTAAATCAAACCACCACTGCAGTCTGCAGAAGAGGTGGAAACCACATGGGCATTCAAACATGGCCAAAGGTTGAAGGACCACGTGAGCCCCATTTATTACCATGGATTGCTACAGAGTGAGCCAGAGGATTCAAGAATAGCAGCAGGAACACCAGTGGATATTGTCTAGCTGCCATAACAGCCAAGGTGTCCACATGGAGATTGCTCCTGTGGCCACTGACAGTGCTCTTAAAATCAAGTTTTTTTCTCTGGTATTAAACAACTAAACTCTGAGGCAGATAAAATAGGATGCAAATGCAAGATGTGCCAAAATCAGTCAAAGGATCTACAAAACTGTTCTTGTGCCCAAAAAGTCCTGATGCTAGAAACAGAATTAACAAGGGAAGACCCTTAGGCAGAGTCAGGAAACTGAAGTATACCAACTGCTTTTCCCAAGTGACTTCATATCTCACACAAAACAAAGGAACACAACTTAAGAAACAAAAAAAGATTACACCTGACATTTGATTAACCAGAGAACAGAACTACAGCTCATCATTGTTTGGTTTACTCTGAAACATTTTAAAGGCAGTTATCAAATCAATGATATGCTAAATCATCACAGGGAAAAAAAGGGCCAGCTAATAAAATCTGTTTAAAATCACTTTCTCTTTGCAACTTCAGGGAACTTTATAAGCAAGAATTCCCTTTCATATGCCTACTGTGTAGTCAGTCTGTAAACAAAAATCAGGAATGGTCAAGGTCCCATCATAATTCTCAGATGCTGTCACCAGCTCTCAACTCAGTTGCAATACCACAAAAAAATTTAAAGCATCACTTGCCTGTTCCCAAGGACTGATTACACATTTCGTACAATGTGGTGGCGTTCCTCAAAGTTCAACTCCCAAGTCATACGATTATTGCAATTATAGCTTTTACACATTTAAGTGTCTTTAACTCTTGCACTTGCAGGTATTAACTTAGACTTGTCCCCTAAAGGCTGAAAAATCAAAATGTAAAGATTGTCATTTGAAAAGCTACCATTAAAAAAATAATAATTGTAGTTTTAACTTTCCTGAAGAGAAGAAAAACTTCTGCCTATGTCATAATTTTCAGATTAGCTGTACTAAAACCCTACAGAATGGACCAAAGCAGCAGTAGTCCCACTTATAGTATAGGTTTCTGATTTGTTCAACACAGTACAGACATTGAGAGCATTGATTAGAACTTCCTAGATTCATGTTTCTGATTTACTAAATCTGATTGCAAAATTATTTCCCCACCTTTGATGATCTGAAGATCTGTTGCCTTCTTCCAGAACAGCACAAATAATTAAAATCTCAGAGAAATGCATAAACTGACAATACATTTGAAAGTGTCTTTAACTCTGTTAAAGTGCTTTACTTTGATTTTAAACTTTGGGGTCTTTTGAATCAAGTAATTTCCACTTAAAAATAAATAAAATGTCTAAATGAAATATTTCTGAGTGTTCTAGAACTTTTCCAAAAAACACCTTAAATTCTTTGATTTAGAAAATCAATAAAAAATAATCTGTGTTCTCTGAACTGGGCTGGTTTTGAAGAATAAGCATGTTTCAAAACAGTGAATGAAAAAGTCCCTAGGGTCTTTAGTTTTGTAAAAATTTCCCCAGAAACTCCCTGATCCCTGTACCCACCACACAAGTTGAGCACATAGCATTCTGCTCTTGAGCACCAACTTAAAGGGAACAGATAGTTTTCTTCCATTAGAAGAGCCAATCCTGAATTTATAATGGTCTTAGGCATTCTCTGATTATAGACATGAGTATCTAAAACTTCCAGTTAAAAAATAAAGCAGTATCTCTTTGAGGGCTTTCATTCCTTGTCAAGGTCTCAGAAGCAAGAAAACTCAATAACTTTTCAAATGCAGAGAAGGAAGAAGCTGCCCTTCTAAAACATTCCACCTTCAACCACACCTTTCATTTATTTTCAGTTCTTGTCTTCCTCTCCAAGATCAGTAATACTGCTGAACTGAAGCAAAGCCCACACTTATCTATTAAACATCTATCATGAAACTACAGTCAACAAAATTCATCTTTGCCTTTTCCACACAGTTATTCATGTGAGTGCCCTATTTTTACATGTGTGGTACACATGGCATCTGTGTTTAAGTTTAGTTTCCTGCAGACAAACAGGCCCATCACTAGAATGCCATTAGAATTACCTCTCTTGGAGGTAATAGGCTTAAAAGGGTTGTGGAGCATAAAATATTTTCTCATTCCTTTGAATGAAGGATCCTTTGATCTTTTTAAGGCAAGCCTAGTATAGATAAAGCAAAGAACCTGCAACCACCAAAATACATGGAGGAGTACTTATTTTGCTCCTTCACTACCCCCTCCTTGCCTAAATTTAATACCACGGTAAATGTCAACTCCCACTGAAGTAATTTGTTTAACCTTAGCAGGAGTCTTCTCCATCGTCTTCAAATCTAAGAACTTTTTTTTTGAATCTGCTGCTGGTCAGGTGCTCTCAGCAGACTGCATACCTGAATCAATTGTCTGCATACATATGCATGTGCATAGAAGCAATCTCATGTAATCATGAGGCCCAGGATAATTACAGTTTGTTTCTTTTTAAGACTTTTTACAAGTATGCATCAACTAATCCTTAAACACTCCTTTAGTGCATGTGAGGTTTATTGTTTTCCTTACATAGGAAATGAAACTGAGTCACCAAGTAGTAAAACAACCTGTCCAAGGACACTAAGGATGCAACAAACTGAAGTTGGGTGTTCTGACTCGCTGTGCCTGCAATCTAACTGCTAGGCATGCTTCTCATGCTAGTTTCTCCAGGCAGCTTGCAGCGTTCATTAACATTTTCAGCAAACACATAACCTGAATTGTCAAAAGGATTTTCCTGCCCAGCTTGACTAGACAGAGAAGAAGAAGGAAGCTCTTTTATGTAATTCTATTCCAGCCTCAGTTTTCCTGCCCTAGTAGCATTCTCTGATTTCAAGGCAAGAGAAAGATAGGTTGCTAAGCTTTTTGGTGCCTCAACCCAGCAAAGGAGAGGTGTCCTCTTACAGCTTCTGGTGTTCAGTGATAAGCAGAGTGTCTCACAATATCCACCTACACTAGGTATCAGGTGAGAGGGGCAGAGGTCCTATTTCAGTTTCAAAGCCTTGCTTTCAGAGAAAATTGCAACAGTTAGTCGGTCTGTTTAAAAAGTGACACCAAGGGGACAGGGAAAGGGAAGTATGATACGGACTTAATAAAGTTCTTTTCAAATTAGGAGCTCCAGGCAGACACCATCATTGCATTGCTACCTCAGTGTATTCAGCTCAACTATTATCACTCTGTAGCTGCACACTTTTTCCTGGCATCATGTTTTTCTTGGATTATGACTTTTTATTTCTCCATACAGTGCAGTTTTTCCAAGGGCAGTTGTGTCAAACTCCAGTCTTGGCCCTCCAGGATACATGATCAAAAATAAAAAATACAGCATCCTATCCCAACTCAAAACCCACTGCTTCCAGCATTCACTTAGAGCAACTCTGTTGACACATTGTAGTGCAAATAAATGAACAAAAGTGGAGTCTACAGTTTTCAGAAAAATCTAATAAAGTTTAACACAATTAATTCTTCTTTCTATGAAAAGGGTATTATTTGATTGATAGTAGTCTGTTCCCAAAATGTAAGATTTGCAAAAACTCCATGTTTTATACCTTCAGAGAGGTTTGTGCATTTCACAAACCAAATACTTGTGGCCTAGACAGTCTCCATGTACCCTAGACAAAAGTACAATTTAGGAAAGAAATTATTTGTTGAAAATTTATATCATACATCACAAACAAACAACTGGAGGTAACATGGGTTGTAAGTAAACACTGTTGTGCTTCACCCAGAGCAAGGAGCTGTGAGAACTTTCCTCCACCTCTTCTCACATATGTGAGCTGTAAAACAATCACATCAAGGCAATGCTTCTAGTGGGAAGGAAAGAGAAGGAGCAAAGAGTGAGCTACATCCCTTTAATTTTAGCAGGAATTATATACACCATCTGAAAGAGACTTCTTCTTTATAGCTGTGGAAGGTTGAAAGGAGGTCTCCACGCTGCTAGTTTAAGGGCACAAGATTGTCATCAAGTTCTTGAGTTATTTAAGCATGTGCCTCCATTACAACAGAAGAAACCAGAAGCTTTTCAGAAATGGGGAACATTTTATTCTACCATCCTTGCTGTCATGTTTGTTCCATTCAGCTTCCTTACCATCTGGCCTTCTGGAAATTCAGTACGAATACTGATTTGCAACACAAGAGGCAAAATATTGCATAATAATCTAAGGTTGAAAGAGACCTCCAAAGGTTTCCAGTGCAATCTCCTGCTCAAGCCAGAGTCAGCTGTGAGGTTAGACCAAGTTTCTCAGGGCTTTGTCTGGTTTAGTCTTGAAAACCTCAAAGGAGAGAATTTCTCCAACAATTCTGAACAGCTTCTCTCACTGCTTTCCCTGGGTGAAAAAACTTTTCCTTACACCTATTACGAATCTCTTCTTTCAACTTACTGTCTCTCATCCTCCCACCCTGAAGAACTGCAGAGAGCCTGACACCATCTCCCTGATGATCTCTCAGTAAGTACTGGAAGACAGCTGCTAGGTCCCCGGCAAAGCTGTAAAGCCGTCTCTGCTCCAGTCTGAACTTGACCAGTTCCCACTCTTCACTGGAGGGCTCCATCTCTCCAATCTGATGACATTAGACTGTGATTTCTCAAGACATTAAGAAACAGTTATTTTAATAGTTCAGAATGTTCGACATTGTTAAGGAAAGAAAACATTGATTACAAAAAAGAAAATTTCATTAAGATCTCCTCAAATGCAAATAATGCCACCTTTCAGACCTTTTCAAATAATGTCACTGTAATCTTGTACTTCCGAGGTTGCACATGCAGGGGGAGCAGCTATCTGTGACGGGGATTACAGAGATAGTCTGAGAAAATGATGCAAGCAGATGAATTTTATCAGGAACACTTCAGACTGGCTCTTAAACTGTCTCCAAGATGACTGATAGTCATGAGGAACAGTGACATATACATAAGAACAAATGATATCCATACAGAAGCATATTCTGTCAAGCTAAAGAGGACAGCACCTCCCAAATGTTACTTTTTTTTAAATACCAGGCCTGTAACTTTACCTTTCTTTCCCTTCTTCTGTCTCCTCTCTTGCTTACAATTCCCTAGTTTTAAAAATGAGAACAGCATCATCTGGGTCCATCAGAAGAATTTCCAGGATTAGAACTGATGTGGTGCTTAAAGGTGTGATCTGCTACTGCAAGCACCTTAATTCAAGGCGTGACGAGTGGACAGTGAGGTGTATCACAATTACACACACTTCACTATTTCAACACTACACACACAGTCACATAACAGTGATTATGCATGCTAAATCAGTATAAAGCCTGGTAAGTCTCTTCACTGGCTACACAAAATTCCTCAGCACAGTTCCCATAAATAGAGGTCAGTGCACGTAGTGAAAACTACTGGTAGTATTTAAGCAATGATTATAAAGAGGCATGTTTCCTTATAACCAAGTCTGTAATGAACAGAAGCAAATACAGGGCAGGTTGTGGCTCCTTTATTAAGGAGGGATGTTAGGAGAGTGGCAGCAGAGCAAGGAATCTCCTGCTGCAGAATTGCCCAGGCCTTCAGCACACTATTCAGTGCCAGTTTTTCACTCTCCAGAACACTCACCAGTTTTGTTGCCCTTCTCTGGACCCACTCCAGCACCTCAAGGTCTTTTCTTGTGGTGAGTGACCCAAAACTGGACACAGTACTTGAGGTGAGGCCTCATTGAGTAAAGGTGCTGAGTAAAGGGAGGCAATCACTTCCCACACCCTACTCATCATGATGTTCCTGATAGAGGCCAGGATGCTGTACTAATTACAGTGGCCAGCCTTTGAGAAAACATTTCTTGATACTAAACTGCTTTTAGTCTTCTCTCCTAAGATGAATGTCATGATGGCTACTCTGCACTTGTGAGTCATGGGCTGGGCTTTTGTATGCCTTTGACTCATGCCAATGATGTGAAAGAAAAGAATCATGTTTGCCTTGTATGTGCCACTCACTGCTGCAATAATGGGAACACCATGGTGAATCAGTAGTTTGGGACAACATGAAAGAGTTGATCCTTAAACCAATATTTTACATATTTTACATCAGAGCCCAAAGCCCTTTTCATCCTTCTTGACCCATGTTGTGTAGTTAACACCTGGTCAAAATGAGACACATTTAAAACTGAAGTATTTTACATGCTGTCTCCATGAACAAACCACCAGATCAGGAAAACAACAGAGGGTAAAATTCCTCATTTGTACTGAAAATAGTGTATTACTCAGTTTTCTCTAGCACAGACAGATTGATGGTAAGGGTGGAAACTGCTTTTGCTGCTGTATGTTGAGAGCAGAAGTTTTGCAGTTCATGCTTTCAGGTCATGCAAAGGCTGCAGGAACTTGAGGAGAAAGTCTATCCAAGAGGAGCAGGGAGCAAGAAGCTACAGTCTCATCAGTTTAGCTGCTCACATGCAGGCAAACCAAGAGGGTGTTACCCTTACAGACTTCCCCTTGGGACCTCCTCTCCTCAGTGGGCACAGAAACTCTTCTGCACTCATGAACAAAATAAAGGATTACATTTCTCACTCCCTAGAGAAGAAAGTGGGGTGGGAATTGGTTCAAGCAATCAGCACCTCTGAAGACTGCATACTCTGTCTCCTCAGCCTAAGCAGTTGGGCTTTCATGACAAAGCTTTTAGTGAAGACCCCTTAGAAGATACTAAAAATGCCATTTCAAAAACTGCTGCTGGAATAGAATTCTGGATGAGGCAGATAACAGGTCTAATCTGGAATGACCAATCCTGCTTAGCAACCCAAGGGTTAAGTCTATGAGCCTTCCTTCTGATTTCTCCCAGAACAATAACCCATGAGCTTCAACATGATAGTTTTGGGGGTTTTTTTTCCACATTGTAATGTGTTGGTGGAAAGGTATCCCTGGCATTGTTGCTTGTCTTTTCCAGCAAGGTTGCCACTGCATTAGTTGCTTCCAGTGGGATAAGTAAGAGGCAAAGGTACATTCTCCCATTACCAGAGTGAGGAAAAGTGGTTAGATTTCCTAAGATATGGTACCTATTCAGTCTCTAAAAACTCAGTGAACAGGGGGTCTCCACCTCACACCTCACCTCAGGAGCAGAAATAAAATTATCATCAGCATTGGTATCTGCTGCTTGAAGCTGTGTTTTACTCCCCTTTGCCATAAGTGGTCAACCCCTATTCACTTTCACTGTTTTGCATTGGGCCTGAAAATGAGGTCTTGCTGCCCTTCTTCTAGATCTAAGCCTTCTCATCCAAAATTCTAACGTTACACCCAAAGATGACGCAATGCACCAGGCACCTCAAGGGACACTGTAGACAGCTAATTGTTCTTATGCTCTTCATTTGTTACTATATGCCCATCCTGTTACTTAGCAGGAACCAGGACCAAGGGTAACTGCCCTTGGGTCAGAAACTGCTCCATCAGGGCAAGGAAATCACAGCCTAGTGGGACCTACTTACAGTACTGATTTGTAAGTTAATGGTAATTTTTAAAGGAATTAAAGGAAATTCTTTTTCGTGTCTTAGTTTTCCTTCTGGTCTACAAAATATCCTTAACAACCTCCTATCTCTATCATGTTTCCTATTTATTCTCCAATGTCCTTTTGCCAGTCACTTCCCTATGCAGAGGGTTTCCTGTCAGCATTCCTACAATTAAACACTTCTGCTTTAGAAACCAGGCAGAGGTCTTCTGAGTCTCCTTGTATCATCACACCTTGTAGCGAGCCCCTTTACTTACTTTCACACCCTCCATAAGACCTGAAGGACTGTCCACACACCCACCACTTTACTCTTCATTCGTAACTGATGCAAGAATTTATATTTTGGAAGATTTCCTATTACAATTACAGGGAAACAAAGACTTCGGTGAGGAAAACAACCTACATACATCCCCCTGTACCTTGGGAATATCAGTTTCTTCAAATAAAAATGCTGCAAAACTTTTAAAGGATCAGACACCTTCATACCTGCACACACCCACATACCCATTTTCTTCCCAGTCCTTCTCTCAATCCTGATCTCTTCAATACTGACCCTGCTTCAATAGTAGTAACTCAACACTTCGCCATGTTGAGGGTTTGCTTAACTTTTCCATCTCACTTTGTTTTTTCCAGGAATTAAAGAAATAGAAATATTTCTAGGTGTAAGGATATTCTGTTTTGTCCACTAAAAGTAATATCAAGTGAACAGTGAGCAGAAACTGAGATTGAGCCTGGGCTCAAGACACAAGAGTGTCCCTGGGCCACATAAAAACAAGGGTTAAACTGGAGGAGAAGACAGTTAATGCTTTCATTGTTATCAGCTACCTTTAAATTGACGGAAGATAGTTTTCAGACACTCAAAATGTCAAGTAAATCTTTAATCCTGACTAGAACTAGCATTACATACAGAGAAAGGTAAAAAGTGAAGCTAAAGTGAAATATTTCAGTTTACGGCAATATTTATACTGAAATATAAAACTGAAATGAGCATTTCAACACCCCTCAGGACTTGTCTGAAATTGCTTAAGCTAGACTGGGTGTTTTCTTCTGTGTAGTGGGTTTTTTAGTCAGTTATTCTTCTCCATGACTGTTGGTCACTAGGCAGATAGTGAAACAGTGCAATGTATACAGACCATCAGAAGTAAAGTTAACAAGGGAAGCCAGAGACAAGACCACTCTCTGAGCATCACTGGCAGCATATGCTGAAGTGAATGCCCTTTGCACAGAGTTACTGTTTGCGTAGCATAGAATAATTGTTTGCTTGTTCATGTTTAGGTACCTCTGTACGTTCACACAGAGGGCAAGAGGGCATGGTGGCCTTCACACAGGATTCACCTGTGGGGAGGAGGAAACTGCATAGTATTGAGAGTGATTCAAATAACCATTTTTTTCCAAAGTCAAAAAGTAGCTGTAACTGGGACACAAGTAGCTTAGAGCATAAGTGGAAACAAATTGCAGGGTGAATTGGATGAATGAAATAACATACAGGCATGGGTGTTGCATTAAGTCTAGGCATCTTACAATTGCAATCTTAGCCACTGAGTAGTGGCTGAATTAACTTGAGTATTATCTTGAGATGTGCAGAGAAAGAAGAATGGTATTTAGGACTCCCAATTAATACCGACCATTCAGTGTGTCATCTGTGTTCCAGACTGTATACATATCCTCAACTCGACATGGCTTTAAACTAAATGGCTTTACACTGGTCTCTCAACATGGGAAACCTTATAGCTGGTGTCTACTACTACATACTGCCTGATCAAGAGGAGCTTACTGTTGAAGCCTTCTCCCTCCAGCTACACGAGGCATCATGCTTAAAAGCTCTTTTCCTGCTGGGGGATTTCAACCACGCTGACATTTGCTGGAAAAGCAACACGATGAGATGTAAGCAATATAGGAGGTTCCTGGAGTGCCTTAAGGCAGGCAATAGAGTCCTATAGAAGGGGATGAAATAATGGACCTGATAATCACCAATGCCAGTGAACTGATCAGAGACGTCAAGAATGGAGGCAGCCTGTGATGTAGGGACCTGGGTTGCTGGTAGAATTCACACTCCCAAGGAAGGTGTGTCAGCCAAGGAACCTAGTCAGGACCCTGAATTTTAGGAAGGCAAACTTCCAGATCTTCAAGGGATTTCTCAATAGGGCCCCCATGAAAACAGTTCTTTTGGACAAGGGGGCTAAACAGAGCTGGCAGCTCTTCAAGAACACTTTCCATAGAGCACAAGACCTCTCCATTCCCAAGAGTAAGAAATACAGCAAAAAAAAGGAAGAGACCATGGTGGCTGATCAAACAAGAAAGAAGAAGGAAATGAACAGGCAGCTGGATTCTCTTCCACACTTCCTGACCCATAACAACATTGAGG
>VZTY01027846.1:164894-260992 GCA_013400935.1 Turnix velox
GAATTGGATGAATGAAATAACATACAGGCATGGGTGTTGCATTAAGTCTAGGCATCTTACAATTGCAATCTTAGCCACTGAGTAGTGGCTGAATTAACTTGAGTATTATCTTGAGATGTGCAGAGAAAGAAGAATGGTATTTAGGACTCCCAATTAATACCGACCATTCAGTGTGTCATCTGTGTTCCAGACTGTATACATATCCTCAACTCGACATGGCTTTAAACTAAATGGCTTTACACTGGTCTCTCAACATGGGAAACCTTATAGCTGGTGTCTACTACTACATACTGCCTGATCAAGAGGAGCTTACTGTTGAAGCCTTCTCCCTCCAGCTACACGAGGCATCATGCTTAAAAGCTCTTTTCCTGCTGGGGGATTTCAACCACGCTGACATTTGCTGGAAAAGCAACACGATGAGATGTAAGCAATATAGGAGGTTCCTGGAGTGCCTTAAGGCAGGCAATAGAGTCCTATAGAAGGGGATGAAATAATGGACCTGATAATCACCAATGCCAGTGAACTGATCAGAGACGTCAAGAATGGAGGCAGCCTGTGATGTAGGGACCTGGGTTGCTGGTAGAATTCACACTCCCAAGGAAGGTGTGTCAGCCAAGGAACCTAGTCAGGACCCTGAATTTTAGGAAGGCAAACTTCCAGATCTTCAAGGGATTTCTCAATAGGGCCCCCATGAAAACAGTTCTTTTGGACAAGGGGGCTAAACAGAGCTGGCAGCTCTTCAAGAACACTTTCCATAGAGCACAAGACCTCTCCATTCCCAAGAGTAAGAAATACAGCAAAAAAAAGGAAGAGACCATGGTGGCTGATCAAACAAGAAAGAAGAAGGAAATGAACAGGCAGCTGGATTCTCTTCCACACTTCCTGACCCATAACAACATTGAGGCAGGGGATTGATGCAATCCCAGCCCTTAAATTCCAATAATAAAGGCAATCATGTAGGTCTTGGTCATGGTGCCAAAGTTCGTGTTTCACCTCCAAAGACTTCCCAAAAACATGATGTCTAAGAACTCAAAGGAGATATCAGAGCTTCCTCCTGACTGTAAAAAGCTATGCTAATATCTGTTAACAGTGCACTAGCATAGACATCCCAAACTAATAAATATCTAATAAGCATAGAAACAACTGATTCAAATTTTTCCCTCTACAGAAAATGTGAATATAGTTTTACTTCCTATCAATCTGAGTAAGAGGCCTGTAAACAGACAGTAAAGATAGCTGATTTCTTAACTATGATGTCCATTCAGCAAATCAGTTTCAAACACTTGGCATTCACTCACAAATTTTAGCCTTCATTTAGCACAATACAAAAATTAATTTCAAACTGCTTTCCAAGGAGAGATATAAAATATTTTTTCTACTCTTTGCATTGGAAAACAGAGGGACAATAAGGTACAAGACTTGGCTGGAAATATACCAAGTGTCAATGGTGTAGGCAGAAACTAAATGCAAGTCTCTGCATTGCCAGTCTGGATCATGCCATTTCCTCTGTATAGCAGCCAAAGTGTATGTTTAATAAACAGGTTGTCTCAGGTTGTTGCAAGACCTGGGTAAACTGGCACATAGATTTCCCCCTAGGGAAGGAGTAAACGTTGCAGAGAATGAATTAAGGTTCCAGTTATTTAACTAGTAATCATAATTCCATCTTGCATTTCTGAGTCTCTTATTTTGAAACTTCTCAAGGCTTTTCTTGCAACACGGCTAGGCTGTGACTGCCAGAGCCCTTGAAACGTACATAAAGTGGCTGTATCAGGTCAAAGCAAAGGTCCATCTAACCCAGGACTCTGGCTAGAACTTCAGACAGTGAGGAATCCCTAAGAGGTGCACAAAATATGAACAGGGTATAGTAATACTCTGTAGAAAATATATTGTTATATCCTCTCAACCTCTGTCAAAGTGTGATTCAGATACTTTGGAATTCAATTCTCTCTGAAGCACTTTCTGACATTGACCCTTTTTGAACCCCAGTAAACTTTAATACCCCATATGTCCCATTGTAAAGAGTTACACAGCTTTATTTAATGTTTAGTGAAAAATTATCCCCTTTTGTTCCTTTGGAACCAGCCTCTTGATAACCTCACTTGATGCCCTGACTTCTGTCTTCAAGAGAAAGAATGAGCATCCATCCTCTAATTGCCCCATCCACAATGCTCCCGATCTCATGAACCTCTGTCATACAGAAAGTGTTGGAAATCTTTTTACAGACCAGAAAACCCAAATCAATTTAGTAATTCCTCATATGGAAGTTGTTCCTTTTGATCATCATTATTTTCTCTTCAATGCATCTTCGATCTTACTGTATTCTTTTCAAGAGGAGACCAAACTGCACACAGTATTCAACATGCAGTAAACCTTGGATTTAGACAGTGTCATACTAATAACATTTGCTTTCTTTCTTTTCACAGTTCCAACATTCAGCCTGTGTCTCTTTGTTTCTGCCTCCCTTTCTGAGCACAATATTTTCTCTTCAATGTCAGTAGCAAGCTCCATCCCCACTGCTGTCCATGTTAATTTTGTTTCTGCATATGTCTTAATTTATATTTACCTAAACTGAACATACTAATGCATTTTAATGAGCCAAATAGTTCAGTTCCATGAGGTCCTTCTTCCACAACACTTTACAGGAACCTTTTGTTTCTCTCACGTGGAATATACTTAGCATTATCAGATAAGTGTGCCACCTCCCACTTCACTTTCTTTTCCAGATCATTTGCATACTTGCAAATGGTGCAACTGCTGATCCTGCTGGGCCTCCACAGGTGCTCCTACCCTGTGCTTCTAGGGTTTTAACCAACTGTTCCTCCAGAGGCAGCTTAGTTCCTTCCCAAGGCAGCTTAGTTTCTTTGAAAGCTTCTGGAGAAGAACCTTATCAAAGCCATCTGGAAACCAGGCTGTGTCATGGTGGCTGCCAAGTGGGCGTTGCTGATACTGGAAGAAAGCCCTGTTCATCAGCTGCAGGTGCCACTCCTATCTCTCCCACCCTCCCAGCAGGAAAATGAGTAGCAGGCCTTATCCTCCCCAAGTTCTCCATTCTAGTTTTTCCTCCTTCTTCCTTTCCCACAGCTGGAATAGCACTGGCCTTGGCCTCTCATTCTCGGAAAGATGAGCTGCCAGACAGCCCCAGCTCTCTTTAGAGTGCAGACATCTGCAGTCCCAGCAAGCATCAGTGCAACTCCATTAGGTGACACCCTGCATGAGTATGCTGAAGAGTGAATCTGAAAGAATCAGTCCTATAAAAGTATGCTGTCAACTTAAAGCAGGATAGCAAAAGTCTCAAACAGGCACTGAGTAGCTACAATTTTATTATGAAGCAGCTTCCATAATGTTCAAACAAACCAACTAAGCAAAGGTCTACCAACTCCACAACATGTTTTAGTGCTATCTGGAAACAAGTAAGGATTTGGTCTAGTATCACTCATGACAATCCACTCCACTGTCATATTATATATGCTTCTAAATCCGTAAAAGGAAACATGGAGTGTGACTTGACCAAGGCTGTCAGAAAACAAAACTACTCCACATAATTCCTAATTAAGTAGTGCTTCTTATGGATCAATGGCACTTTTGGCTCCTTTCTGTTGTCACCAAGTGTATCCCTTCTGATGCCCTCCACCGTGTGAAATCCCACTTATCTGGGATCAGATTCTAGTCCTCACACAAGCTCTTGCATATTGATTCTTTCTTAACCATTTTAAATTTCCTGAACAAGAAACTGTTAATCAAAAACAGTGATAGTCTTCCTAAAGTGTAGTTTAACTGTCACAGTAGGAAAAAGGAAAATTGAAAAATTTTTAATATAAAAACCTATTTGTGTCTTCTCCAGTTGAATTCTCACCTCTTGGAGGATGCAGCAGCAAGTCTATCAGTATGTCATCCTGTCCCAACTAGTTGACTACCCTATGGAGCACCATTTCACCTGGAAAGAGGTGGGTTGGTTTTGTTTTTGTTTTCTACTTTATTAATCCACAACTAGTTTAATACGATCCCATGGGTATTCCCATGCCAATTGTGTACAACTTGTTATTATGTACCACCACTATAGTGCTCATTTATTGATGCTCTCAATTTTCTTTTTGCCCTCTTGATTTTACTTGCTTCTTCTCTAGACTCAAAAGCCTGCTATTAAACTGGAAAATTATGTGATAAGCATCCTTCACGGGCAGCAAATAATACGATACAATATCCAAAACATTTCTTACTAGAAAGATGAAAATTTCAAAATAGCACCATCCTTCAGGGCAGCTGAGTAAAGTGCCTCTAACAAACTTCTGGGTAGTAATGTACTGGGAAATTTAAAGGCTATGGGCATCTTTCCTCAGCTACTATCTTGAGGCTGCTGTTTACCATCTCAAAGTTCGGAACCACTCAGAGTGAGCACAGCTTATCTGACAAAAAATGGTTTTGCATGTATCTCAAAGTGGGAAGTAACTACCATGTAGGCATATATGGCTTAAGGAAGAGAGAATTAATAGTAGAGTTGGTATTAACATTAGGATGAAACATTGTTTCAAAAGTTCAAACAGCAACTGGCAGCTGAATAAAGATGGCATAGGGGTAACAAACGAGTTTTGCAATTGTACTATTTTTAACATGCAATACTAATACTGTATAAAAGAACAAATGTTGTGTATATGTTCAATGCCAAACCTGAACTGTTGCTAACAGTGCTGTTATGATGTGACTATAGTGTCACCATCATTACTTGCTGAAAAGGATTTCATTCCCCCTTCCCCAAACAAGTGATTTCGTCACTGGAGTTTTACCAAACATGTTTGTGAGAAAGAAAGGTGAAGGAAAAACCCAACTCAAATATTTAAAAGTATTTAATCATTCTGGCTCATTGACAATACTCTCTCCTTGTGATTTTTAAGACCTACTGATGCCTCTTGGAACAATCCAAAGAAACGTAGTATTGAAAAACAATTTTGCCAATGCATTGTATTTTTTGTCTTACCCATTCCCCTGCTTCTCAGTAGTAGAAGAATCTACATGAAAACAGAATCTTGATTCTTTAGGTAGACAAAAGTTTAATCTGACCTCTGTCGAAGCCTGTGAGTGTTTGGATCCTCTCCATTAAAGACACTGAACTTCAGATTCAGATTTGGTCTTTGAAGCTCGCAAGAAGAGCTGAGACCCAGGATTTCATCTCAATCCCTCCCTGTTACTGAGAACTCATCTGCCGCATGCCCTCTGCATGTTAAGCTATACACTTCTGCTAAGGATATCATAGGTGACCATTGCTATCAGTATTTCCTGACAATTTGTAAGCATCCAGCACCACTGAACATCTGAGGTGGAAGAAGATTCTGAAAACATAAGGAGGCAATAAAAGAAATCTTCTCTGGTAGTACAGTTGTCTTGAAAAAACACAGACTTAGTCTCTCACACTGGCATAACTTTTTGGACTTCAGTGAAAACACACTGGCTGAGTACAAACAAAAACCACTGTGTGTATTTAACTAAAGGGTTTTTTTCCACATTCAGTGTGTTGAAACAACACATTCCAGCCCAGCCATTGAAGTTTCTACTGCCTTATAAGCATAGAAAACAGAGATTCACCTCAAATTTCCCACTGCAGATTACTGTGAGTGAAGAACTGGAGCAAACCTCAGGTCAAAAAAATGCCTGAACTGGACATATTCTTGAAAAAAAAAAAAGAATCACACTGCAGTACAACCTTGGCTCTCATTTCCTGATGATCTATACCAGACAAAGCAATGGAAAAACTGGATAGATACCTTCCTTGGGAACATGCAGGCGGGCAGGCTTTTTATGTGACCTTGCTCCTCCTTTTATCAAAACATTTCTTTTACTTTCACTGACATTTACTCCTTTGCTCCAAGGACACTGAAGCAAAGCAAGAGAGGGAGACTAGAATGCAGATTGCCTGCCTGCTCTAAGAAAAGCTTTTAATCAGTAGATTTACTGACAACTAGAATATTGAAGGAATAATGACAGATCAGCTAGTGCCCAGGATTTGCATTTAGCTGTTGCCAAGTCACAAGACCAAAACCACCGATCACATAAAGGACTAAAAACCTAGAATTTTGTGAGGGGTGAGAAGACCATGTGCACTGGGAGAAAGACAGAAATGACAACAGTACACAAAGCAGCTTTCACGTTTCTGAAATGCCACCTATCTTGCATTGTGTAGTATCACAATACTAGACACAGCTTGTCATACAGACTTCGAAGAGTCTACCTAATTTGAGCAAAGAAATCTGAATTTTTCTATAGAACTCCACTGTTCTTTCCTCTGAATGACCAGAGACAAGTAGTAACTGCTAAATGAAATAGATACTTATGCATATTCTGTCCCCATTTTATCTAATTACAAATATCTCTCAAGGGATGCAGAAGGGAGAAGAGGTTTGATCACACGATTTTAGGTCACTTGTGCAAGAGATTGCTGGGATATGCACAGAGCATTGTAATACTTTGAAAGTTCAAAGACCTCTAGTAAGTTAAAAAAAGTCTGTAAGCACCATTTTCTCCTATTTATGTGAGTTTTTGAAATGGACAAGTAGGAAACATTTGAATCATATACTGCTAGAAATCAGTAAGTATACAGAAGTGTTTAAAATGCTAAGGCATTGATTAACAAACAATACCCTATTTTCCTAAACACCATCTGTGAATACGTTCTTTCTTTCCTATACTATACATGCACACAAACATACACATACTATGCATACACACATTTTCTGTTAATAATACCAACAACATCAGAGAAAAATGGAATCAGGTCTTTTAAGAAAAAATATCAGACTGGTCTTGCTCATTTGGATTTTTACTTAAGGGTTGTAACTCTGGTCAAAGATGCAACATTAGTTTACATTGACGAAATTTTAAAGTCACATTAAGGCATGATATAATTAAGGATAACAATGTAATGTTAATCAGAATTGCCCCTGCTTGCCCTAAATCAACATGGCTTAAGTCTTCTGCAGTCCAAGAACAGGTACATAACTGTACAATTTCTATCACCAACACTAAGTGCTTCAAACCTGTTCCTTATGCATGGGAAGAAGAACACAGAACCTGGAGATTTTCTTTAAGAGAAAAAATGCAAGAAATATTTGAAACTCTGTAGAAAGACTGAAGAGGTTATCAGCTAAATAATAACCTCAAAAAAGGGACAACAAATTTAAACAGACACCCTTCAGGGACACAAAACAGTAGCAACAGAAGAAAAAAGCACAGATCTTAAAGCTAAGGAAGTATAGGGAGAATTGCCGATGTCAAGAGTAAGAACTGGCAAAATCTATTAAAAAATAGCAAAACTCTGCAGACATCAAAATAAGAGTGATCAAAAAAAGTTCAGCTGTTTTGCAGTTAGAATGGTATATAGATTAAATAGGATGTAGGTACAGGCCAAGAACTAAAGGAATGCTGTTCTTTAGTGGGATGACTGAGGTGGAAGCCACAAAGACTTTTGTGCAGTCAAGACAAATTCTGAATAATGTCTGCCCAAGAACTGTAACCTGAAACCATACAACAACTAGCAATCATTTAAACAGATACTGCAAATCATGGTTACTAATATATTACTGAAGACTAGTAAGCAAAATAAAGTGTTTTTTTTGTAGAACACAAACCTTGCCAATTATAGTGGAAAGACTAAGATACGCTTTATTCACATGCAGTTTTTTATGTGCAAAATTATCAAAGACATTCTTAAACAAGGAAATGACTAGGATACAAGACCCATACCTTGTGCCAGAGTAACTTGACATCTGGCTTTCATAAGACACTAATAATCTAGACATCACTTCTTAGCTATTTGGACCTTAAGCAAACATTTCCCACATTTCCATGTGAAATTGCTTATATTCTACATGAGAAATCACTGAAAATAGAGACGATAAAGATTAGTAAAAGAATGGTGGTATCACTGAAAAATCACCGAAAGAGAGGTGGACACAGGTAAAATCATAATAGAGACAGTAACTGGCTTACAGGAGGTTATTCCTGCAGTTCTAAAAAGGATTGGTTTGTGGACTGATCATAATCAGTATTGCCATTAATGACCCCAACACAAAGTATTAAAAGTGCTGATAAAAACCAGCCTCTTAAACAAGTCCAAAAGACATCAAGCAAATGAAGAATATTAGGCAAGAAGAATTAGATGGAATGAATTTGGCATAAATTTCACGTAATACCCTCGAGATCATTATCTCAGCAACATCAACTGAAACGGCAGGAGAAGAAACATAACAATATCAGTCTACCAGAGGATGACTATGAACCATCGGCACAACACAAGGACGAACACGCGCAAAAGCAGGGTATTTCCTGAGAGGTAAAAAAAAAAATAAAAAGTAACTGGAGAGGACAAAATCTCACCTGAAATTCACCGAAGAGACCAGCTCCAGCGGAGGACAGTCCGTGCTGGCGAAGGAAATCTCGGCAAAAAAAGAGCCAGCAAGAAGCTCGTTTTCCGTGCGTTTGGAAGCCGGGTAAAGCAGCGAGGCCGGACCCTTCCCCGGCAGCTCCGGGAGGCGGCGCCGAGCGAGGGAGCGCGTGGAGGAGCCGCTGCCCCCGGCGGCAGATTGAAACGGGGCGCGAGCGCACCACGACCCCGCTCCCCCTCACACAGAGAAACGGGGCCTTTACAGAGCCTGGACCAGCGGGGGGTGGGTGTTCTCTGCAAGTAATGTTTATAAGTATGTAAACGGTGGATGGAACCGGGCTATTCTGTGACATGCAGTGATAGGACTCGGGGCGACGGGTGCAAGCTGGAACTTAGGAGTTTCTGTAGAAATGTAAGAAAAAACTACTTGACGGTGAGAGTAACAGAACACTGGAGCAGGCTACCCAGAGAATGTGTGGGGTCTCCTTTTCTGGGGACATTCAAAACCCATCTAGATGCGTTCCTGTGCAACCTAATCGGGGTGTTCTAGATCCAGCAGAGGGATTGGACTAGATAATCTCTCGAGGTCCTTTCCAATCCCTGACATGCTGTGGTTCTGTTGAACAAAGTACTATTCTGTCTACTTGCACTTAGGAAAGTTGAGTGAGTGATCCAAGCTAGAGTAGAGAAGGCAAGAACAATAAATACTCTAGTGATCAAAGGAAAGGAAAAGACAGCACAGTTTAGTGTATCAATACAAAGACTGCAAGGGCTTATAGTAGCGTCATACAAATGCAAGATAGTGGAAAGGAAGACATGGAGGGAAAAATGGTGTAAACTAACAACACCGTGCTGGCATCAAAACAAATGGGTATAAACTGATCACAAGTAAGGCTAGGCTAGGGATTAAAATGCTATTTCCAGCCAGTGGGTTCTGGAACCCTCCCAAGAGGAGTAATGGGAACAAACAGTCCAAGTGGGGATTTAAGACAAAGACTTTTCAGTTTATGAAAGGGATTATCTGGCATACTACCAGGGGACTGGACATAAGACCTAGGAACCCTCTTTTAAACCTACACATAAATTAATTGTGCCTCTGTGGTCTTCTGATCTGAAAGTACCCACTCAGGAGCCAATTAGTACCAAGTGGGATGGCAGGCATTATGATGTAGGTTCCTACCTACTAGAAACAGGACCAGCCTCACCCACGTGTTCAAGACAAGATAATAATATATTCTCTTGCTTTAATAGGCATTCTAGTCCAGCCTGACCTTTGAAGGCAATACAATACACAAGAAAATAACATTGTCATGGCCCCTTAGGTGCTTTGTCAAGAGAATGCTAGCGCCAGCATCCAAACCATTCTTCCAGAGGCATGGGCAGAATTCTCTTCAAAAGTAGCCTGTGTCAAACCCCATGGGTGAGCATCTAGATGCTTCAGCCTCCAAGAGCTCATTAGTTTTTCATCCAACCCTGATAGTCAGCTAATCAGATGGGACTCCTGCATTGTTGGTGCTGCCAGGAACACCACACAAGATCTACTAGCCAGCTTCATGAGGCCTTTTAGACAAATGAAAACAAAACACAAGGAAGGCAAAAGGACAGAAACCAAAAGAAATACCGAGGTTCAGCAGAATCTCCTCTCACCAAGACTGAAATTTTCATGCAGCTTTTTTATCAGTGTAAAAAGCCAACACTCAGCATTTGAGCTAGCCCCTACTGGAAAAAAAAATAGTACTTACAAAGGCAAAAGCAAAAGGTCAAAATCCTACAGCCCTCAAAATAGATGTGTTGGAGAGAAAAACCTGACAGGTCCTGACTGATAACCATGCTTCAGGGAAGCTGCTGAAAAAAAAACCTACTGCAGCAAAGGCTGCAGGGAATTGCTGTTCCAAAATCCTGCTGCAGCAGGGAAGGCACATGTGGCTGCTAGAACAGGAGATGGACATCATTAATTGACTGAGAAGCTTTAACACAGATGGAATTAATGCAAAGGACTCAAGGCCCAGGCTTGCAATTCTGTTACCAAGGGAAGGAACCATTCATCTGGAATTGCAATCCACTTTCAAAGCCCTTCCCAAAGGCAGACTGTTCACCCCTTATCTGTTCCTCCTCTTCCACTCTGAGGGATGCAAGATGAAGGTAGCTGAAAACAGCAGCCTGGGAAATAGAGCGCATTTGGGAGCCAATCAGGTTTCTGCCTGGCATGGTGTGTTTGGGAGTGAGGAATTCAGATGCTGTGTCAGGAGAGAGAGGGTCTCCTGATCCTAGGACTTTGTGGAAAAGTTAGTTGTGTAAACAAAACCAAAAAGTTAATAACAGGGGAGGAGGGAATTTACTTTCAGATCTGATCAACAGAATGAATACCTGAACATCTGCAATCTGGTCAGATGAGAATGACAGGAGATTGTTACAGTGGAATTGCAACAACAACATGGGAAAAATACACCCAAACAAGTATTTTTTAGAGTAAAGAGGACTGCTGAGGAAGGCAGGAAAGACACAAACACAAACCACAGACCAGAAGACACAGATGATCTTATGCAGTGATGCACTGCCAATGTTTTCATAAGTGGTGGCATCCATCATAAGTAGCTGGTGTTGCAGAGTCACTTTCCTCAGTAAGGGAGGACTAGATCTGGGAAATTCTTCATTTATTCTGCCATTATAACAAGGGGACTTTTAAAATTGGCTTACACATACTTTCAAGTAGCCTTGTAAGATAAATTGAGTCAAATCATTCTCATACCAGTGACTTTGACTTCAATGAGTGAATTGTACTGACTGGTTTGCAGTAGATTTTGAAATGGAGATCTACTTGCCACTTGGTTCCTTTCAATGCTAAAAATCTTTGCACTCTAACAGTGCCTTTATTAGTTCTAAGCATAAACAACTTCCAGTAAGAATGGTTTAGCAACATTTATTGGTAAGCTTCTTCCCAAATAAGGTGGACAGTCTCAACTGTCTTTCCTAGTCTTCCTCTGTGCCTCCAATTTCAGTTCAGCCATGGAAAGGCTACAGACAAAGAATCCCCATTCATTTTCATCACTCATGCTGTCTACCACTCAACACCAAAAGTGATTTCTAAACCTCCAGTTCTGTCAGTAGTTGACAGTTTCACTAACATGACCATCACAAAGTTAGCCAGTGCATGCCATTCCTTCCATCAGAATAACAGAGTAAATAATCCCACAAAAGAGATTGCGATGCTCATGTTAAGCATGATATTGAAGTGTTCTCCTGCTCTGGCACAAAAGTGCCATGTACTTCACATTACAAATAACATATATTTTTCCTAATTCTTTCGTGTTGGTACCTCCTGAAATTCTCACTGTAGGATATGTTAAAGGAAAATTTCATGTGGCAGAAATTCTGTCTAGCTCACGCTGAGATTTCTGAAGAAATCTCACTTGGTAGAGCTACACATAGTAGGCAAAGGTAGCCTTCTGCAGCTAAAGAGAGATTCTCATTTAGGCCTGTATTCATGTACAGGAAGTTACCTATATTTTAGTGACAGATAGTTATGTTAATGCCTCCTTTCTTCAGAATTATTAGCATGAGAGTCATACCTGACTGTGAAAATGAGCTGATCACTTATCTATGACATACAAGTCAGGGATCAGATCAGGTCGTGATCTGCCAAGCTGCAACCACAAAACAAAGCTGACTTTCCATGTCTGTGCATGGGGGCAGAACACCAAAGCAGGTCTTGCTCCAAGACAGCACCAAAATGCACCACTTCATACACTTCATCCTCCTCCAAAGTACCAGGGTAGATCACAGAGAGTCTATCTTCCAAGTCCAGAGCTCATTAAAAATCTTCCTCTTCATCCTGTATGAAGGGTCTGAAATAATTATTTCATTTTGGGCAAAGTCTCAGGAAGAACACAAGAGGAAGCAGAGCAGCAAACAAAACATAAGGTGGACATAAATTCAGATAAAATATTAAAATCATTAAAGAGCTGCTCCTACCTAAAGGGCGTAAAAAACAAAGAGAGTTAATTAAAAGCAATTGCTATACAATGCTGAGCTAGCCTGTCCTGATAAATCAACAGCTAGGACTGCACTTAGTCAGTGGGGAAAAGGAGATGGGAGGTGGAGGAGAGGAAACCTAGGAGAAGATAAAACATTTAGCTGAGGCTATCAACAACACAGAGTGAAAAACTGAGAAGGATTTTTCACACATTTGCTTCATCAACATTACTGGTTAGATTTCAGCCTTAGGAATTCTTGTTTGCCAATCTAACACTATCCAAGTTCCTGTTTATTTGTACCAGCACAAGGGAAGAGAGAGGAGTGAGAAGTCTTCAGAGTCCCATTTTAACGGGGGAGCTAGTAACAGCTTTCATCCATACGCCATTTGATCATGGAGGACTAACATCATCAAATTAATAGAAGGGCACATTGTTTTTGGAGAACCACCTTCTAAATTAAAGGGACATTCAGATATAATGAAGCAGCAGCAGAAGTATCTCAGTGCTGCAACTGAGGTTTTTCCATACCTGTGAAGAAAGAGCTCACTGCAGAGTCTTCCCATCACCAACCATCACCCATCATATGTCTCTTAACATGTATTACCCCAACTATAAAAGGTAATAATTTCTGAATTAAAATGTTACTTCTGCTTTTTCCAAATTTCACATCAGTAGTATGCTAATGAGCCAAAAGCTCCAAGGATAAAGAATCCATAGAAAACACAAAATACTATAGTCAAAAACATTCTTCAGGACTTTAAAAAATGTAAAACAAGATTAATCAGGATGAATTTGTAGATACAAGTAAGTTCATGTTATGATTTTAAATATTGGACAGTGGTGAATGATCCATCTGAACAATTCGGGAGTTCAGCAGCCTCAAACATCATGCAGCTTTTATTCATGGTCAAAACCAAAGGAGATCAGCAGTAAAACAGCTCTCTGAACCACTGTTTCCATTATTCCTTATTCAGATTGCATAGATTTTAAAGCTATCATAAACATAAAATGCAGTTGTACACACATTGACTAAACACAGTCTCTCAGGAAACAATATTGAGATCAAAATACTTGAGCAGTCACCACTCCATGGATGGCTTTCCTGTTCTTGAAGGAAATTGAAAAATAGACATTACTTTTTGCTTGAAGAATTAATACTAACTTTGCCTCTCTGTTCTAAGTTTGCCTATGGTACTGTTCACTGGATAGTGAACTATCTGGGCTGTAACTTCACCCCTTCCAATTTTTCTCACAGCTCTGTGATTAACTACATTAGGCCATGGATCCAGAGAAACATTAGAAACTGCAAAGTTTCGAGGACCAGACCAAAAATTTCTGAGCCACATTATATGAAGCACTGAACTGATGTTGACTTGCTCTTCCAAAGCATGAAGAGCACCCATAACATTTTCAAGAGGAAATTTTGTTCCAACAGGCATAATCTATCTTCCTGTGGCTAGCACAAAGCCAACTCAAAGCATAAAAGCAACATAAGCACTGTACTTTGTGTTTTGGCAGAAGTAGCATGCCCACATCTGATCAGATCAAATCAGCCCTGCCAGCTGATGCGGTAGAGCAGACTGGAATTAACCAACTCAGGCCACGGCCTTATTTTACTGTGCTGCACCTAATTCTCTTCGCACTGTCCGAGCTATTTAGATTTTTGAAATCTAAAAGGCACGGAGCATTAAGCCATCTATTTGTTGAGAATTTAACACAATGTCTTAGCCAAGGCCTTGTATCTTGTATAACAAGGGGGAATTAAAGAAACAGGAGAAAGAAACTACAAGTTATGCGGGGTTCCTTTCTCTTGCATACCAAGATTTCAGACGTATGTTATCAGATGTCAGTCTGATACTACTCATGATGTTGTATGAATGGAGAGATGAACCTCAGTTAGCTTGGATCACAAGGAATCGTAGTGTTAAATATCACTTCCAGCCTTTCTCACCAGAAGCACAACAAGGTAGTCAGTGTCCCCATCAGCACCTGAGCAGAGGACTCTCTCCCAGCTGCAGCTCAGCAGAACATGAAATTAATGACTCAGGATTTGGCAAACACATGCTGCTGATCACAGCCACTTCATGCACACTCATCAGAACCCATCCCTGCCCTGCACTTGCTGCTCCGCTGGATCCCTGTGGAGCCTCCCCTCAGACAGTGCTTGGGGTGCCAGCAAACCTTCCATGCAGCTGGAATTGCAACTCTCTGACTGCAACCAGCTCAGACAGGTAACCTGAAAACTGAGATACATGCTGACATACTGCTGCTACTGGGGATGGGGGTGTGAGAAGGATATTTGCCAGCAGCCATTGAGACACTGCATTATTCTTCTCTGAGATGCCTGCTGGGAATCTATGGTTCAAATAAGCTCTGCTGGGAAATTAACCCTATATAATGACTCAAAAATAATGGCATCACAGTATTATAATTTAGGCTAGTAAAGATACATAAGAATTTTAAACATGCAGTATTCTAGCATTTGTGATATTTGTGTTATATGTCACTCATTTTAGATAGTTAAAATACTGCAGGTAATTCCATTCTCTCTTTATAAATAAGCAAGTGTGTGTGTTCCATAAATTTTAGAGTTTTTAAAAGAAAACTACATTCTGCTTCTCATGCACTAGTCCAGTGTATTTGTGTATGTTTCATGAATTTTAAAGACTTCCATCTGAAAAAAATAAATGAATAAATTAAAAGGTTTTATACTCTCCTTTAGATTGTATTGATGGAATAACTTTCCTTTAAAGAAACAAACTAGTGCTAAAACTGAGACCTGCACTAAGGAAGCAATTAACACACCCCTGCATACCAGGAAAAACTGCCTGGCAAAGCCAGAAAAGCAGTGGAGTCCTAATGAAGCCCTCAGAACAGGCCTTAAGCAACGTTGCCTTGGTGCTGCTTCTCCACATGTGAGCGTATGTCACCCCAGCCAGGGGGTCATCACATCAGAGGTCGGTCTGTCCAAGGGAGAAAACGTCAACTCCTGAAACATATTCATTCTACTTGTACAAGTCCTCAGGGATAAACAATGCAGGGATGATTCTTGCTCAAGGCAACATCACAGACAGCACAGTGATGAGCCCAGAATAAATACCAAGATTGTAAAACTGATCTACCAAGCAAAGAAATTTGGCTCTAACATGAAAGACAAACTGGAGTGAGAAAACACCAGACTCGGCAAATGATAATCCTAAAAGATGTTTTATTCACAGCTAGTGGGAGCATTGGAATTCCTTACTTTGGGATGGCAGAGATACAGTCAACTGCCATTAAAAGCAGTAGGCAGATATACAAAATGAACAAATTCTGCTTTGAGAGCACCCTCCAAATACCATGCATCTGGTTTTAAGAAAGCAGAGGAAGAAATCAGTTTTTACTAGGCTACACAAAGGATGAGCCACATTTACCTTTTCTGTGGTTCAGACTGAAGGCAGAGCTCCATTTTGCTTTGTGCATCTGACTTCTGCATGGCCTGGGTAAACTATTCCCATTCAGACACTATGTACCATATCTAGCAGCCATTTCACATCCAGCCCATTGCACGTGTTCTTACCTTGAACTTATTGCACACTGATAAAAGTCATACCTTTAGGCCTCTGTAGTACAACCCATGAAGTTCCATATTGCTTTTATAACACCACAAATAATACGATTTAAAATTTTCTTTTCAGCAACAACTTTGTGATATAACCTCCATCTACCCACATGGCTGGACAGAGTGTGAAAGGATGGAACACCAACAAAACAAAATCACAAAAGCACTGCAAAAACTAATCATGCACAAGCAACTCATGGAACCAGACATAACAAGATAACTGGTAACAAGCCATCTATCAGACTCTCTCATATTCAAACCAGGTCCTCAGGTCTTCTTAACTTGGCTTCTTGGCCTCCCAATGAGGTTTCATGCTTATGTTTCTTTGCATAAATACAGTAATATTCATTTTCTTTGAAAGTTGGTGCTGAGATATAGAAAATACAGTTTTCATGTGGACAAGGGTTTTGGTTTAAATATGCCACAGTGGGGCTCATTTATGTTTTTAAGTTACATTAGAGCCACATTGGAAATGCTTTGGAAATTCTGGTACATGATTTAATCTGTCAAACAACCCTGCTCCGTCAAGCAGAAGAAAATTCCCTTCTGCAAAGATACACTAAAATCACCTCCACATCACTTGTAAGCACGGTACTGACAACCTAACTGTCCATGTTTTTTATTGCTTCCGCCTGATGAAAACAGCACTACACACTATACTTTCACCCTAATAATAAAAATAAGCACCCAAAAAAACCTCAAAACAGTCCTCATCAGTCCATAATCAGGACACAGGGCTGTTTTAGGGATGTGTAATGGGATATGGGATCTTCTGGTTAAGAATCCTCAGTTTGAATTCAAGACAGAGTTATCACTATTGAAATATTTTTGCCATAAAAGATCTATGCTGGTCTGTTGCCATCCTGTAACAGGGATGCGAGCACAGATCATTTCTTCACAGGTGTCTCATGAGACAGGATTCATCATCATAAGATGGCCATTTGGCAGCCCATGGGTCAAAGCTGGCTGTCAAGGCCATTTCATCTGAGAAGGTACAGCAATTGGAAAACCAACTGCTGCTGTATTTGCAAAGACGGAACAGACCTGGTTGCATTTACAAGGTCAGCTTTAGCCCTTTGCACAGAAATTTGAGATGCTCTAGTCCCCAAACACCTGTCAGGGAATAAATGTCCCCAAGCACATCAAAGTTATCTGACAATACAGTCAGCACACAAACAACCTAGCCTAGCAATTGAGCCTGAGTTAGCCTCTTTTGTCCCAGAGGCTGTGTTGAGCAAAAGAAAGGAAAAGAAAGGGAGAGTGTCAGCAGAGCTATTCTTAGGCCAAACTACTGGAAGGTAAGAGCTCCTCTGCTGAGCATCCAGGCAGAGAGCTATATGGCATGAGGGAATCTCACATGCAGAAAAAGCAATAGCCTAACATATGTTCCAAGGAGTGTGTTTAATTGACAACCTGAAATAGAATTCAGCTGTGTGAGTAAAGACAGAGAAGTGGTGGAGGAAACCAACTCTATTCCTAGATCAGACTTTGTAAATTACAATTTCTTAATTACATTAAATCTATTACAGTAGCATATGCACACTGGTAATAAGGCAGAGATGGAGGAAATGGGACTAGATGATAAGACTGGAAGTCGAACTGCTGCGTTCTAGACTTGATTTTTGAATTAGAGATTTATGGGATCAATTTGCCTTAGTTTAGATGTCCATAAAATAAAGGCAATAAACCTTTATTCACAGGGGTGTTGAGAGGTTTAATTAATTAATGCTTACAAAGACCACTGAGATTTCTGAGTGGCATTTGAAGTAATTCAGAATACTTTAAAAATGCATTTGTTCCTTCTGCTGCACTGCTCAAATATCTCCATAGCAAGATATCCAAAGGAGAAAATGGAAAGAAAAAGTACGGAGATAGTAAAAAAAAAAACCACAACCAAAACCTAACACAACAAATCCACCACTATCCAATGAAAGCTATCCAAATATTGCCTTTTTTGAAGAATGTGTCTATCCAGACACCTGCTGCCTTTCTCCTTCAGATCTATTAAATTTAGGCCTCTGATATTTTTGCCTGTAGCACCATGTTGGTAAACAATGAGGTATCAGGCTCATTGGATGACCAGAGGAAGCAAATGGGAGAACAGCAAAGGGATGAAAACACAAAGAGAGGGTTAGAAAGTCAGAAAAGAGCATTAGACAGAGCAAGAGGCAATCTGGATGTAAGAAGGCACCAGTCATTAATCAAGGACTCCACACACTAAGCTATTCTAAGTTACGTATTCTCACAGATACAGGTACAGTGGAATACATAATCCTGAAAGACTAGTCTAGCATGCACAAGGCCACGTATGTGTGCAAGTCCCAGAGATAAACTGAATATTGGACACACTGGCACAAGCACACAGAGGGAGCTGCTTGATACCTGAGTTAGGATCTCTCAGCCTCTACATTGTCCCCAATCTCAGAACAAAACCTTTGTGTGGCCAGTTTCTGTAGGGGGCGTTTGTGGGTTTTGAGATACAATCAAAACGCAGACAGAGGAAATGCAAATGTCATTCAGTTCTCTTTCATTGTCAGGAAGGACACATGAGGATAAAATACTGTGCACTGCATCTCTCTCCCTATTATGTGTCCTACTGCTTTTGTCCTAATTTATCCCATGCATAATTTATTTACATGTGTATTGTTTCCCGGTCAGCAACTTTAAAGAATAAGTGAAAATTATAAAATGTTTTATTAAACAACTTGTTAATAAAAAATTCAGATGGTGTCAAACAGCCGGTACCAATTCCGTTTCCTACACATAGCATTAGTACTTTAAAAGGCATACAGAGAAAAGCGAATCCAGCACTTGATGTCTATTGTTTCCTCCTATCACACCCCCCAGGGGCGAGGGGAGGACAAGGGAGCTAATTAGAAAGAGCCTAATCCCGCCTTCCCCGACTTTAGCAGCAGCAGGATTGGGCCCCCGGTTAATTTCGGCACGAGCAGTCCTTCGGCAGGTTCTGCCTTTTCCGTAGACCCGCCCCCACTCTTGGGAACCCCGCGGTGTCACGAAGTACGAGGCGAGGTCCCGTTCTCCAGCGAGACTCCGAAGGCGACATCCGCCTCGTACCTCCCCGGGAGTTCCCCGCCGACCCCCAGAGGCCACCCAGCCCGGGCTTCCTTGGTGCTGGAGACAGTGGCGAGTAGCATAAAGTAGGCGGCATTTCCCAGAGCAGATGAGGATCCGCGCGCTGCAGCCTTGCGGGTGCTCTGCCTGCGCCCGAGCGGCGCCCGGAGGGGCACAGGGAAAAGTTGCTCCCGCCTGCACAAGTATCAAACCTGCTGTCAAACACGTGTTCAACTCCGCAGCACCCCTATCCCGTGCGAATACTCGGACTCCTTTGATTAACCTCCTGAGGACTGTGCTACCCTTTCCTTGCTGATGTGTATACGGTGCTACCGAGAGAACGGGTAAATGAAAGCAAAGGTTTTCTGCCAGAACGGACCAGGAGAGCTGATGAACATGTTAGCACCCCTTCCTAGGTCTAAGCTTTCCTTTTCCTCCAGAGATACAGCGGAAGGAATCCCTGGGAAAACCTTAAAGTATTTCTCCAAGCGTAGCCGGAGACGCTTAAGTCGAGGAGAGAAAGAAAGACAGGAGAAGAAAAAAAAAGAAAGAAAAAAAAAAAAAAAAAAAAAAAAAAAAAGCGAGAGAAAAAAAGAATACCGAAAAACAAAAAACAACCCTCGCAGCCCTAACTTCATCTCTGAAAACTCTGATGTATAAAAACACCCACTCAGCGCAGCCAGAAAGTGCAAACGAAGCGTCACCGCCAGGTACTCTGCTTCTCTGCTTTATTAGCAGAAGTGCTGCCCCCGTTAGCAGAGAAGTCGTTTTTAAAATGTTAAGACAGCTCCTCTCCGCACTTACGGTGCCAAATCCCACTCTCCCTAATGCCTTCAGGGATTAACGGCGTGCGCTCCAGACCACAGGGAAAATACAGGACACGATCTAGAAGACGACAACCGGCTCCCGCCGCCCTGCTCTTAAATCTGCCTCATTTCCACATCGGGAATCCCAGAATATCTCCGCAGAAGAAGCACCTGCCCCCTCCCGCTCACTCGTTCGCTCTCTCCCTCTCCATGTGTCCCCCGCAGCGGGTCAGATCCCGACCGAGCAGCCCCTGGCTGCTGGTTCCCAGTGTCAAGTTGAAAACACAATCAACTCTCTTTGCCACTTTGAAAAGCGAAAGCCTGTCATATGCAAAAGAGATCGCCGGACTTCCTGCCCCGGATCAACGACCGGCAGTCCCGAGTCATTCATTTCACGAAAGTCTATTTCCCTCCCTCGCTCCCGCACAAGCGCCGAGGTGCGCCGGCAGTGCCCCGGGGGAGAAGTCAGGGGGCCGTTCGGCTTCCCCTCCTCAAGTCATCCCAACTCTGAGAAGATTTGCGGAGGCAACTCCGAGCCGCGGCGGCACGACGCACCCGCTCCCCCGCCGTCACCTTCCTCGCTGCCCAGGGTCGGTCCTTCCTCCGCCGGACCCCGGGACGAGCCCGGCCGCAAGGTGACGGCAGGTCGCTGTCCGATGCGCGCAGCCCCGGGGGGAATCCGTGAGACGCCGCCGTCGTCCCCGCGCTGCGCTCTGGGAGCAGCGGGCGACCCGCCGCCAGCCCCCCTCCCGCGCTCAGGCGCCAATTAACCGGCGCGCGAGCCGGGCAATTTTTTTCTTCGTTAATTTCGGCGCGAGCCGCGGGGATGTGTGGCACAAAAAACCCAGCGAATCGCTGGGGCAGAAAGGAGGGCGGGAGGAGAGACGCGCTGGGAGGCTGCCGGCAGCCGGCTCAGGCTGGCAGCTGGCGCCGGAAAGGCGCCTTTTTTCATATTTAAACCACGCGGAATATGTACATTTTTGATTCCTACTTACGCTTTCAGGGGGTTGTGAATGACAGTCGCCATTTTGCTACAATGTAACAGAATATTGTGTCTCGGAGTTCTAAAGGTTCGCTCAGGGGAAGCGGGCAGCCAATCAGGACACAGCGTACCGGCCCGTGGACCAATCGAACGCCGGGGGCGGAGCCGAGGCTCTGCTAGTTATTAGGGGAGCTGTCAAAGCCCAGAGGTCACTCCCTCTCGCTGGAACGGGCGG
Source organism: Turnix velox (assembly GCA_013400935.1). Lineage (NCBI taxonomy): Eukaryota > Metazoa > Chordata > Aves > Charadriiformes > Turnicidae > Turnix > Turnix velox. The sequence goes on from VZTY01027846.1 coordinate 185,936, forward strand.
CGAGCAGGTCTTAAAGGGGCAGTGCCCATCGGCGTGGCTGCGACCGCCGCTCTGGGGGAGTGACGGGGGCCAGGGAGGGCAGGGGTAGACTTTGCCACCGCTCTCCGGTTCCCGCTCTAAAGCGCCGTCCCGACAGAAAGCCAGGCTCTCTCTTCGTCCCTTCGCGCTGCCCTCACTGCCCCTCGTTCCCTAGGCGGCGTGCCCCAATGGGGAAAGGAACCCGCGCCGCCCGCTCGCTCCTCCCGCTCCCCGGCAGCGTCCTTTCCGGGCTGTTCCCCTTTCTCCAGAGCCGCTCTCCACGTCAGGTCTCCGGGAGCCTCCGACGCTGGCAGCGGCTCCAGAGCAGTGCTGCCCCCGCTCCCCCTCCCCCAGGAATTTCCCTCTCCCCGTCACTCATCCTGGCCCGCAGTCCCTGCGCCCTTACATAACGCGCGGCGGCCGGACCGACAGCCCCGGCTCTCCCACAGGGAGACCAGGACGCGTAGGGACCCGGCTACACTCTCGCTCTCCAACCCGGTCCGCTTGCGCAAAAGCAGAGGCTCGACCCCGCGTTGCTCCGTATAGGCTCTGGAGAAGAGCGAGCCCGGGAGCAGGCACAGCCCACAGCCGAGCGAGCAGCAAATTCCAGGAAGTCTGGACTTACCTACAACTAATTAAAGGAGCTGGCGAATGACTTATGGAGCATGACCTAAATTATTTAAGAGGTGACGATCCTAACCTCCCTCTCACAAGTCAATCCACGAATTTACACTGGCGTAAACGGTGTGTCAAGAAGAGCAGAATCGTTTTCTTCTTACATTAGTATCAGTTAAGTTTTGTCATGTAGGACTTCTCTCTCTCAAAGTCTTGCCTCCCTTCAGGCATCTTCTATCCCTTTAAAGAACACAACTACCACCAAACCCAAGCTTGCTTTTCTGTTCTTTGCATTTATATAACCAGAAGAAACTCAGCTAAAGGAAGTCACAATACACTGCTCTAAAACCAACAGGAGACTACAGAATCAACTTGGTTCACAGCTTAGTAAAACAATGGAAGTTTGTGAGATATTCAGGTGTTAACACAAGCAGAAATAGCAAACTTACTGAGCTAATTGTCTGGACTATAAAAGGCAAAGACAACTAAAATCTTTGAACTGTTTGACCAAATCAAACTTCCTGAAACAGCTTTTCCCACCATCTCTCCCTCTGCAGAAGAGAAAGAGGGAATGAGAACAGAAAGACAGAAAATACCTACAGAGAAGAGGGAAGAGAGCAATGTAGCAGTTCCCCGTTTATTAAGAAGTCATCAGAAGTTTGCAGAAAGTTAAACTTTTTAAGATATTCCTCTTTCAAAAGAGTAGCCTTCTCCAGCTACTAGGTCGACCAAAGTACTTTGCCAAGCATGCATCCCCGGAGGGGATGCTCTTCCATCAAAGCAATCTAAGCCATTTGGTTACAGGCACTGGCTAGGAGAAATGGGCTTTTTTGTCAGATGGAGAGTTGCCAAGACCCTGAGATCTTTCTCAAAACAGTTCTGGGAAGCAATCTTTAAGAATGTTTCCATTCTCATATTACATTATCTTATTTAATACAGTACAGTACTAGTCCAGGTGACATTGAATGTGGCTTCAGACATGATTCACTGTTCACTATAAAAGCTAACCACAAACTGACAAATTTTCACAAGTGCACAGTTGATGTACACACTGCAAAGAAATTAACAGCTTAGCATGCACCTGAACTGGTGACCCTGACCTAGCCAAGAACTCACTGTCACATCTCACTATTGTGAGGATTTCTGGTTCGACTTTTCTTATTACCATGACATTCATCTAATGGCAAACATCAACCAAATTGTAGCACTTACTCTAGAATGAGCAATGTTCTCTCATGGGATAACAACAAGAAGAATAGCCTAGAACCATATCACACTGCAGAACTGGAAGCAGATTTGTTCTACTGAGAGAATGCACCAAAACCCAACCAAACTCTAGAAAATTCTGAGATACTAAATACAAACTGGTGACATTTTCAGGGAATTAAAAACCACCTCTTTGAGGTCACTTTTAGGAGTTTAATGAGTCCTTCTTGTCACATTTTGTTGGATATATAGGTCCATTCCCACTTAGCAGGCAAAGAGCTTTTGATGGGATTAAGCCACAAATGCTTCCATTGCTGCTCCTGTTATTCATATATTGGGCCTTTAACGACTACCAGCAACAGACACAAACAGTGAGAACAGCAACAGATGTCCTTGGGTTGCTGATAATATTATTCATAGTCAGATGCTGTTACTGGCCAGGAGAATCAGACAACAGCCCTGCCTCACTCATGGGAATCTCCAGGATGCCCAAGGACAGAGCTGCCAGAACTGTGGGAAGTCTCACTTGTGGTAACAAAAACATCAGGCTTTGTCACCTGCAGATAAACTCTGAGATGTTTGTATCATGTACCAGGAAACCTCATTATTTCAAAATACTTAGTGACAACACCATTTTCCCAGAAGAAAGTCAGCACTTTCTGCTTGGGAAGGCTACTGATCAGACTGTGAATATTGTCAATTCAATCCATGTTACCTGGCTCTAAGAGGCCTGCTGTGAACCACAGTGCAGTGCTTTGAGCAGGCTACATTACGTGGAAAAACATCACCACCATGTTTTCCTACATTATGTTTCATTTAGGATTGCACAAGGATTAGATTATCATTTCAGGTGGAAAATATAAGGCATGGAGCACTGACTGGCATTTCATTTGTAGCAGCCTACGAACCTTATAAATTTAATCACTAGTTGCAAATTAATAAAATTTTTATACTATCAGTCACTTCCATTTTCACATACACACCAGTTCATTATCAACCAATCATTTGTGAACTCAATTTTTAGATCAATTTTTCTTTTAGTTTTTAGATTAATTTTTCTTTTGGTAGCTTAAACTACTACAAGTCACCAGTAAGTACTATTACTAATGTTTCATATTCTAACAGAACATCAGCAGCTCTGAAATGCACTCAACTGCATGAACAGTAAGTTCCAACTTGAGTATTTTTACATTCCTATTGAACTGATGAGAGTTTCATTCAGACCCACTCAATACACACCAAGAAGGCTGCAAGAAAATATACTTTAAAAATATTTGTCAGGAAAACTCTAGGTGGGCTTATTTTTAAATGGAAGGTTGACAACTGCTTGGATAGACAAAATTTTAATTTAAGAAAGGAACGTAAAACTATTGAGGTAAAAGAAAATCTATAGCATTAACACAAGGCCTAAGCATGCTGCCACTGGGGAGTTACAGCAAGAAGGACTTTAAAAGGCAGAATCCACCTTTATCCCCTTTAGGGAACTGTAGCTACATAGGGTAACTCTTTGCCCAAGTTAAAGAAAAATAGTGTAATTTCTTTCCACTGTATTGGAAAGCATCATATCTTGTAGCTGATACTGCTCTCCCCTCCTGATCCACCTCTGTTTCAAACATTTTTACTATTTACATAACACATTGACACTTCCTGTGAGGTGTCAAAAATTCCTGCTCACCCTGTAAAGCCTTATTTTGGCTGAGAATCTTTCAGTGTGAAAGAGATACTACCCAATATTTATCTCCTGCTCTCCTGTTCATCTTGTTCAATGCTTAGAGTTGTTCTTTTCTGGAGGGAGGATTCTTACTTAAACATTCCTCAACTCTTGTGAATTGGAAAGAGAAACAAACTAGACACTGACATTGGAAGCCACAAATCTAATTTTGCAGTGGAGAGAAGCATAAGATATAGTTGTTAGCCTACAGGAATCATACTTTTTTTTTCTGCTTTGATATTCACTGATATCTCCAATGATATACAGCTTTATTTTCTTCAAATATATTAATATTCAAAGGATGAGACTCATATAGGTCTGAATATGACAGCATGCCCTGCATGTTCTAATGTAGCTTGTTGAAACAAAACCTCTTGCACAGATACCCTGCAGCAGATTTGAAGCCTTAACCCCTTTTTATTTATTTAAAACTGTGCAGGAATCTCTCATACAATGTTTCTTGTCAGCCCTCCTCCTCACTTTCTTTGATCCTTACCAATACTTGGTTAGCTGAAAGAGGACAGAAAGATACCAGAGTGTCTGTGTTAGAGACTCAACACCAGCACTGTACAGACAAATCACCGAAAATTTCATGCAGTCAGCAAAATAAAGATAACTCTGGAGCTACACAGAACTTGCACCAGTGATTAATTCTTTGCAACCTTGGGAAACACATTCCTAAAACGTGATCTCAATTTTTTTTTTTTTTTTTAAGCAAAATTTCCCTCTATATTTACAACAACTCTTGGATGTCTTTAGGTTGTCTTCATTACAAGCCTGATTTGATTTCCCAAAGATTTAAATTTGTGTACACCACATTACACCTGATTAAATCTATGCTGAAGTCTAAACTCAAGCCCTCATTTTTAAAAATGGGACACTTCAAAAAAGTCCATATATTTGAGGCCTTAATTTTAAATTCTCAATAGACTGGGGAGACAAAAGTTGTTTAAAGTTCTGGATTCTCGTTCAAGTCTGTCCCAAATTTAACAGACCGCTGAAAATCTATTTAGTGTGATTGTCAGAAAATTGTTTATGTTATCATGGATTTTTCTTATCTTTCCTCCAACAGCACAAAGCAATGTTACAAACAAACTGTTTCAAAAGAAGAATACAAATCTTAATAGTAGCCACTGCAGGAAAAGATATACAATGACACAGATAGACAAAAGCCTAAAAACAAATATACAGTAACTACAGTTGTCCTCTCCATGAGGGGAATAATTGTTATCATTTAGAAGTGATAAAAGAGAATTCCCACTGTCAAGCACAAAATTTACAGGTCCAGAGTAACCCATGCATTGAAGCCAGGGCAAAAGTACTTCTCATCTACATCCATCAGTGGCATACAGAGGTGGTACCCTGGTTCATCTGAGATAATGGCATGTCTCCTGTTTCTGTCTACTCCCATCGTGAGGCTGAAAGGGAGTTTGTAAGGTGCCTTGAATCTTGCAGGGAGCAGACTGTATAGATTAGTGCATAATTACAAGGACTGATCTAACCCCAAAAGAAGTTATCACCACTGTGGACGGAGAAAGGGGATTCTGACTACCTTAATCACCTTTAAACACAAATTTCAAATGTGGCCTAAAGGCATCGCAACACAACTTCCTCCTATCCATGAGAAGAGGTCAGAATGTAATACATTGCTAATCAATCTTACCACTAATAAGCACATAGCACATGCTGTAATGATAATTCTAAGACAATTTTAACATTTGGATTGAGTATAATGAATAGCACTCCGCCTGAGAAAATTAACTACTCTAAGAAAAGCATTAGCTGCTATATTGATCCAAAGAGCATATTAACTTTGAATTTTGCTGTTGATTGGAAAAGATTTAACTTTCCTTCATTACAGACAAGACTACACCCATCCCTACCCCTGCCTATCTGGGCAGGGGGCCAGCAGGCCCCCTGGCCTTTCTCCTCCCACTAAGTCCCCTTGGAAAATGCAGCTCACCAGTGGCCTGTCCCACAGCAGAGACACCAAAAGGAGCATCCCACAGCCCCCATAAGCAGAGGAAAGGGCAGCTGCTACCCTTCCCCACTTGTGTTTGCATAGGAGAGGGGGACAAAGGAGGCTGATTTGGAACAACTGAGGAGGGGAGGAGTCTCCAGTGGAGCCCAGGTATGTGGGATTAGGGGAAAAATGGGCTGGAAAAGGGTTGGTGTGGGGCTGAGGCAGATGGGGGAGAGAAGGGGTATGTGGAATTTGTCTAGAGGGAAACTGTGGGGAAAAAATGGAAGGACTTGAGGGTTCACCATGAGGGTGGTGAGACATTGGAACAGCTTGACCAGAGAGGTGGTAGAGGCCCTATCCCTAGAGGCATCCAAGACTAGGCTGGATGAGGCACTGAGCAACTTGATCTAGTGCAGGATGTCCCTGCTCACAGCAGGGGGGGCTGAACTAGATGATCTTTTAGGTCCCTTCCAACCCAAACCATTCTATGATTCTATAATGGAATGGATATTTTGCTGTCTTTACTATGAAGAATTTTTTTTAAATAAAGTAGGCACAAATGAGCTGTGCAGACACAGCTTGAGAATTACAGCTTGTTTTCTTTCAGTATTCAACATTCCTTGCTTATAAAGAGCATTTTTGTTTTTATAAAGCCAGAAAATGTCTCACTTGCTTTTTTTTTGTTCCAGGTGTTTATTTGTGGAATGTCTTTATTTTCTTTATTATTATTATTTTAATAATATCTCTAATTATTTCATATCCTCTTCAGTATAAATACAAAACAATCATCGATGCTTTTATTTATTTTTTTTCCTTCTGTGTTGTTTTCAAAACAATTTCTAACCTAAAATATCTTTCACTTTGTAAATCTTTAGAGTAAGAAAAATAAAATCTGATGCAGTGGCTAATGTGGAAAAGAAAACATCCACATAAGCATCAGTTTGGAATTAGTGAGGGGATATGAAGACACTAGCTTATTTTATTGCTTTGACTGGCCAAACACCAGAGGAAAATGCAGGCAAGGGGGAAATAAGCCTTCTTTTGTTTTGCTTTGCTTTAGAACCTGGTAAATAGAAACAACTTTTTAAAATGCAATGAAATGTGTTTTTTCATTTCCCATCCCACACTGCTTTGGAATAGAGAAACAACAGAAACATAACCTGCCTAAAATACCAGTTTAGGTCAAATCTAACATTTAAATTTTTAGTGGATACATGCTGTAGTGAGTTTAACCCAAAACTGATTTTTTGCAAATTTATTAGCAAAAGTTACTGCAGTCCGTGTCCAGAGGAGCCACTCCTGGTTTACTTGTCCCTAAATCTCCTCAGCCTCTGGAGCTAATCTGATTCCAGTTCCCCAGTCCAAAAAGATTCTTAGGCCAGAGTCTTCCGTCCAGAATAATGTTGCTCATACTTTTTAAACAAGATAGCCACTTTGTTACAATTCCTTGTATAGAAACAGCATTGCCAAAGGTGGTGCATTATTTGTTGAAGTTTCTTGTTTGTTTTCTTCTTTCATTTTGTTTCGTTTTTTTAAATAAGGGTGGAGCGGCTTTGCTGTCAAGAGAACTCTTTCTAATGCAGAAGTGACATCTCCAGCAGGAAGCTCTGCCATACAACTCTTGCCTGGGTCATTCTTCTCGAACACTTAAAACCTTGTGTCAAGTCCTGTACAAAAGCTCTGGATTTTGCTTGAGTTGACAGGCCTTTGCTGACACTTACTCAGTGCTGCCTCAACAGAAAGCAGCTAAGAAGAACTTGTCAAAGTTCATTATGAAATTGCAAGTAAAGGAGAAGGCTGATGGGATACTGTTTGATGCAAGGGCCATATTTTTGCTACCCCTAATGCTGCTTACTAGGTTATTTCTAAGACTACCCTGTAGAGTCTAGTGCCATTCCAAGAAAGACTGCCTAATTCAGGATTTACAAAGCATATACATAGGGCAGATTCTCATCTTTCATGTGCATTACTAATATGGATGTGATAACTTTAGCAGCACTACTGCTACTACTTACCCCAGTATCAGCAAAACCAGGTTTATACTGGCATCATTCCAAAACCCACAGTTAGCAGCTATTACCAGTGAGCCCAAGAGGCTACAGAGGCTCAAGCTTCCTAACTAGTATGTCTATGAACCACACACTCTTTGCCCCATGTTACCACAAGTAGTACTCATATATTCTATATATTTAACCCATCTTCAGATCTGAAGCTGGCAAAATAGAAAGGATTGCAACCCAAGAGCTAAGAGCAGATCACAAGTTTGAATACAATATCATCACATCACGCTATCATGCCAAGTATGCCACATGCATGAAATCCAAATTCCCTGCCTTGCTATTTCTTCAACTGCCTGTTTGTGAGGTTTGTTTTCAAGGTCAGCAGCCAGCTAGGAGCATGTATGTTTGAAAAGAGAATGCATAGGCATCTTCAACATCAGAAAAATTCTCACCAAACATACCCAAGGAAAGCCTGTAGCATTTAGAATATTTTAGGACTTGTCATGCTCAGGAGTCATCTCGTAATACTATTTTCAAACTGAGCAAATCTTCATAAAACTAGGTGTAAGGGTATTGTCTTACATGTGTTGAATTCTGCACTTAAGTGCAAAACCCAAAGGGTTAGCCCATCTCACACATAGCAGAATGCTTCCTTCCAGCCAGTGTTTATGGCTAAACCCTTTTGGAATATGATTTAAAGGCATCGAAACAACTTCAATAGAATGGAAACATCTGCAAAGAGCAGCACTGCAGCCGCTGCTGCGAACCTCAAGCTTGAACAGAGTAGAACAGCTTACCAAATTATTTTCTTGGGCGAGATTCTCCCTGACTGCCTTCTGAAAGCATCAGCATCTTACTGCAAAACATAGGCAGTGGGAATCCATTTCAGTAACCCCATGTGGCCAATGGCCACAAAATAAAACCTTATGATTGATATTTACCCAGTTTACAACTCCTCAGAAATGGTGCCAGCAAGCAAATCTGACCTACATTCTTTTCCACTTCTCTCTGGCCCTGCAACAGCTTCTTACTCTTTCCTAGTCATTGGCTAGTTCTTCTGCAAGTCCTTTTTATTAAAACTTTTTCTCATGCAGTAATAATTTCTCACAGCAATCTTGACCATCCATTCTTATCATTCTTCTAGGTATAGGCATTGGCCAAATTCATTTAGGGTGGAAGGTGAAGGACAGTACAGAACAGTCTGAAATGTACTTGCATTTGTTGTGGGTGAGATGTGCTTATTGCTCAAGATCACTCTCATATCAGACAAGTGATGGATCCCTTTACTCTATTTATATACTTGGAATAATTCACCAGCCAACACTTTTCCCAGATAAATAAATGCCCACCTCCTGAAAGGGATTCAAACTTCTGGAGGTTATACAGCAAGGGTCAGTATGCAAACCCCAGTGCCAGAGACATGCAGCTGTTTCCCTCACTCACACTCCCTCCTTCTGGTTATTGAACATGAGAATATCACTTGTATTCCAGATACAAGCGTAAGCAAGTTATATTCCAAAACCAGGCGCTATTCCAAACTAGAGTGCTGGGAACATCAAAATCTGGCCTACTTGTCAGCTTAACATCAAGAATGCTGGGACTATGGGCAATCATTTTACAGTTAATGTGTGTTATTTTTTTCCACCAAAATATTTACTTTACCTCAACAGCAACGCTTTGTATCCAGACCATAGACTTACATAAATGTCCCAATACAGAGGTAAAAGGCTTATGGAAGTCCTGTGCTGTTGTCAAAATAGAGATCAAGAAAATGAGATCCTGGTTCAGCAAGGCACTAAAACATTTGTCTATGTATAATGATTGATATAATTTACTTGCTAATGATGAGCTGTACACTTAAATAACTTGTGGAAACAAGACATAAGAGAGAAGGAACACACGTATCACACAGGACTGGATAATAATTTAGGAAGCAATGGCTACTGAGACTTAGATATTGTAAAGAAAGGATCTAGAGTCCCAGTAGGATCATATAGATAACGAAGAGTCACCAAGGACTAAGAGCCCATACTATAAAATACCTTGAAAAAGCAGACTGGAGTATTTTTGAGGGCTGCATTATAGCTGTGCGAGCCAAGATTCACATAGTAAAAATTCCATACCGATTTCTGTGCCTAATCTTTCCTGTTTGGTAACTCTGGGAGTTCCTGGATTCAGGAACCTGTCGTTAGTCTCCTTAAGACTGGTTGTTTGGGCTACCAGTGTTAAAAACAAACAAACAGAAAAATCTCCACCAGTCAGACTGTTCACATTTTTAATATGCAGTACTAACCTAAAGGCTTGGTTCTGCCAAAGTTGGCTTCACCAGGAAGAAGGGTTGTCCAACACTGTCACAACCGAATCCAGTTTACACAGCATTTATAGTGGCATAAGCTAAAGCAGAACATCATCTATATTTATATAGAAGTTTTAAAACTGCTAACGAAATCTTCTATGTAAACTTCTATATACTGTTTTCTGTTTTCAGAAAGTCATCCCAGTAGAGAACTTGGCACATCTTAACCAGGGTGGAGTTAAAAGTCCTCACCCAAAAAGAATTAATATTTATTTGCATTCATTTACAATGAGGGTATTTCATAGAATCACAGAACGGTTTTGGTCAAAAGGGACCTCACAGATCATTTGGTTCATTTAATTTCTTTGTGAAAGAATGATCTAAACTAAAAAACTGCATTCCGAAAGCAAGCTGCTGACAGCATCACGCCCGAAATGTCTCTATCCTAATACACAGCAATTGCTTAGTTTGTAACTCCTCAAACATACGCCATGAGTGAGTGTGGCAGAACTAGAGCTCGATGTGTGCGACTTGCAGTGGCTACCTGTGGGCGTTTAAGGTCACAGGAAATGCACGTCCCGCAGCCTCTGTCCGCAGTTTCCCCGCGGCGGGGCCCGGCGCTGGGCCGCCCCCTGGCGGTACCGGGCCTGTTCGTACCGGGCGGAGCCGCGCTGCTCCTCCCCACCGCAGGTCAGGTCAGACCGAAAACCAAACGAGCAAACGAAATGCTGCACCCCTGCAGCAAGTGCAGCATTCTTCGGCAGGCGCAAGCACAGGAGTCGATTCGTGAGTTATATCAGTGCATGAACAGAGCCGTCCATGGGATACTTTCACAGAATTACAGAATGGTTTGGCTTGGAAGGGACTGAAAAGATCATCTACTTCCAATCACCCTGCCATGGGTAAGGACACTTTCCACTAGACCAGGTTACTCATTCAGGCTCATCTTGAACACTTACAGGGATTTGGCATCCACAGCTTCTCCGGACAACCTGTTCCAGTGTCTCACCACTCTCACAAGTAAATAATTTCTTCCTAGTATCTACCCTTACACTTTAAAACCATTACTCCTAGTCCTACTGCTCCCTAGAGAGTCTCTCCTCACCTCTCCTATAGGCCCCCTTTTGATATTGAAAGGCTGCTATAAGATCCCCCCAGAGCCTTCTGTCTCAGCCTTTCTGGTTTAGAGGAGAGCTCTGTACCCACCCAGTGGAACATCTGGAACATCACTCTTGCTACATTGTGGGACACACACATGCAGGGATCCCAGACAACACAACCACCATTGCCTATAGCTACTGTCAAAGATGGTTTCTTCTCCTTGACTGCCCAGTCCAAAGACTTCCCTTAGAAAAAGTTTGGTGGAAAGGGGGTTGGGCCAGGAGTTTTGGGTTCAGGGTTTGATTTGCTTTGGTTTGTTTGTTGTTGTTTTGGTTTTGGTTGTTTTTTTTTTAAAAGCAAGGATGGGAGAAGGGAAACATGATAAAGTAATTTTCAAAATTTTGGCATTAGCAAATTTAAGCATTTCCAACAATGAGAGCAAACAAGCCATCTTAGATTTAACAATAATAAAGTTGAATGACTGTATGCTTTGATGGCTTTGAAATTCAGATGACTCAGTGAATTTAGAATCATATATGTGTCTTTACAAATTTTCTGGGGGAAAAAAACAGCCACAGCCTAAGCTATGACAAATACCATCAGAAACCTGTTGGAATGTGGCAACTGAACTCCCAAGGATTCCATCTGTATTTTTGAGTAATTGTTCCTCATCCAGAAGTCAGTGTCACAGCAGGGAGGGCAGAGCAGCACTCTTCTGCTCTCTGGGTTTTCTCAGCTAGTGCACAAGAGAAGCAGGGCAGAGAAGAGAATTGGAGGAAAGGACTCAGCCATGCAACCAAAAACTGTATTATAATGCAATCCATGTGAAGGAGTTGGACTGAAACTCTGAAAAAACCCTTTGTTTTGATGTCTAGATTTTTTGAAGGCTTGACTTTTATTTTTTAGTATATTGTATATATATTTTTATATTTCTATATAGTTGCGATGGACTATTGTATATCATTCTGCTTGTCCCCAGAACACTGAACACGTGTACTAGCACTAGGACAAAGATGTTACATCTCAAGGTTTCTATTGTGACTTCTCTTCATATGTGCACACACCCAGAGTCCCTCTCTCATATTTGAGTATGCACATGCAAGCATGAACACAGATCTACAGACTACCATTTTACTTTTGAAGTAAGGCTGGGACAATCTCAAAACTACATGCAAAAACAACTTCAAAAAATAACTAGTGCTACGTAGACAGCATTATTAATTTGTCTCTTCGTTTTTCTTTACTAGTGTAGAGATACTCCTCCAAAGCCAGTATTTGAAGTGTTTTATCTGCTTTTGCTCTGTTCAGTTGAAATTCTAGTTCTGCTTGTAACATTTTAATTATTCATAAATTGGCCAACTCTTATTTTATAGGGATGATGATGATGATGCTTCAGGAGAGGAACAAAACATGAGGATCAGAAGAACCCTCTCAAAGAAAGTAGAATTTTCACACCAAATTTTTAGTCAGGAAGATTTAACTAAGCGAAGGATGGAAAACATACAAAGCATATGAAGTTTAACGTTTTTATCTCCCACACAGAGATCCTTCAAGAGAGATTTGCAGTCTCTAGTTGGAATCTCTCAGGATTTACTCAAATAATATGGGACTTCTTAGGCTCAGCCTACTGAGCCAAAGAAGCAATGAACACATTTAATTGAAGTCTCACGTCACAAAGAAGGTACACAAACAAGTCTCACGTCACAAAGAAGGCAGTTACAGTATTTGAACCAATTAGTTTTGTAGAGAGAAAGCATTGCTCACTTTATAACACTCCCAAAAAGCCTAAACCAACAATATCAGCCAGTTCAAACACCTTAAAATACGAACTTATGATTTCAAGGTCAGATTTTTCTTATTTTAAGAGGCCATAACTACAGTCCATATAATGTCTCCAGATGCCAAACTATTTTCAAGCTTCTGACAGACGGATCTTCCCTTATAGCAGAAAAAATCCCCATCACCAGTTAATGCTTGTGGATTTTTTTCCTTCAGATTACAAAAAATTTTTCCTCCAAGAAGAAAGGGTAAACAAAGCATTCATCCCAACCAGTTGTCTCTAGGGGGAAAAAAAGACTTTAGCAGAGCAAATATTGCAAATCCTTCACTTAGCCCAACTTCTACTGAAGTGCATATAGCTTGAAGGATGGACTGTGAACAGGATACTGTGGTGAAGCAGTTTGTCGCTGGCCTTGGCTTTAATGCACCTGGGAACTATTCTCAACCATTTTGGAAGCTGTGCAGAATACTTCTGCTGTCACTCTAATACAAAGGGAATTTCTGCTTTTCCAATCAGCTCCCTCAGCCCTTCACAACATAGCCAGCCAGATGGGTGGAAGGATGTCATGCTGTTATCCAGCATGACAAAAAGCCAGTGGCAGTCATCAACCCAGTCCATTGTCCATGAAAATGGATGCACATGCAATCAGTCTGCTACAAGAAAGCAGGTAGTATGGAAGGTTGAAACCAAATGCAATGAAAATGGTAAATAAATAATGTGTTGTAATTTGTCCATTAACATCAGGAATATTAAAGGACACCAAAAAATAACAACAGAGTGCCTGATTCACCTCTCACATTAATTTAGGTAGCCACATCACAAGTCTGACACAGAACATTTATAAATTACCAAACATTGTAACATGTGTAATATTTTTTAAAATCAATGGGTTTATTCTGGCTCAGCAAAATGAACCAAAGACATGCACCAAAGACATACCTCTCAGGAGAGCTGAATGTTCTTAGGTAAGAAACCTTTAAATGCCATTTCAGTATTTAGCACCTAATTCACCTTCCATAAAACTAAATAGAGAGGATTAAATAGGCTTTGCATTAGATCTATCAGGGTGTGTCTTTTTACTCCTTGGCAGTCGTGCCTACTTGCTAGCTACACCGTGACACAGAGCAGATCTGGAGCTGCCTAAAGCCCATTTGGTTGGCCAGCCAAGCAAGCTGGGTCAAGTTACCACAACAAACTATACTAGCCAAGTGTCACGCTGACTGTAAACTTTACAGGTGAACAAAGCTGCATATAAATCAGACAAGAAAGGAGCTGCTGGACTTGTCAAACAGCATTTACTGTCTCAGGCACTGTTCCACACAGGTAAAGCAGTGTTAGTTATGGAGCCAGAGGTTGATACTGACTTAACTATCCTTTCATTTGTGCCATAATTCCAAAGCTTTCATGCAAACACCACATAAAGACTGATCACATCTCTGAACTCAGACAACAGAACAGGAAACAGCCAGTTCTGCAAGACAGCACAAACTGTTAGCAATGTTTTTAAGAAAAACTATGGAGTTGACTTTAAATTGAAACATTTGAGTTCACTCCTAATGAACATGTTAAGGCTAGTACAATTTAGATAAAACAATACCTGTATGTCATTGCTTATATTCTTAGATTATGTCTACCACAACATATTTCAAAGAATATATTCATGACATATGTTCAACAAGCAAGCAGAAAGCTATGCATTTCTTCTACACCACACCTTGAGTACTGGAGCTCACCACAGGCTATCAGCATAACAGACCCCCAGATTTTTAACTGCAAGTACTATGTTCTTGTCCTCCTTAGGGACAGCCACACTCTTAGTGGATATGCTACATGCAAAACTTTTGATAACATCTTTTCTAGATTCTGTAGCACTGCTTGCTGCTGTGAGTAACATTTAGAAATAAATCAGGGCCATTTAGTGATCTCTCTTTTGTGAACATTTTTCTTTCCATTTTGCACTAATTCAGAAATCTTGTAACCATGTAATGCCAGTCACATTACATTTCCAGAGCATTCCAAGTTATTGCACCATGACCAGAATTAGGAACCTGGAAGTAATGGATTTTTTCCCAAGCTCTCCCATGAGACATGGTTCTGCCAGGCTGTCCACTGGAAGGGCATTGTAAAGTAGTAGAGGGTCTCAGTGACAATTTTCAATTGTCTTGCAGAGAATCTTGGAAATGAACTTCCCACATAACCGAACTCAGTAGGAGTCATCTTTCCTATTTTTTATTTTGGAGGTTTTCAGAAGATGAAGAGGAGGGACAGGAAGGGAGAGAAACTGATTCTGAAATCATTACATGGTGGATAAAATGTGTGGCAAAGTAACATACATTAAAAAATCCTAACTTTGAATGTACAGCTTCAGTCTCTGAAATGCTTACTATCAGTCAAGAACAAGGTCTTGGAGTGTAACCAGGAATTATTTGAGAAAGTTCACTACTAAGCAATAACTCAATGACAGCACAATGTGTGCCACAACACAGGAATCCTAATTTCCAGTTAGGATTCCCAGTTAGCTTTGCCTAATTCCTATTCAGTTTGTTAATGCTAGAAAAGGCACAAAGAAGGATGATGAGGATGGTAAAAAATATAGGACAATTTCTGTATGGTCCATTTGACTC
Source organism: Turnix velox (assembly GCA_013400935.1). Lineage (NCBI taxonomy): Eukaryota > Metazoa > Chordata > Aves > Charadriiformes > Turnicidae > Turnix > Turnix velox. The sequence continues at coordinate 201,250 of VZTY01027846.1, forward strand.
TTCATGATGGTAGAGATGGCTGAGGAGGGCAATATTAGAAGTCTACAATGCTACAGGTGCCAGAAGGAGCACAGCATTTGCAGACTGTGCTAAAATAATAATTTTGTATGCTGATTTCTAAAAGGTAGTTTCAAAACTAACACAGGCAAGACTTCTTCACATAGTTCACAATTTTTATGAAATAACTTGTCAGAAGGTGCTGTGTCTGCAAAAAATGTGCATGCAATAAAACAAAGTTTCATGCCATTAAAACACATCCACAGCTTTTTAACTTTTCCTGGATGAAAAAGTTTTAAACCTTCTGAATGAGACCCTGGACCAACAGAGACACAAAACAGAAGATATCAGCTTACCCAAAAAACACTATTGTCATCTCTGTAATGGGTAGTAACAACATACTGGCCTAGATAGAACTGTATACTTAATCTATACTGTAAAGGCAAGTCACATAATTGAAATAAATTTAAAATTTAAATTTCATATTGGCAACCTAGGACAGTTTTTTTGGAGACATATGTCTACCACTTACTCATTTCATCAATTCCTGCAATTTCAAATTGCAAGATCCATAGACACATACAGGTTTGGGCCAGTTGTGAGGGGTTTTGTCTGTGGGCTTTTTTTGGTGTTTGATTGTTGCTTGTAGTGTTTGGGGTTTTTTTCCTGAATAGTAAAAAACAAACTTTCCTGCCTAGTAAAGTTTCTAAAGCCCTCTGATTTTTTTTCAGTGACACTGGGAATACTCTTCAGTACAGTCAACTATTTACATGACTTTGTTTATACCTGAGTAATATTTGTCTATCTACCTACCTATATGCCACTATAAAACACATATTTTTCCCAGTACTTGCAGAAAAGGGGTCTACACCTGATCATAACATTTATTTTATCTCTATAATCCTGCTTTTGACCTCCGGTCACAGTACACTACTGTGTTCTATGCCACTTAAAAAGTAATCCCAAAACAAAATATGGATGGTCCTCAAAACATTTTCCCTACTTCTCTCCATTTAACTTTTTTTTTCTTGAGAAAGAAACTGTATAAATTCCTGCCTGAATGGATCCCCCCCTCATTTTACAGGGCTGAGACCAAAAACTGTGCAAATGAGCACAACTGCCTGTGAGAAAGGTTACTTACTCTCCTCCTAGAGGAGATTTATAGAGGACAATGTCCTCAAGTAAGAAGTATTTCTCTGTCAGACAAAGTATACATGCCGAGCTACACTATATAAAAACATTAATGTGCTATTTTAATTTTATCCAGAATCTGTGGGAGCAATTTTACTTTGCTGACTTATCACTGCACAAAGCTCACCCTTTGACCTACTTCTCTCATAGAAGTCATCCTAGACTTTGATCTTAAACACTTAGTGACCATTCTATCTATTTCCTTTTCTTTCATGTTTGGCATTATGAACAGAGGTAATAAAATGGTTATCATACAAGGGGAGGATGCTCTACCAGCTGCTATAATTGCACTGTCTGTTAGCTTTAGGAAAGGAGGCATGTTTTATGAAGAAAATGCTACTGGTAAATAAAGTAAATGCTACTAGTCAACTTACACTCAGTTGTTACTCAGGAAGAGAAAATAAAATAAAACAAAAAAAAACCCCAAACAAAAACCAACAGAACAAAAAAACTCAAAAAACACCAACTACACACCATACACGATTACATCTTTCTGGGTAACTATTACAGCTTAAACTGCAGGTCTGGTAGCCTCTTAAAGCCTCTGGAAGCTCTTAACTATTTCCTACACAGTTCTGTCATCCTTTCTGATCTCCAACAAGGCAATAGTACTGAATTTGTATTATTCAACCTTTGCTGTTCTTCTTCCCTTGTACCTGCAGAGCTTTCCAGCTTCCAGTTAGAAAATGCTTTTGCTCAGAGAAATGATAGTGCAACCAAACCCATAAACCACCCACCATGTCCTACCTCCTCTTTAATTTTCCATTCAATTAAACTGGATCTGCAAACTGATATATTGCACCTTGTATGGGAAACAACTACTGTTTCAGTTTCACAAAGCACACAAGCAGTTTCAGTTGTCCTCAGACTTTTGCAGATCTTATAGAGTACTGCTAAGAATAAGACTATCCTATCTGCAGTTTTGTTTTAATTTAATGAATTATCTACTATCTCTTTCCAGAAACAATTTGTTGCTTCCATGTAAGTGTTGTATATCTTGACCTAAACCACCTTTTCACTTCAGTTTTTTCTCTTGGTACACAGAGATCACGGATCATAAACTACACAGATTTTATTAGTTTGTAGATATAGGACAGATCCTGCAGTGCTATTCCCATGGGCAGACTTCTACACTAGACATATGTACAAAAATCTACTGGCTAATATCAATACTGGTAACCAAGGCTAACCACAATTGATTGTTTCTGGATTCTGTTCAGTGCTCAGAAGGAAAGCAGTTTGAAAACTAATGTCCTAGAACGACCAGACAAAGAGCATCTATGAAACTATTTCTGAAATGTGAAACAGGCAATACAGTGAATTTAAGGCAATCCCAAGGTCAATCATAGACATCAGGATAAACATACAATAAAAATTATAATGGGCAGAGTATCCTGAAAATAAAGTTAAAGACCAAGGCCACAATGATATTAAAAGTATCCAGAATATGAAACAGCATATAAATAGTGATGAAGATAATAGCAGATGTCACACATTATCAAACCACATATCTGTAGATCTGTATCTCTTCAGATCCTTCCCCCTGCCATCAAGCAAACAAACCAAAGAAACCACATATGTCCTCTACAGATGATACTGATATATGCAGACTGCTTTCCCACGCTTTTTCCTTCAGAATGTGCTTCTAAAAGATCTCAAAAGAAACTTACTCTCCACACTATGCACCTCAATAGCAGGAAGACTTCCACAGACTACTGCATACACTGGGCTGAGATTCCTTCTCCTGCTGCCGTACTCTTCCTAAGAGAAGTTTCAGAAGGAAGAATTCTTATCTCATAAAATTTTCATTCCCTTCTCTTAAATTTAAAAAAAGAAGAAAAAAGAACATTAGAGGACTTGAAACAAGAAATCCCACCACACACCTCCAAAGACAACAGAGAAGGAAGGCTAAGCAAGTCACTCTTGCATCATTCAAACACGACTTCTACAAAGGGTTCATCTACAGCACACAATGCATACAAGATAATTGAGGAGGCTCATGATGCAAGGAAGCACCGTGTTTATTTACCTCCCCCTTCAGAGAACCACACTCACATGATTATAAGGCTTCCTGGACACACGTCTCATTAACTACTTCTCTTTGGATGTGAGCAGCACATAGATTTTTATGAAATGGGGAGTTAGCAGCCTGTGATACTGTGTATTTAGATTATGCTACAAACTTGAAAGATGAAGTTTTGATTTCTGAAAGCAAAACACTGGCTTCCAGACTGACATTTCTGAAGGTTTTTTTCCTGTATTATCACTGACTGATCTCTACATCTGTTTGAAGTCTTGTGCACCATATATAAAAAAAAAAAATATCTAGTACAAACACAGCTCCTGTGGTCTGTGTCATTAATTTTAATTCCAGTGGGAAATCAACTGTCAGATTACTGGTACCTGCTATTGATATGCAAAAGCAAATACACTTCTCTCTGTATAGAAGTACAAGCTTACATCCAAAGTAGACAAAAGAGAATATGAAGCAGCAGACAAGATTTTGACCTCAAAAGGAAATACTTCCTTGGAGATGCTGACCAGATCTTCTCACTGGTAGTTTTTAAATACTAGGCTAGAAATCAGTCTTGTAACTGCAAGCACTTTGAGTATTAGAGACCCCATAAGCTGACCACACAAGTCTGGATGAAAAATGAAAAAGCTGCCAGCTGTTGCTACTCTAAAGAAAACATGATTTATATCATGAACTTCACCTTCCTAACAGAAGATTTTAAGTTTTCCCCCAATGAAGAGGCAGAACAGCATTTTTCAATGTAAATTTGTTCAAAGATCACATCATCAGGATATTCTGCTCTACAATGGCTCTGCAAGCAACATAAGGTCCAGTTCCAGTTCTGTTTTGGCAATGTAAGGCACCATTACAACCTGCTCAACAGGTCATTTTACCATTGGCAGGCATGATCTTTTAACAAAAAAGAGTTCACAAAAGCACTAAAATAATTAACAAAGTTTCTGTTTTGAACTGACAGATGTATCTTCAGAACCACAGGAAATGTGGCACAATACAGATAACTCTGTGGTTAAAATAATTTACAAATCTCATGCCTTCAAATTAGCATTCTCTCCACCCATACAAAGAAATATGTGGCAATGGAGTCTTGGTTTTGTAAACTGAGATATGTTTATCTTTGTGTATAAACACACAGAATTCACTTAACACCACCAGCAGGAGAGTTGAATATTGTTGCATTATTCAGTTCTTAAACTGGGGCCACAAGTAATAATGATCGAAGTTGAAAAACATGAAAGACATTCTAGATTGTTACAGAACCATTCATACTCTACATAAATAATATTTATTTAGGCAAAATATAAAAAACTGTTCACAAGGACTTCAACGATATCAAGCACATTGTTATCTGAAAGACAGTATGCTATTTTGAAAGACAAAACATGGTATTAAAGTGCAGTCACTTCTGGAACAGAGACTTCGGAAAACTGGCTGACCTACAGAAGCTTGCTGTACATCGCAGTCTGAATCAGAATGACTAAGTAAACACTTTTTTTTACAGTAAAAACTAAAAGATTTTTAACAGCTCTCCAGAATTAGAGTCAACTGGAGCTACTTTAAGATATACATAGTTACTTGCATGAAATGTAGCACTGGGGTGGATTTCTGCTTGTGACTGTAAGGAGAGATATTTCAAATATAAATCCAGATATGCACAATGGAAGTGAGTTACTGTCACAGCAGGGAGACTTATATTCTGATTTCTCAAACTCAGGCTGTTATTTTTACATTCCAGAAAGTAACTGAGAAGAATATCACTTCAACCATTTGACTGACTACACACAATACAGCCAATCTCTTGATACTAGCCATTATGGGTATATCTTTTCCCTGTATCTAAGACCCTACCTGACCTGCATGCAAATCATTTTATACACAAGTATAGCAGCCTAGTAATACTACACCTATTCTTGTGTTCCAATAGCTATAAAAGCTATACAAGCAATCACTCACACATGATTCAAGACCTGGGTTTCTCTAACAAATTGGCAATAGCTGCCATAAGTTCTGCCATTCTGCACTCACTAGATGCCACTACATGGCTCAAGAATCTCCTCACAACCGCTCCCCTAAAGTCTAATAGAATTTGGGTTTGGGATTTTTGTTTTGTTGGGTGAGTTTTGTGGATTTTGTTTGCTTTGTTTCCTCCAGTGAGTTCCAAGGGGCAGCAGCAGCATCAGTACTCTGCACTGAGCTACTACAGTCACAGGAAGTGACAAACACTGAGCCGTCTGTGCGTCTCATGGGACAGATGACAACTAGAAGGACTTAGAGATGAGTTTTGCTGGAGACTGTCTCTGGGAATGTGCCAGCTTATCTAATGTATCAATATACAAACCACATAAATTGTTGGCACCCACTTATGCCTGTATATTCTGAAACATAAAGTCCACCCACTAGCGCAAGTGTAACCTAAATACCTTTATTGCCTTTTATTGTAACCTTAACAAACACATAAATAATTTAAAATACAAATTTAATTGGTCTAAGTTTTACATACGTAGTGTTGAGACCTTTTATTCTCCATGGAAAAAAAAAATTACTTATTAATTAATCAGCAGAATATTCTGTAAGTTATATCTGAACACTTCCATTAAGAACAGCACTGAAGAGAAGGCAAGGTTTGAGTAGACTATTTCTCATTGCTAAGGATATTTGAAAGGAAAAGATCACAGATATCTCCAAGCACAATTTGAGATTTTATCAACTGATAACCTAGAAAATAAATGTATGTATAAATGCGTATATATAAAATACTAATGACTGGTATGTATAAAACCTAACAAAAAAATTCCAGGAGTAATTTATTAGAATATTAAGTATTCCTTGCAATATTCACCATCAGAGGTACTGAATGTTTTTTAAAAAACTCTTTGCTAAAGCAATGATATAACCTGTGAAATTTCAGTTCCATTTGTCAAATTTTCAGAAGTTTTTCATAACTTTCGACCTGCAGGGGAGACAGAGGTGCCACATGAGGAGAAAAAAAAGTTTACCTTCTTACTTAGAGATAAGTCTGGTTAAAATACATAACATCAGTTGCCATGGACCTTAGAGCTATAAGTAAGAAGAAATATACTTTATTCGGTGTTCCAATGGAGCTCGTTGGTGTACTGTTTCTTAGACCGATTTTTATCGGAATTCAGTACCTGGTGAAAAAGAGATCCAAAAGAAATACCCTAAAGAGCCATGAGTTTCTTCGTGCAAGTACACTACTGCCCTCTCCTGGGGCGGATCAGATTTGCTCCCTCACTTACACCACTCATCACACCAAGAAGGGAGCTACACCTCCTACACTCACCAGAGCTGCTCTAGGAGCTCGAGATTTTAAAAAACCCAAACAAATGGAAAACAAAGAAAGAGTAAACCACACACATACGCGGAATAAACGCGGCAAGTGGTTGAGCTTGAAGTAAACCGTGGTAACTCCTCAGCTTAAAGTCTTTAACCGTACAGCAATCTGTTCCTTCCTCCAAGATCTGATGCAGAGCCTACAAGTGGTTTTCAGGATCAACAGCAGAGCTAGCCAGTAGATTAGGCTACTGTGATTATCATAGTGTGTGTGTGACAGAAAAAAACCAATCTAGTAACGCTAAACGCTTACCTCCAGTTTCTTCAGCAGCCAGATTCCTGTCTCTGTGTTCAGAAAAATTGATATTCAGTTATTAAAACATAGTTGTGCATGCTGGGTTTGACCATGCTATTATATTCATTGCTGCTGGATAAGACACAAAATTTGGCAATCCCCTAGGAATTCTGAATTAGCACATTATATCCAATGAAGTTTAACAGTGGTTTCTTGAATGTGACACAAGTATGTTTCACCACAGTGCGGTACCTCTTCTTGGTATCAAAAATTGTAAAAATATTTGCATCATAGTACTTTCTATGAGTAATATATGGGAACTGGATTTCCTGTCAGCTAACAGCAGTCATTTTTTCCAGCAACACTTGTAAAACCATGTAACATTCTTGTTGGAGTAACTTATTATTGGTATCCCAGGTTGTCAGGGACGAATAGTCCCATTTCACTGAATAAACTATGTCCAGACTTCGTTATACTTTGTGGCTGCAGATCTTAACTACAAAAATGCTTGCAGAAATCAGTGGAGCATTATCTGACCTGTATTATCAGCAGCCTACCACCAAGAAATTAGGCGTAACAGTTTTAGAGGCTTAACTGGTGACAAGGAACATACTGGTGTAACTGCTGCTTTCATCCTAGCCTATTAGCGGTGTGGTGTTATGGCATGTTTAATACAATCTTTATCTTTTAATTCCAATCATGAAATGTTTTTTTGTTTTTTTTTTTTAAACTGATTTGGTAAGCTTGCATTTGGGCAGAATAAGTGCTCTGTTATAATAAATTATTTTTATTCCTTCTTGTAAGTAGATTGCTATGATAGCTAACTTATTTCTATTAAATGTTAATGTTAGCTAATTTATCAACTTCAGAAAAGGGTGATCATTACCAGGGTTTAGTTAAGATCGGATTCTAAAGCCAGTTTTTACATTTTTTCTCACATGCTGTCAAGTTATTTGTATACAAATGTTTCTCTTCAGCTGCTTTGTGAATTTGCTATAATTGAATTTACTGTAATTGAACCTAGTGTTAACTTGATGCAATTTTAATCTTCATGCATGTATTATATGCCAACAATATGTACACAAAACAATATCTCACTTGATGCTGTAATAAACCACCCCATGTACTTTCTAAACTCTTACTTGGTTTGTTGCCTAAAAAGGTATTTTCAGTGAGTAGTTATTACCATGTCTTCTAGGGATTTCAGTTTTTCCTGTATCTGATTGCATGCACATTTGGATTATAAATGCTGTGTCTGCTTATTCTAGTGGTCCGTTTTTGTTGTTGCAGCAACTTGTAAGAACCATTTAGAAACAACTATCTGGGAGTCCTTTGATAGCCACATACTGAAATGAAAGAGTGGTTGGTTAGTCCATGAAATGGCATTTGCTTAGTCCATCTGTAAATAGGTGATGAGATTTGATCTCAACTATAGATCCCATGCTCCCATATACTAGAGTGTATTTATTGGACAAAGAGTAAGGCTGCACTCTTACCTCTTCTGCTCTCACCTTTTCCTGCAGCTCTAATTAGACATACTAGATAGAGAGACCTTCTATGATGAAAAGTTACAAGTAATCATCTCAAATTATTTCTCAGTTCTTAAGTAGAAGTAACTTCTTTGCGCATGCAACTTGAAACATTGGTGGGTGGAGAAAAACCTACTACTTGACTTAAAGGCATATGCACCTTCTATGGTTATACTTCCACATTATAGAAAAGACCTGCAAAACTGCACAAGGAGTTAATCCAAATCTTCCTTAAGGATGACATAAAATTTATAGACAGATACCATCCCAAGCACTATCGTGTATGTACAGCCATGCCTTCAGCATGTGGAGCTCATAATCTCAGGCCATCCATCTGCTTTGGGTGATGAGAAGTAAGCTAGAAATTACCTGATGCCTGGCATACTTGAGATCTACATGAGACACATTCTGTTTGAAATGTTTCCTTTCTGAGAGTTGGTATTAAATGCATATTAGCACTATTTATTTGGGAGATACCATTATAGATTTCTGCCACAAAGGAGATTTCACATATGCATTACTTCCTTGAGATTCTATCAGCTCAATCTTCCCATAAATCCATCAGCAGTACTAATCAATGGTAATGAAGATACTATCCAAACAAGTACTTTTAATGGCCTTAGAAAGGTAGTACCAACAATAAAAATACATCATCCTGATACAGTAGCCTAAACTTGTTTTCTGAACTCTGTAAGTCCAGTTGTCACGATGCAGTAATGGAGAATCATGTAAATCAACTAGATACCAGAATGTGTTGAGATTTTTTTTTTTTCTTTTTTTTAGAGTTGCCACTGGCAGTTCACTATAGTCCCTTTCTTAAATCTCTTTAACACAGCATCTATATGTGGATTTGCTGTCTAAGTAATTATAAGAGGGAATGTGAAATATTACTAAACAACATAGCAATTCATCAGGTGAATGTATGAGACTTAAAGGGAATTGAAGCATCTTCCTGTGCATCTTACTCTTGTGCCATTATTGGATTTCTAAAACAATCCTTGGTGGACGGATGATCAGCCTAAGAAATTAGTTGGTCTGCAGAGTCTTACTTTCTGGTGTCTTGTCAAAGTCTGTGCTTTGGGTCTTAAGCAATAGCACATCCTATTAAAACTCCAAGTATTAAACATTACCACATGGCAAGAACTTAGTATGCATTCCAAGTGGGTATTTGACTTTCTGCTCTACTATGTATTCTCATAAAAGGCCAGAAGCTGGACTAAGTAGGTTACTTGTGGAGCCTGAGCAAGAATGGTATGGGCTAATCATGCTTTTTTCTGTTATCCTTAGGACTTTGCCAGTAATTTGGGAAGCAATCATTAAAATGAGATTGCAAAGCAGTGCCTCTTGTTCAAATCTCTCCTGCTCATTTCTAAGCATTGCAATGCATTTTAGTATTAAATTGAAGTTATAATTGACCATTTTGAAGACAACCATAAAAGATCATTAGAAAAGGGGACCTAAGCCCACCTTCATTAGGAAAGCATGCTGTCTCTGCCGCTGAAGGCTGATTCTGGGAGCTTCAAAAGACAGCAATACTTTATTTCAGATCAAGTAGGAGCTTGATAGGTTTCTGTTCCTAAGTTTAAAGGAATTTCAATACTATAATAGCTTATGCAGTATTTTCCTGCTGTTTTCCTCCTTGACCACTGTCTCCTAGATAAACACAAATTTTTTTCCCTTTCTTCTAAAGTTCACTTTTTTCCTCTTTCCCCACCTGCAGATAATGGAAATCGAAGTAATAGATTATTTTTCCTCACCATAGATAAAGGTCAGATTTCATGAACAGCTTAAACATATACTTTAATAACTTAGTAATTTAATTTGGAAAAGAATCTGACAGCTGTAATCACCTTGGTAATTAACTCAGTGCTGCAACAAAAGGCAAGACTGCTGTGCAGCACTTTGTATTACTATCCACTGCAAAATTTACATACTCATGAGTTCCTATTCATTGACTTTACTGTACACCTTTCCACAACAATCAGAAGTCAGAACATGTTTCCTCAAGGCTTTTCAGCTAACTACTTAAAAGACAACATGGAAACTTGGAAATTCTAAGTAATTACTTTGACCTGTTTGTGTCTTTATACATGTTGTAGAATTTACTACTTATTTGTTAAATACACACAACTATCTCGCTCTTCTCACTTAACTCTGAAACTGACCTGTGTAACTGTTTTACTTTGTGTCCTGTTCTGAGTGGCTGTCACTAAAAGGTCAGGATGGATATGTTAACCACATACGTGGATGGCTTTTAACTTTTATTTAGCAGTTTGTCAGCACCACTTTCAGCACAGCATAAGGACATATTGAAGAGAATCAAGTAGTTCTCCTGACATAGACAATGTGCTATACAGTGTCTTATACAGATAACTGCTTAGAATGCTAATGGGAATTTTCTGACCGGCACTCACTAATAATTCAAACAGGCAGGCCTGATCAAGAGTTCCAGTAGCCATTGAAAGCTATGCTCAGCCTAGGACAAAAAAATTCAGGCATCTTGACTCCAGGTATGGCTCAAGTCTAAGTCACTAAGTATCAAGGCAGACCCATCTGTATCTGAAAAACAGAATCAATACCTCATAATCTCAGTAGAAGAGAGACTGTAGGTGGACAAGTTTGTTCTTTTTTTTTAAAAAGAAGATTGTTCAAAAAAAACCCTGCCTCCAAAAGTAAGGGAAAGCTTTTGTTTCGAGGGCTGTGATCATTAATGTGTATTATAAAGGCTGAGGAGTTTAATTCATTAGAAAAGTATGCACTTTTAGATTAAGATGACTATTAGAATGGCAACTGTGCGTTCAGGTAAGATTTCAGTTTTGACTGTTAAGGTGGTGAACAGAACAGCTTGTTACTTTCTCTTTCAGGATTAGAAGTGGCTAGAACAGACAATCTTTATTTCCTAGGAAGTAGGAAAAGAAAGCAGAAAAGCCTCTTTCCAAGTCCTGGGAAAGTTAACAAATGATAAGCTGATTCAGAAGTGGTTCAAGAAACTACAGTTGAATGAGGCCATTTAAAAATAGGTTAGCTCTTCAAGCATTAACTCCAGTTACATCACTTAATAGATCATGCAGCTTTAGAATTTAGTCCAAGCACTATTTTAAAATGGATTCTTTTAAACTTTCTCCAACTCTTCAGATTAAAATGCCTTTTCCTGAATACCTGCTTGTTATCTAGGCTGCAGCTTTAACTGGCTGGTTTACCATTGGGTCTTTTCTCATCTTTTCTGCCAAAATTAATGACAGCTATGAGTGAAATGCAAATAGTGATGCTAGTTAATCAAGGAATAACCAAGTAGCAGTTTTTAATATTAACCTCTGCAGTATAAACAAGATACTTTTCAGATTTCTAAGGGAATTGGGGTTTTTTCTGTACCTAGCCTACCTCAAATAGAGAAAAAGCAAATCCAACCTGATATCTTTCCTTCTTAATGTCTGTTTTGATAGTAAGTACAGTTGCTTCTTTATGATGCTGGCTTATACTCTCTTGAAAATAATGGCTAACAGGCTGCAAAATGGAAAATTTATTAGTCCAAGTTTGTCACTTTGTTTCTTCCAACAAGTACATAATAGCATCCCATGCTTAATACAATATAAGCAAGCTTGTTCCAGATTCAGAAAAGCCGAACTTGTCTTGAAGTAATGTGTTACATATTGTCATCATCTGATTCATCTTCCTCTTTCAAAGATTCCTGTTTTAAAAAAAAAAAAGGTCTAATTAAAAAAAATCATGAATCAGTTAGTTGTCTCATAATTATGGCCTGTAATTAGCAAAGTAAGTTTAGCTTCACTATTCAGCAGGATAGTTCACATCTTTAGGAGGTAATACTGAGCATTATTACTACTGTTAGAACCACAGCGTAGGTTGTTAAATGTTGTAAGCCTAACATAGCCCAGGTAGTTACCTTTAAAAACTGATCTAGGCAACCTAACTTACTAACTCTCATACTTACATATATCTTCAGTTACTTCCTTCTGCCCTGGAGTTGCTGATTAAGAGAAGCACTGAAACACTGACAAATTCAAACTTTACCTTGGCATATTTTTCTGCCTCTTCCCTGATGTCTTTGGGAACAATTTCATGTTTTCCATTGGTTACTGCCAACAGAAAAAGCAGATCTTAAGTAGAATTAAAACAAAGACCTTGACATACAAAGTTAAGCAGCAATGTTTTAGCTACAGAAAGTTATAAACTTTCTAGAGTACTTATAGAAATTAGAAATTCATTACTTTCTCCAACCCAGCTGAGTTCCAGCTCAAAAGCTTTATCCTTCACTTCATCGTGAACTATGTAAATTCTGGAAGGAACAGAGAAAGTACAGATTAGAATAGATTGATCAATAGGCTAAAGATACTTTCTTCCTTTCACAAACTTATGTAAAGTGCTCTTATGGTTAACAGAAGCTTTCCCCATGCTTTCTCCCCTGCCCATACACACAATAAGAACATAACAATTTTCCAGGTTTGACTGCTGGTATCACAATACATTCAATTATTCAGATAGTTAAGACAGAGGTTGATGTGTTCAATTTATCCTGATGAGAATGAACAGTAAGATTCTAATACTGCAGAACCAAGGCTATGTCATCATTGCCTTCTTCTGCTAGATTAGCTGTAATACAGTTAGGAACATCCTGTAAATCTGATTTCAGTTTACACCTAAGACTACATCACTACACCATAGTGTCTTGTGTCTAATTAGAAAACTCTACACAGATCTCCATATAGACTGCTAAACTTATGACAAACATGATGGTAATCAGAATTTAAATTACAAGTATTACCACATACAAAGTGCCATTCAGACTAGTAAATTCTCTTAGTCTGTAGGACAAAAAAATTAACTATAATAACAATACTGATTTATCTGCATCACAGTATTAAAAAATTGTAATGACCCTCAGATACAAGCTCAAAACAATAGTAGAACTTGCAATAACCTGGACTTCACTTGTTGAAGTTGTATTCCTTAGTTTTTTCAGAATGCATTATTAAGTCAAAAGCTGAAAAATATCAACTATTTCTAGCTAATGTAGAAAGCCTGTTTATAGTAGAGGGAGGGAAAGAGAGCACCTTCAGCACCACACAAAGTATTTGCAATTATTTGACAAAATTTACAATTCGACAAAAAATAACCAGGGAATTATCAGTATTTGCTTATGTTCTTCTGCCACTCTTCTGTCATTGTTAGACTGGACTTACCAAGCATGGCTTAAAATGATATATAGGCCTTTCTTATGCATTCATCTGGGTATAAGCTTTTTGCAACAACATGCAACCTTACAAGCTCTTGAAGAAATCATTGCTTTTGACTCCAGCTAGTATTTAAGAAGAAAATAATCCCAAACTATTAAAGTCTTCACTATCTTGATAAATACTACTAAGGAGCTGAAAAATGGAATTACATCTAGCATTGCTGAGTTTTGGTTTCAGGCATAATTAAAGAAATCTTTTAACTACTTGAAAAATCTGTGCCACACTTGAGCCATAACGGCTGTGAGGTCCTCGCTAGGTTTCAATAAGAGATCTGCTTTTTTTTCTATAGATGCTGCCTTGACAGCCTCAGACATGAACTTCAAAATGAATCCACATGCTTGAACACAAATGACAGCAGCATATTTATTACCTCTTTATAATCTTATATGCTATAGCCATAAAATGCTGGAGATGAAGTTTTGCAGGTTATTATATTTGTGACAAACACAGAACACATCCCTCAAGCATTAAAATGAAGAGCTGTAGATACCTGAAAGGATACTTGTATTTGTTTGAAGAGATACTAATTCACAAAGAATTTTCAAGATAGATGACTACTAGCAAATTTATGCTTTATCTAGCATAGTCTTTTCTCTTCCAAGCACTTTTTCTCCCTCACTAATACATGACTTACTTACTGAATGGTACCTTCCCTCCACTCCTCAAGTATGATATCCTCGCAGAGTTTGATATATTGTTAGTAATATGGGCAACTCTCACTCATGGGTCATCCTAAACTGTATCCGTAAATTGCAAATTAAATATTCCCACTCTTATCACATGCTATTATACTTTATAATTTAAATGAGATTAGGTATAACTCCGTATGAAGACATATATATGGGATACTTTGCTTTTTTCCTAAGGACTTTTAAGCAAATAGGAATGTTACGCCAAAAATCTCAGCTCCATTTCTGAACTGCCACTTAATGTCTAAATAGTTATTGTGAGATCTGCATAACCAAGCATACAACTCCTTTCTTTAAAATCAGGACACCAACAAGTTTCCTCCCCATCTGTCACCTTGTTTACATACTTTAAAACCAGTCCCTATATTCAGACAGTTTAACCTTTAATCCACTAGTGCTGTAAGCTGCACATACACAAACTAGCAGACATGATCAAAAAGCATTTCTCACATACTCTGGCATTTTTCCAGTACTGAGTAGTGTGTCCCATCTCACAAGCAGAGGAACAAATATTAATAGCAGAAGACACTAGTCAGCATCCAGTGCAAATGAAACACAGTATCCAATTTAAAAGGCACACCTTCAGTATGAAGCCACAGCAAGCTCACCAGTACAGATTTTTGTCAAGTTGGAGAAAAAAGATGGAGACTTACATTTTCGCAACCTCTTTAACAACATCACGGCAAGTCATGTCCTTCATCTGTAGAAAAAAAATACAAAACTTAAGAGAATATACTGTTTCCCATTTCCACTAGGCCAGAACATGTGTGGCTGTACATATGCTGAACAAGCTTCCAGTTCAGGAACAATAGAAGTGACAAAAAGTTATGAGAAGAATCAAGTTTTATTCTCTATTACATGTCTTTCAGCCTGCTATATGCAAGTCATTCTTCCAGCAAAGAATTTAACGGGAAGATTCTATGACAAAAGAGTTACAGGGATACTTCCCCAGTTTAACAAACTCATCAGCTGGAAGCTCAGAACAACAGATAAAACACCTAAGAAACTTTTATTCAAGCTTTTACAATGCCAAGGTTTATGATCAACTGACAGAAATTAGCTACATGTACAGTATGGGGAGACACCATATTTTCATGTATAGTATCAATGTTCTTTTCAGTTAGGATAGTAATGCGTTTAGTAGTATTTTAGGCAAGTAAGTTGGACTTAAGCAATACCCTAAGGAGAGAATATCATGCCCAAGTAAGGCATCAGCATCTCCCATTTTCTCACTATTTTACCAGTCTTCATTTTCACAGTTAATCAAAGCATGTGAAAATTTTCATGACACAAGTAAATTCATTTATGTCTTGTAGGTCAAATCTCTTGCCAGTCAACTCTGTATTTGTACGAAGTAATTACACATGCATTTCATGAGTGCATGTTCAAAACAGGTTAGCCTCACTACCTTTCACAAGGCTTCATTTGAGCAAACTAGATGAGCATCAGCCTTTGACACTGCACTCACAAAAATGCACCTGTTCGTTCAAATCAATAGGGTATTGGTCACCAAACATAGCCAAACACATTAGATGTTTTCCTGACACTTTCCCTAGCATAAAATGATTTTAAAGTTCAAAAAGTTACAATTTCTTTCTTCTGTTTACACTGAGCTCAGAACACAACACATTAATTATACATGTTTTAGTCTTTGCTTGATTTGCAAAATATTTTCAAAAACATAGCATGAAAGCTAGTTTTAAGACACTGGTGAAAGAATTAAGATGGCAACAGTCCTTCACTCATGCTGAGTGTTAACAGCACTTTCTGGGGAAGCAGCAGGCCAGAGAAAAAACTACCCATGTCTAGTCAGACAGGGATGTCATCACAGCCTCATCCCAAGAAGTCTCCATCAGCCCAGTCCTTCCATTTCTGACACTCATCTTTAACATGCACACACAGCATCACCTGTTGTGTACAAATACAACTTAAGTCATACAAGATTTAAATTGATGTGTGTATTTATCCATACAAGTTAACCAGTTAGTACAGAAACCCAAAAGTCTGCTACTATCACACATTTTCCAGGAAAGAAAACTGAAGTAAATTTCTTTTTTGCTATTACCCTCTCCCAAACTTAGGTATGTTAATTCTGCAGACAATATGAGTTCATGCGATAACAGTTTGTCATGGGAGTTGATTATAATTATGTCCATATACTGGAAAGTTCTATGTAGCATCAAAGCTGCATGAGATGTACTGAAGCATATATCAAGAGATTCAATACTGTCCACAAGACTACAAGTTTTGCCACAAACAAAAGACATTTGCATAACAATCATAGAATAGTTCAGGTTGGAAGGGACCTTAAAGATCAAGTTCCAACCCCCCTGCCATAGGCAGGGACACCTCCCACTAGATCAGACTGCTCAGTGCTTCATCCAGCCTGGACTAAAACACCTCCAGAGAGGGAACATCCGCAGCCACTCTGGGCAACCTGTTCCAGTGCTTCACCACCCTCACTGTAAAGAATTTCTTTCTTGTATCTAGCCTGAATCTACCCTCTTCCAATTTACATCCATTACTTCTAGTCATTCAGTCACATATCCTATTAAAAAGTCCTACCCCTGCCTTTCTGTAGGCCCCCTTCAGGTATTGATAAACTACTACGAGGTTCCCCCAGAGCCTTCTCTGCACAAAGCATACAACTCCTTCAGCCTTTCATAAGGCAGTTGCTCCAGCCCTCTGATCGTCTTCATGGCCCTCCTCTGGACCTGCTCCAACAGATCCATGTTCTTCTTGTGTTGAGGCCTCTAGAACTGGACACAGTACTCCAGATGGGGCCTCACCAGAGTAGAGGGGCAAAATCACCTCTCTTGACCTGCTGGTCACACTTCTCTTGATGCAACCCAGGATTTGGTTGGCCTTCTAGGCTGCAAGCACATGCTGGGGGCTCATGTTGAGTTTGTCATCCACTGACACCCCTAAATCCTTCTCTTCAGGGCTGCACCCAAGCCATTCTCCACCCAGAAGTAATAAATATAACCAATGCAGGGTTTTCTGCTTGCACCCATAATTACATACTATGTCCCCTCTCAGATACACCACCTGCTCGCAATATCCATAAAGCACATTTAAAGTTTTGACTAGCTGCTTGCCTCTTACTTTCCACTCATAGTCTCCTTTTCCACAGGAACAAAATTCCACAAAACTGTAACATCATACCTGAAGTTTCTCTATCTCTGTCTTTGCAGCCTGTCTGGCTTTCCCGATGGCACACCCCCAATAACCCTAAAAAACAGAAAACACAAAACCAATAGAAAATATGGTTCTTATTCTCACTTAGCATAAGAAAACTCTCATCCTATTCACATAGTGAGAAGGCTAATACACACTAAACCTTGTTCTCTTGGGGCACATTCACAAATCATTGGATAGAAATTAAGTATTACCAGTGTGGACAGGACAGAGAAGTGCTTGGTAACTCCTTAACTTTTACTACAGTGAATGGAAGAGCAAAATAGAATTAGAAAAGTGTAAAAAAGTAAGAATTAAGCACCTCTATTTCTTTCAACAGCTATGATACTGGATATATTAAATGAAAACTTAAAATGAAAACAGTGTAAGAGTGTATTGTCCTGTGTGCAACACAAGCGGACTAAAGGAGCAGCACTAACAACAACTAACAAAAGTAGTCATTTTGATTTGACTTGCTGTTAGCAGCATTAGAGTAAAGACATTCTCTTAACTGCAAATCCCTCATCTGAAGTACTTTATGAATGGGGTATCACTACAATACTTGCCCTCTCTGGGTAGTGTGTGGGAGTTTTCATTGGATATAGCCAGGTGGACTGAACTCCCACATTTGTGACAGACAAGCCCTAAGTAGTTTCTTAAGAGATAGAACTTCTAAGAAATACAGTGAGTGTTCAAGGTATGCGAAATTCAGCTGTTTATTTGAAGCAGTGATTCACCAGAGATCTTCCCAGGCAAAAAGGGAAAAAATGAATAGCTCTTTTGGAATGACACTTTTAAGAGGGAAATCTATGCCAAGATGGAGATATTTTTTTTTACATACTCACATATGAAACTCCTGATGGATCAATCATGTACAGTTGAGCACCATCATCTTCATCATAGGACCCCAACATGAAACTGGAAGGGAAAATGTGAAAGTGTAAAAATTTATTCTACCAATTCACAGAATTACAGAGACTACATGAATTCAGGTTTCCTACATTCACGGAGTAGAACTCCTCCTATCCTGCTACATTCTATTAAGCAATTTGCCTGAACAGCCTAGTGTTACCAATACAGCCCAGCATCTGCAAGTTGCAAGAAAAGTTTCACTCATCTGTAACCAGATCTCAGTTTAGTAGTCCCTTTATACTAGAACTGTACAGTAATTGTAACCTACTCTTCAGCTAGCAGGGAGAGTTTTCATCACCATCAAAGGTTCACTTGCATCAAATTCTCAGCTTTAAAATTCAACAACAAAAAAGCAATCTATGAGAAGCTTGGCATACTTTTATGCAAATGTGAATTCTTCACCTTACGCTTTCTACACATTCCAAAAAAAAAGGCAGGGAAATATCTTTATGAGATGAGTTGTAGGTTCCTAATCCCAAGTTTAAAGACCTCTGACAACCTAAGGAATTTCAGTGATTGTTAAACAAAAAATGTTAAACTGTGTGTTTGAAAGAATTACCTGCAACCAAAAGGTCTGACAGCACTGTATAATGTGTATGCATGCACATACATAGCCACTCTGTCCGCAAGATGCTACAAGGGAAAGGAAAAAGACAATTCAAATCCTTTATTAACAGCTACAAGTAAACCTCAATTAACAGAACGTAATTTTTCATGTCAAGACTAAGAAAGCCAGAAGATGTTCCATTTCTTACCTTCAGTGGAATATCATAACCATAGTTAGATCTAAAATTAGAAGCCTCTTCTCTAGCTATGTCTGCCAAAGAACGAGCATCTGCTAGAAGTCCAGCTACTGCCTGAAATGAGAATTGTCATTGGCTAGGTCAAATGTACTTTGCAATAGCCTAGTAAAATTAATGGACAAGTGAACAAGTGGACAAGTCAAACTGTTGGTCTGCTAGAAAGCTCAAAACGTATCAGTATTGTTATATATTAATACAGAATACAATTTTTCCCTAGAAAAATCAAAAAATGGTTATCGTCATGTCATATGGTGTCTTGTGATTTGACACTTATTTGTTAAATGTGTACAAAATCAGTACTTTCAAACTTAAATATAAATTGGACTGTTAACAACTACAATGCTGAAAAGTATTTAGAAAAATTAAAACAGCCACAAAATACCTCTATTTTCCATTTTAAATTTGGATTTTGCTTACATATGTGTGTGAATCAAGAATAAATTACGAAAAACAGTAAAAAATATCCACTAGCATTTCTGAATTTGTACACAGAAACATCAAAATTACTTTCTTAATCATATTATTATTGATTCTCCAATTCACAGATTTTTATTTTTGAGGGGAGTTCAACTTAGGAAAAACTAATTTTAAGTAGCACCTTACCATTCCAACATGTCGATCAACATTAAAGAGACGTTTATTGGAACCCTCTTCATAAAGCTTGGACAAAACTAGTTTTTCTACTCCAAAGACAACACCATCTTTGCATCTTATCCCAATTGCTGTACTGAAAGACAAGTCACATGTAAGTTCCTCACATAAAGCTGCAGTGTAAAATACATATGACAAACAATGACAAATTCCCCACAGGTACATTTGTTACAACTCCACTGCAGCAATGAAGACAATAGAGGGCAAAGCTCACTAGTCTTACAAACATTTTCTTATACAAAGGAGAAGGGGCCTGACAAAAGTCCACAGCCAAATCATTTTGTTATCGTCTGGAGTTGTCACCCATCACTGAGATGAATAATAGTAATATGAAAACTACCAACCATTGAACCTCTTACTTTGATAAGTTCACTGTTGGTCTAGGAGATGAGATAACTTTTTCTTTCACCCTCAAGAAGTGCACCATTAGGCATAGACTACCAACCATAGCATACATGAAATATTTATTAGGCAGCCTGTGACTACAACCATACACCTGGGAGATCCAGTCCATGCCTTGCAAATAAATTAACTCAATGCCAGCAGAGCACAGATGGTATTTTCACTTCACAGCATTCCTTTACAATACACTCAAGAGAAGACAGATAGTCACAGAGAAGGTGATTTACCTTTAGCATTATTTGGATGTCCTCAGTTTCTTGATATCAGTATATTATTATAAATTAAAGAGGCCTTAATCAGCTTTTCAGTGCCTCAATTCACACAAACAAAATGGATTTAGATACTGCTACAGCACCTCCACTATCATGACAGGTAAGCCCCTTACACATAGAAGTGACACCTGCAGTCAGATTTTTCCTTAAAGCATAAGGTTTTATTGTTCTCAACACATACAAGTGAGTTTACTGCCTTCCTGTGTGTTCTCCACAACATGGCCATTTCTAGTAGCAAAATTATTATACTAATTTTACAACTCATTTGAAGGCTCCTAAAATGAACCTAGAGACACAGTGGCTTGGAAGTAAATCTACCAACATAAATTTTTTCTGCAATGCCACCATGCTCCTCTAGTCCAATTACCTTGCTTTAAAAAAGGTCAACAACAGATAGAGATGCAGATATTTGTATCTTACCTACTATTCTCCACGGCTTTCATAGCATATTCAACTTGAAATACTCTGCCATCTGGAGAAAATGTGGAAGCTGACAGGTCATACTGAAAAAGAAAACAAACAACATGCAAAAATACCTAGTATATGCCAGCATTTTAAGTTTTACTTAAAAACATAAAGCCTGTCACTGTGTGACATCAATGGCTATCAAGTACCAAAAGCAAGCTATCCTCTTGCATAAGATGCATGAACAGCAACAAACATTCACTAATAGCTATAAGAAGTTATTGCATCACTGCTGGATGTACCCACACTTCAAATCGCATGAATCCAGACACTGCTTAAGTCTAAAATCACAGTGCATTGTGAATTACTTAAAGACTATGCAAAATTGCAGTTGTACCTTTTAAATTTATTTTGTGCTACTGGAAAAAGAATATGTGTCTTATAATGGATTTCATATACTTGAAATGTTTAGAATTGTTCTTACATACAAAGGCAGACTCATTCCTTACTGGACAAGCACCACATGAGTGCACTGTTATGCGTGGGTCAGAACCAAAGGCAAGAGAGAGCAGGACCCATGGTCAAATCCAAACACAGCCTTGCTTTATTCCTGCTGAATTCCTCGGTCCACACTCGAGGTGGAAGACGGTAAGAAGCTGCGGCTCAGCAGCCATCCTCACAGGTGGCAGGCAACAGGCGACAGGCGACAACCCGCCCGAGGGCCACCGAGGCACTATGGACAGATGTTCGCCAGCTCGGTAAGGCCTAAGTGAAGCTTGGGCCGTGACTCCCAGAGCAGAACAAAGCGCCCCTCCACAGCCTTCCCCGGAACACGGGCTCCCCCCGGGGCCATTCCAGCAGAGGCGGACCCCTCTGGGCCTGCTTCACTCTCGCACCGCCTCAGACCTAGGCAGATGGATCCCTGCCTAGGTCCCAATAGGCGATCCCGTCCTCAGTCCTCGGTTCTCTCGGCCTGTTGGGCCGCGGTGACTCAGCAGCGGCTCCAAGCCGAGCCCTGCTGCGGAGAAGCGGCCGAGCCCACACCGCGCTGCGGGGCCCGCACCCCGCCAGCCGCTGAGGCGACAGCACTCTTCGCCGAGGGGCGAGGGCAGGAAGCAACTGCTCGCCCCGAGGTCGACCCCGCTGCCGTCAGCAGAAAGCGAACCGCAGGGTCTAGCTGCACGTGCTGCCACACAGGGGCCCCCAAAACGAAGATGATGCACTCACCCCGGTACCGATGGAGCTCATAGCGGCGGCGGGCTCAGCCACAGCCGGACGAAATGTCCCACCAGCCCGGCCCTGCACACACTCAGCACTACCCAACAAGGCGCGCTCCCAGTGGCCCGCACACCAGCCAACCAGCGCCGGGCAGCAGCAGAGCGCAGTCAGGCCCCAGCGCTTACAGAAGGGGGACCCGCTGGGCTGGGGGGGACCGCGCGCCACGGAGATAACGTCACCCAATCCTACCTTGAATAGAAAAGACGAGGGGAAGTGGCGTGCGGCTCCGTTGGCGCGGCGTGAGCGCGCTTCCCTTTGTCGCGCTGTGGTTCTCTTCCCGCTCTCCTCAATCTGACAGACTTCAATGGCAGCCGCAACGGGGTGTTGGCAGCTGCCAGGCTTACAACCCCTGGCCACGCAGCGGGACTGGCAGTGGATGTGGAAAACGCGGCTGTGATCCAGAAGAACCCACCTTTCTATAACTGGGACGTAGGTTGCAAGTGTGCGTGGAGTAAACTTGTCGGTGCTACTACGCCAGAGGGAGCTGTGGACTGCCTCGCGAGACAGAGAGATACAGCTGGATTAGCTTCTTCGCCAATCGGCAACCTAAAGAAATTTAACAGGGTCAAGTGTGGGGTTGTCTGCCTGGGATAGGATAATCCTGCTTGTGCATACAGACTGGGGGGAACAAGAGGCTGGAGAGCAGCCCGGTAGATCTGGATGCACTGGGCAAGCAAAAGACTCTGGGCAGCAAATCCTCTGGAGACCTGCAAGCTAAGGTTAACCATAGCAAGTGACACATAACAATAAAAAAACCCACTTTTTAACTTTCCCTGGGACAAAGCTCAAAAATATGAAACTGACACCTCTCCAAAAGGGTTCTTTCTTCTCACTGTTTCTGAGAAGGGCATTCATCGCCCAACATTCCTAGGGGAAGCCCCCTTCTCTTCTGACTTCATCCACAGAAACACCATTTTTCTCCTCTCCACAGGACCAGACTCCAAAAGAGCAAACAGAGAGGTTGCTCCTACAACCAACGGACCAGAGGGGAAATACCATGAACTGTTGGTTTCTCTCACATAGAAGCTGTCAGTAAGAAAAAGTGATGCTTGTTCTTTTATAGGGCTCTGGGAAATGCTTTCATTGCCTCCATAACCTCAGAGGTAACATTCCTGCTTGGGTCACACACAAATCTAGAGAATATCTGACAGTTTCTCTCACTATGGAAAGTGCCAGTAGCTCCTCTCAATGTTTACTAGGATGATGAAAGCAATTCCTAGAAGCAGTCAGAATAAGCATTAGTTCACCACCAGGGTGGGTATTCTGACAGATAATGTCACAGCATTAGCTGGTTTTTTTAAGCTGGTCCTAAAGATTATGTTAGCCTTAAGGTTAATGGAACTTTTTCTCAGAGAAAGTCTACTTCATTAAAAAAAACACCAACAAAATACAGGAAATAGATCAAGAAAGCTGTGGAAGGAGCAATGTATGTCTGGCTTCCACAGTAATATGTAAAGGAGCAAGACTGCTACATTAAATGTACACAGACAGGTATGGATACCAGGATGAAACAAGGAGCAGACTGGATTGGATTCTGCCAGTGTGTCAAATTCTAGCTTGTATAGATCATAGGCCGTTTGTACTGCCTTCACAAGCAGGTATGAGTTGTCAGTGAGAAACATACTTATGGGCTCCTTTATGGCACCTTGTGGAGAAGCAATATCCAAGTCCCTAAGCAGCGATTAGGTTATCTTTTTTTTGGATACTTTTTATTGTACAGTGTTTGCATGCAAATGCTGGTAACAAATCTACTGGGGCAGCATTTTACACCAGAAAATTCCCTTTATCAAAAATTGAAATATTTTGTGAAAATATTGGGAGGATATATAGATGAGATAGCTGATCCAAACTGACCAAAGGGATATAACATACTGCATGATGTCATGCTCGGTATATAAAATTGGGAGAAGGAAGGAAGGAGGGGATGTTTGGAGAGATGGCATTTCTCTTCCCAGGTAAACATTTCACATGATGGAGACCTGTTTTCCAGAAGATGGATGAACACCTGCCTGCCGAAGTAGTAAATTAATTCCTTGTTTGGCTTTGCTTTCATGCACAGATTTTGCTTAACCTATTAAACTGTCGTTTATCTCACCCCACGAGTTTTCTCCTTAACACTTCTGATTCTCGCTCCTCTCCCACTGGGGGGCGGGAGTGAGCTGCTGTGTGGTGTTTGGTGGGTGGCTGAGGTTAAACTAATCTCAAATGTGAAACCTTTTCCCGCGGCTGCTGTGCAACGGCTGTCATCTGTCGTCTCCATAAAACGGTTTATGTTATTTATTTAGCAAGGCGAACAAAAAGAAAATAACTTGGAAGAAACTATTTTACAGAAACCTGAAGGTCATGTCCCACTAAATTACACTATACTGTACAATAGATGCTCCTTTCATGCAAGATAGATAAATGCTTTTAATACCTAGGGGACGAAAAGAAATTGTGACCCCATTTGAGGAAACAGAGACTCAGCAGTCTGTCACTGTTGTAATTCTCAAAGCTGCTGATTTTGGAGGGTTTTTTTCAGGTGTCCTTTGGATCTTTCCTTCCTAAGAGACATTAAATGGTGTTTGCTGACTCGCTATGAAACTCTGAAATTACTGTTATATGTGTTCTCTTTTCCAAATTACAGAATCATTGGAATTGACCTGAATGGTAACTCATCAGCTTAATTCTAATACTTCTCAGTTTTTATGAATTACTTGTCTTTCAAATAGGTTCAGATGTTTGGCACATTTCTGTTGCTATGTTGTTGCAAAAATACTCTGCAATCATTAGGCTGAGATAAATTTGTTGCAAAACAATCAGATGAGCTAATGGCTCGCATTTTGCTTCGTGTCTTTGCAGTCTGGCTTCTTAAGGAAGCTTATGTACATGTAAGTTTACATGCATCTTTACTCTCTGTCTTCTTCTCTTTTGAAGCTACAGTCAGTTAGGTCAGGAAAAAAAGGGAAGACCCTTTAAGTCCCTAAGTAGAAGACACTTGCAGGTGTCTAGCGACACCCACTAATCCAGAGAGAATCCAGATGGGACACCTCTATAGTTAACACTTCTGCTGTGGGAATCTTCAAGGCACAACCCACACAGGTTTTGAGAACTGTGCAAGAGGACCCAAATCCACAGGGAAATTGATTTTTCTTGATCTCACTGCCTATAGAGCTGCTTCTCTTGACTTCCCTCTTTTCTAAGACATTTAGAGCTTTAATAGGTGAAGATGGGGTACTCCTTTAACTGGTTAAAAACATAGACAGAATCTCAAGGACACATCTTTCACAGGAAACACTGATTGCATATGGACAGGTATAGAATTGTAACAGGTTGAATCTATATATTTTGGATTTTTAAAATTAAAGTAAAATTTATACATTTTTAAAAGCAAATTATACATTAATCTAACTCTACTTTGGAATTTAAATCAAAACTATCTTAAAGTCTAAGTTTCCAAGGCTCACAGACCAATTTTTATCTTGTGTGATGTGTTGCACAGATTGCATATGTTGAGACAGATCTGATTTTTTATGGAGAGTAACTCAGGGGTTTCCAGAGTTATGCAAAGTGAGTTAAATGCAAAAGTAGCTCCATTATTTGCAAGATGATGA
Source organism: Turnix velox (assembly GCA_013400935.1). Taxonomy (NCBI): domain Eukaryota; kingdom Metazoa; phylum Chordata; class Aves; order Charadriiformes; family Turnicidae; genus Turnix; species Turnix velox. Next base: position 227,019 of record VZTY01027846.1, read on the forward strand.
TTAAAATAAAGTCAGAACTGATTTTAATTTTGACTTGTTCTCCACTAGATGGTGGTCTTTCCTTTGTTCTGAGGTGGATGATGAAATTTACTGCCTAGCCATATTAGGCCCTCTGCATGTCTTTTTGTATCTACCCACGCTGTGTGCCTGGATATGTTGCACTGGTTGACCACCTGTGGCTAGTCCTGCAGTTGTGCATGACTACTTTACAGGATGTTTTGAGTCTGGTTCTTCAAAACCTTATTCTTCATTGGGAAACTGCGATACTGCAACCAACATCATTGTATCACTACATCCCTATCCTTTACACTCACCTATATTCACTTTCATAGTACTGTTTGAGACAAGCAAACGAAGAAAAGAGGTTTCCTTTGTGCAATTCCACACACCACCACGACTGTCAAGCATGGGATTCTGACCTGCAATGGAATGCATTAGCTCTTTGGAAATCATATATTGGTTTCTCCAGACTGGGTGTGTATGGCTGTAAACAAGTGGATAACATCCCAAATTAAAAATAAAGACTGAGTCAAGCAGGAATCAAATCTGATTTTGTCACTTCTGTATCCTGTGATTTCCCGAACACTTGCTGCATTTGTCTTGACGCAAGGCTATTAGCTCCATGCATCAGCCAGAGACAAGCCACTCTGTCTCACGCAGAGAAGTGTATCGCAAAGCTTTGTAACTTCTGCTTTTACCTTGTAGCATCAAATTAAGTTGTAAAGACTTATCTTTACTAGAAGCTTTGAAAAGTATAAAAAGTTAATGCAGTATCCTATGATATGTTTCGTGCCTTTTTAGATGTATGAAGTGATAGTGCTCAGAACAGTAAAGTTACAGGCCTACAAATAACATTCTTGGGACCTAACATGCCACCAGCCCTTGTCTGCACAGTGGGGGCTGCAGAACCATTTGCAGCTCTCTCCTTCAGCTGTCAGTATCCTGCTGCTCTCAGCTCTCCATAGCCCTTATCTCTACCCTTCCCATGGATCTCCCTTTAAGAATACTCCTGAAGTAACTAAGCACATATTACTGTCATTTTTTTCCTGTATTTCTTGCTCTCTGACCTGCTGTCAGTTCCTTGCTACCTCCCATGTGCCTTGTGATAGTGGTGATTGAGTAGATACACTTGCCAGACGGCTGAGTGATTAACACGGTGTCAGGAAAGGGGTCAGATGGGGGTTCCCACATTGATCTAAATAGATAGTGGGCAGTAGTAGATTTTTTTCTATTGGACTTTGGTGGTTTGTTCTGGTGATGTGGTCTAGGAAGGAGGCGGGTAAGAAACTGTAGTTGCAGAGCTAGACCTTTTCTTAGGAAGTTCTTAGTGTATTATGAGACTGAGAATTAACAACTCTCAATTAAATTAGATAGTTGCCCAAGGTGCACAGTGAATCAAACAAGCATACCTGTGCATTGGCTTACAACATTGTCATGTATTTTGGGGATCTGTAACAACAACAGATATAAAAGGGGAAAAGTACTAAATAAAAACATGGAGAGACCAAATTACTGTAATGAACCTAAGACTTGTAACTGTTGAGTCTTAATGCCACCTGTTGGAAGCTGCTAATTCATTTCACCCATGGACCAAGCATCAACTAGAAAGTTTGCTAGAAAGCTGAACTAAAATTCTATTCTACTCATATTTCTAAATTGTCAACAGTTGTAATTTCAGTGTGTTTCTTTTGAGATTACATGAGTTTTCAGGACCTGTTTTTCTTATTTATGTGACATTTAAATTAAACACCAAAAGGATTATGTTTTCCTCAGTAACAAACAGCTGAGTCCTACAGAGAGCTTCTTCACAGGCTGTTGATATGTGTGAACCAGTTATATGGACCTTGAGGTCTCTCCTAAGCTTAATTTTCCTTGATGTTTTAGTGATGTATCAGATTGTCTTATCTGTTATGGGGTCCATGTATCATGGTTACTCAGATTCCTAGGCGTTAGAAATGTGATAGGCAGATTCACTCTTATACAAAAAGGGGCAAATATATACTCCCATAGCTGTGATTATAGTAGTAGAGCCATTGCTTTCCTCCTTTTTTTTACATATGCTTGTGACAAATACTTCAAAGATTAATGACAGAAAATCTCGTGACTCCAGATTTTCTTCTTAGCATGAACTGGAAAAGACAGTTTGGTCTTTTCCTACCTAGGAGTTTGACCTTGTTTTCAAACCAAACCAAAACATAGGAGTGGGACTCTAATGTTAATTCTCCATCTACCTTAATAGTAGGATACATTTGCAGAAGAAGAAAAAATACTGAAAGAATTTCAGCTCTTATGTGATACACTACCTTTTGGCTGTAGCCCAGCAGTTCATTTGGTCTTGTGAGGGGTTTGATCCCATGGGCACCTCTGGTCTATTTTATTGTCCAACAACTACCCTAGCTTCCCAGATGTCATTGTATAACTGGTACAGTGCTCCGCAAGGGGAACCAGAGAATAAAGGGCATGATGATCCTTCCAGTGTGAAAGTGACATAGAGGTCTAGATGGCCCACTCCCTACATCAAAACCTCTGCAGTTAAAAATAAAAGACAGATCATTGTCATAGGTGACTTGCCACTGAAAGGAGCAGAAGGCTTTATCTGGAGATAGGACCCACTAACATAGAAAGTTCTGTCTTTCCCTGGGGCCCAGATCAGAGCTGTGAAGAAGAAGCTTCCTTCACTAGTAATGCCTCTCAGATTATTACCTCCTCTTGATATCTCAGGTAGACAGTTATGAGGTAGTGAGAAGAAGTCCAAGGTCAATGAAGAGACACTTCAGGACCTTGGGGCGACTGGTCATGGGATCAGGTGCAGAAGATTTTTCCCCTCTGTGCTCTTAGGTGTGGGGAATGATGAGAGGGTAAATAGGAAGAGCCAGACTCCCACCCTGGTGCTACTGGCAGGACTTTGGGTTTTTGACCATGGCTTCATTTACAAGATGGGAATACCCTGCTTATCTTATGTGGGGAAAAGAGTTAGCAGAGCTCATTGAGAGGGCTTTAAACTAGATTCAGAGGGGGGTACATTTGTAACTGGGCTTGCTAGTGAGGGGCCTTCATATAGTAGCTCAGCACTTTGTGCTGGTATTCTTGAAAACCAGAAGGCCTGCTACCCCTCAAGGGTGAAAACTGTGTGATCAACTCCACTGAAATGCTTATACATTAATGCACACAGCATGGGAAACAAACAGGAAGAGCTGGATATCTGTGTGCAGTTACAGGGCCACAACCTCATTGCAATTACTGAGACGGGGAGAGATAGCTCACATGACTGGAATGCTGTCATGGATGGCTGTGTCCTGGTTAGGAAAGAAGGGTCAGTGAGGCAAGGTTAATGAGTTGCTCTTTAGGTGAGAGACCATCTGGAAATTTATCGAGCTCTCCCTAGGGGAGGACAAAGAGTTGAGAGGGTTAAGGGGCAGGTCAATATGAGAGACACTGTTGTGGGTGTTTATTATAGGCTACCTGATCAGGATGAGGAAACTGATGAAGCCTTCTGCAAGCATCTGGAAGTAGACTTGCAGTTGCAGGCCTCAGTTCTCATGGGGGACTTCAATCATCCTGGCATGCACTGGGAAGGCTACACAGCCAGACATGTACAGTCTAGGAGGTTCCTCCTGTGCATTGATGATAACTTTTTGGCTCAGGTGCAGAAAACAACAAGATGTACTGCTGGATCTAGTACTGACAAAAAGGGTAGACATTAAGATGTGATGAAAACTAGAGAAAATTTGGGCCTACTGATGAGTGAGACAGAAGCCATGGTGACAGAGGATGGCGGAGAAGGTGCAGCTACAGAATGCTTTCTTTGCTTCAGTCTTTACTCAGGCTCAGGCCAGCCCTCAGGAAGACCTCCCCTTGGCTGAGGAGGATCAGGTGAGAGATCAGTTAAGTATACTGAATATCCACAAGTCCTAGGGTCATGATAGGAAGTTCTATCAAGTCACTCTATTAAGAGTGACAGAACCCTGGAACAGGCTGCCCAGAGAGGTGATGCAGTCTCTGCCTCAGGAGTCATACAAAACCTTCTCGAACATGCTCCTGTGCAACCTGCTCTAAGTGAACCTGCTCTAGCATGGAGTTGGACTAGATGTTGTCCAGAGGGTCCTTCCAACCCTTGTAATCCTGTGAAGGCTTGAGAGAATTTGTATTCTTTCTTTCCCATTCAGAGGCACTTGATTCACCTATCTTTGTGAATGATTTTTACAAAATGATTCAATGATACACCGAAGTGTGAAAATTGATTTAGAAACAGCCCAAATTGTGATGAAAATGGGAAATACTTGCTCATGATGCAGAAATGCAAACTGTAGAATATGAGTGCAGAAGAGTTAATCCAATAAAAAGATTTGTTTTTCTTGACATGGGCAAATTTGAAATTCTACTGCCCTTCCTTCAACATTTTAGTTTCAAGTGGATAGAGATCAGTTAGCACTTACAATGATAGGAAGCTTATATAAAACTTTGTATTGAGACCAAAAGAATGTGAATGGCTTTATTAACAGTTTCAGACATGGGAAAATAAAAGCAAAGGCAATGTTAAGATTTGGTAAAAGTCTAGAAATTATGCCTCCTCCCTACACCAGCCAACCAGGGGCATTGGAAGGGTAACTCCATTGGTGGTGTCAGTGTAGTCTGTTTGGACTCTTGATGTTTAAGAGTAGCATGGATGACAGTTAATGGGCCAAAAGTTAATATGAGAAACTGTTTTTGCTGAGTCATAGAGGATAGTCAGCTTGTGGCACCCTTTTCTGAGACTGTTTTTGCTGGGCAAATGCAACTAGTTGAAGGTCATTCAGCCACATGCTTTTTTTTTCTCTAGGGCATAAGAAGAACCAACATAGCTATACTATATGGATCCTGCATATTACTAAAGTAGAAATTAGTCTGTCTTTCTCAAGGGAACCTGAAAGAGTGATTCAAAGAGTTTTGTTTTAATAACAACCCTGGACTGTACTTGCTGGTCCTTGTATTTGGCTTGACATTTTGTTTACTATAGTGTTTGTGAAATAGGGACAAGCCATAAACATCCATCTAGCTGCACCTCTGCAGTGGCATGCTCTGACACGCACAAGCATTTTCAGTGGAAGTGTTCCTGCAGCCATCTCAGATCTTTGTGGTTTCTCAAGTCATCCAGTTACAGAGAAAAACAACCACAACATGTTACTGAGGTCACTGGATGAATAAGACATTATGAATAGTCATGCTGGAAACAAAAGCTTTGATGAATACTCAGTGAGAACTGTGGGGGTTGACAAAATTTTTCAGAGCAGTTCAAAATAATGAAGCACGTGGAAAAACATTAACTTCTGCAGTTTCCAGGCAAAAGAGTTTCTGAATAAACTATTCAAAACTATTAGAAATTTTAGGGAGGTGGGAAATCAATGTGTCAGATTTCCCCTGTGCTTCAGGTAAGTGAATAATTGCTTTGTGTTGCTGCAGCAACTAATGCCTTAATCCCCAAAGCTTGAACTTCTCCCTAGCAGTGTTAGATCTGAGTGGGTAATAAATAAATGTCAAGATGCCTTCTTTGCATCATAAATTTTGCCAACAGATCAAATACCTTTCTTTCATAGTGGGCATACACTAACACATCCACTTAATAACTTGTCCTTTTGAGACAAGTCTTTTCTCCCTGTTGCTGTCAATTCACAACTTCCTTCATGAACTACTGGAATTATATCTAGAAGTTTCTATCAGTTGTATAACCTATTCTGAAATATAGATTGTAAATATTTATATGCTTATTCTCACCAGATCTGTATGAAATGACACATTTTACAGATCTGGGCCTGAAAAATAGGTACCATGTAACCTGCCTGTAGTATTGTAGAAAGAGAAATATACTATGAATTTTCTAAGATCAGAGCCTTCAATTCACAGGCATCTAAGGTAGGCATCAATTCTGCAAACCTAAGTCCAAGCATATCTGTCCCTAATATGATAATTCACAGAAATATACTGACAAAAAACTATTTCATCAGGTTTAGCATCAGAATGTTTACTTTTCTTAGTCTTACAAAATCCTAGCATGCCGATTTGTTTTTTCTCCCTCTCAGGTGAATTTTCATTTTTCCTTAAGTGATGTATCTCATTTCAAGTTCACTTTGGTCTTTCAGTCACTTATTTCCTATCTCTTCCAGAAAATATAAATAAGTTTGCCAATTGTGAAGAAATTTCCAAGGGAAGAATAGGGTTGGTAGCAGCAATCAGCTGAAAGGATAAACATGCTAATTGCACAATACTGCCATGCTTAGTAATTAAAATAGTCTAAAATAACATTGTAGATGGTTATGTGCTTTATATACAGTATTAAAAATAAAATAGTCCACCACAGGTAATTTATGAAAGCAGGTAATAATGAGTTCATTATTGCATAGCAAGCCTATGTCACAGTCATGGTTATAGACCTAGCCAAGTTCTTTGATCTTCTGCTTTATTAATGTACAAATGAAAAGGACTTTAGCTTTCAACTCACAATCGTTGACTATTTATCTCAGTAACTGGTCTCAGTCAGGTCTCAGTCAGTTTTTATTCAAGGATTTACCCTTTCATTTTACATCCTCTATACAGGCAATGAGTCACCAGAGTCATGATTTATTGCCTTTCATATAAGAGATTTGTTATTTTCAGTTCTGTCCAAAGGACTCTTCTCTCTCTAAAACTGGCAGCTGAGAGAATTTGAAAAATACCAGGTGATGCTAGTTACCATTGGATACTAGTTAGGAGGAGCTGATTTTAAATAGGAAAACGCAGCTCTTAAGTGTTCAGCTGATTGCAGGGCAGAACTTAGTCTTAGGACTCTACTCACAGTTAATCAGGACTCCATGACTACAAATAAGATCAGATGCTGAGAGGACACTGCAAAACACAATGAAGTTTGATCTGCCAGCCTGTATTTGTGTACTTTGTCAGAAGTGAACAGCAAATAATTTCCTCTTCTAAAACTTTGTATCAGTTTAAAGCTTCCTTTCAGCTCTAGCATATCTACACAAGAACACAATGAAGTTGAAAGATTTCATTCACTTCCAAATATTGCAAATGACCAGCTCAATTTCAGTCTAAAATTATATCTATGTAATATTTATATAGTTATTCCTATTAATTCTCATTTCTAAATAAATGAAAATTGCATGAGTTTTAATGGTTGTCTGATGGTGCTTAATAGATGATTGCCAGGCTCTCTCCTCCCCTGCTTTTTGATTATTTTAAAAGTAATGATAATTCAACATCAGCAAGTAGGAAGATTAAGTTCCTGACTTAGAACTTACAAATCTAATATTTTCAGTTAGGATGCTAAGATATCTTGTGTTTCCTATTACTGTGAATAAAACATATTTCTTGAAGAATTAACATTAAATTCATATACTGTGGTGTTAAGATGATGAATGCTTGGAATGGTAAGACTGCTGATACACCTGCAAGTATTACTTCCTTCTCTGTTTTTAATTTCAATGAGTGATAAGTCCATGTATGAATATATCATGGCTTTCCTGCCCCATCTGCCATTGATTTTCCGGGGATGAGAGCTGGTGCTGAGAAGGGAGCTTGTTCTATGCAGCTATGAATAAAAAACCTGAAAGTGATACTTAGCAATGATTTTAGAGGAGTTTGCTTTTGTGATTGTTTACTATACACAATTTCACAAAAAGAGGTTACAGCTTTCTTTTAACTTGTACCCTTATGGATGCTGAATTTCATGATGCCACAGTGCCTCTAAATATAGCACATATTTTATCTGTCCTTTTCTTCTTTTCTTCATTTATAAGTGTTAGGCATGTTAACATGGGTAGCTTTCCAGTGTGATACAAGAATGTGCTTTTTGTGTTCTTTCTGTCCATACCCAAGAATGATCAGATGTTGTGCAAGTCACCATTTAGATCAGATTATCAAGACCAATAACTAGATATGTCTTTTGCAGGAATGACAGAATAGCCCATTCATTTTAGTAGCAATTGAGCAATCTCCTGTTACAGAAATTGGCTTAAGCTGCATTCTTTCCTTCAGGTGTGTCTTCTCCATACATGCTTTCTTCAGCCATGCTATTGAGAGGCATTTCTGCTATGTGTCTAGGTGTGTGGAGGTGCATGGTAAATCCAACTGTCCCCTTGATCGCAGATAATTTGACTCTTGTGGGGGGACTAACTCCAGCTACTTGCAACAGTATGGCTGCATGACACTTAAATAGAATTACTTTCACACGAAACAAGACTGTAGAGCTCTCCTGTGGAAACTGCATGTAAGTGGAAGGATTACCTGCAGGCCATGAGACTAGTGATGAAGTTTCCTGAAGATTACAACTCCAGCTCCAAGGCTTGTGCTGGTTTTCTAGAAGAATAAGAAACAGCCCAGGGAGAGACTCACTCCTTTGAAATTCAGGACCGTGTTGCTGTAGGTCACCGAGTCGAGTTTGCAAGCCACAGAATAAGTCCTGGTAAAGTCACTACATTTTTTCTCATTCTGTCCTCCCACAGATGCACACATTCATGTCAGCTGCTATGAGGTGTTTCTGAAAGGGCATGAGAGAAACCTGGGAGAAGGTTTTTCTTTGTAAATAAATTGGGTAATTAATTCTGAGTAAGGCGTTGTTGCATAGTAACCCTACACAGGGGTGATAAAGTGCAAGCTTCATGTAAGTGTGCCTCACTGAAGCATTTGCAATGCTGTCCAGGTGGTCACTCTTCAAGATTTAGCAGCCTGGTTGGTATCAGGCAAATGCAGCTCTTCAGTGCTCACTGATCATCCAACCAAATATATGAATAAAATTGGCCCCTTCTCATGGCAAAATGAATGTACACATACTTACAGCTGGGAAAAATGTGCCAAATATAAGGATTAGAAAAATGAAACCTTTGCAGACTAGAAGGCTTTAGGATAATATCATGGCTATTGGATGAGGATAGCTCCCATCAGAGACCAAGGCAGCAGAACTCAAAGGACAAAGGCTGGACCTCTGTGCCCCTCAAGTTTAATTAGCATAATGGGTGCTATTACAAGAGTTTGTCTAGTACAATCAAGGTTGATGGGGTCCCTGCTTAACCCTGTAGAGTCTTGATATCCAGACATCACTTTGGCTTGGAATGTCTCACAAACAGGAATGCATTCATCTTTAGAGTGTTGCATCTTTCTGAGAGTTACCTCATTAGCAGCACAGAAGCAGATAAATTGTTGACAGGCTGTGGCAGAACCTAAAGGAATAACCAAGCCTCTGAAGTCTTGTCTATGTTCTACTTAACAAAAGTATCTGCAGGTGCAATTTTTGTGGTAAGTACAAGCTGACTTCCTCAGAGTGCAGTGTAAGATATTTGCTTAGTGTACCCTTCAGTAAAATTATATTTGCCCTGGTTGTATACACATATTTCCTCATAGATTGTATGTGTCCAACTAAGGGATGTGAAAGAAGCACTTGGGATGTATTAGGGATATGGTACATGCCTCTATTGAATGATTTCCTTTTAACTGCTAGCACAGTGAAAGTATGGTAAGGAAAGGGTGCATTGTTTCAATTTCAATATACAAGCAAATAAAAGTACTTGCAGTTCCGTGGAATTTTAACACAGTTAATCATAAACCTGGCATTTGCATCTCACAGGCACTGAGCATTGTGTAGATATTGGAGTTGGGATAAACTGGTTTGAAAATGTTCACCTATTAAGTTAACCCTCGCTCCCCCACTCAGATACTGGACAAGAAAATCCTCTCATAATACCAAAGATTGGAAGTTAGTCTGTGAATTGTTCACACCTCATGCTATCTTGCAGCTAGCTGTTTGCTTTGAGATGTCCCCAAAAAACCTGTTCTGGTATGATTTCTAAGGCTAACTTGAACTATAAAGGGTTTTTAATGTCCTTTGTACATATGCAGTTCTTGGATATCTTCATTCATTCATGTGAAGGTATTCCAACTTTGCCTTACGGTGAATCTGCCTATTCCCTGACTCTAAATGCTGAAATCTTGGATCCTTCTTTCCTGAATGCAATCAGCTTACATTTATACACCAAGACAGACTTATGCTTAATCAAGGTCTTACTTTATCCCTTCCTTAGTCATTCAGTCATGCAACGCTTAACCACATGCACACAGGTATGCATGAAAATGTGCTTGTACAGAATCTCTTCACTCTTCAGTGTCATAAAAAGTGACAAGCTTACATTGGAGAGCCACATATTCATGCTGCCATAACTCTCTGCTAGGCCTATTCCTACTTGAGCAATCCAGGTTTGCAGCATTGGTGCCATAGATTCCTCATAACTAATCATATCTGTAATTTTACAGTTAGACACTGCACTTCAGACTGTTAGGAGGACCTCTGTAGTTCCATATGTCCTGAACTTCTTTTCATCTAAATCTTTACACAGGTCTTAGTGTCCAGGAATGCTCTTAACTCCTTGTTTCTATTTCATTTTGCCACACTGAACAGACTATAGTTATGATCTCCTTTAAAAGTAGCTTATTACTGTGTGAACAACTTCCATTTTCAAAAAACTAGCCCAACTATCACTTTTCCTTCTCATTTTATTGATTCTTTGATCTGCCCTGATATAACTGATCTTTTGGCAGTCTGTGTGCCAGACTTGTCCACTTTTTAAATCTCTTGCTTTTCTAGCACACAGCGGAAATAATGCATGCTCCGTGTAGATCTCTACTGGAGATTATCTCAAATCAAATCCTCTCTACTGAACAGCTTTAAATTTTGGGAATATTCAAACCATTTAGGTTTAGAACTCCAGTGGGATCTTATGGAAACCAACACCTTTAAAATGGGAGAAGTTTAATTCTTGATAAAAATATTGTTAGAATTGGCATTCTGAAGCTGGGTGCCAATAACCCATATGTAGGTTTCCTAAAAGGCTTGACATAATATGTTGTATATAGAATGCCATTGTGAAATGCAGATTCTAATGAGAACCTAACTGCAGGAATGAACCTGAACTACTGTCCAGCCAACTTACAGTACTTACCCTCATTTTTCCTTATATTTGTAGCTCAATAACAAGATAGCAACATGACACAAGACAATTTTAATGCTCATTAACTGTACACCATTTATCTCTGTAAATCAGTGGCACTCAGGGTTTGTAGTTATATATGGTGCTAGCACAAATATACTTCTATATTCACAAATTTTGTAAGCAAGAGGTGCAACACTTGTAAGAAGTGTTAAAACCATACCATGGTTTTATCATGCCTTGGTTTATAAAAGCAACAGGAAAAGCATTTGGCACCTGCTAAAATTTTATCTCACCATATTTTTGTTCCTTTGTGTACTACTTTGTGTTTGTATTAATTAAAGATAGATTTATGTTCTCAAAAATCAAAGGCTTTTGTCCAGGCATCATCACAGTATTTACAAAGAGATTCAAACCACAACAGATAGAAAAGACCTGTTTGGTCATTTTGCCCTCCTTGTTGTCTTTCTGTTCTTGCACAGTTACAAAGCTTCTTCTCTAAGAGATCATTGCACAGTCTGTGAAGACTCTATTAGTTGGGGTTTTCACTTCTGAAAAGGTAGTATAAACATCCATATTAAAAAATGCTTAGAGAGTCATTGCCAAAACTTCACAGAAATACATGGAATCAGTTCATATGGACAGAAAATAGTTTTGTGAATATTGTCTTACCAACTGATCCTGTTGACTCCTTATAAATTTTTCACATTTCTCTTTCAAATGAGAACTAAAACATGACTGATGGTGCACTTGCATTAATGATCTCCTCAGTGCACTATATCTTTTTATTTGCCACAGACATTCCTTATTAATATTAATCTCTATCCCCCCATTTATCACAAGTTTACTCCCAACAGTTTAAGCAACAATGGCCGTTCTTTCACAAAGGATTGTCTGGATGTCACTGCAATTCTGTTCTGAGTAAGTTTGACCTGCACTCTGAGGAGACCAAAACAAAATAATGATATTCTCTGTATTCTCTCCAGGATTTGCTTCCTTTTTTTTTTTTTTTCCCTTTCAGTATTTTTGTAAGCATTTAATAGTTGCCCTGCTGGTTAATTCTCTCCATTTGTCCTTGACCTTTCCATGGAAAACTTAACATGTTATTTTATTCCTGTATTTTATTCTAAATGGAAGTGTCTGTGGTTTTTTTCTGTGAGCATGTCTCAAATTATGGACAATTTTGCAGTAATCTTTGCAAAGATTCTTGCTTTTTTTTTTTCCTAGTAATTTTCTTAAGAGGTGCACACTCCATTTTTCCATTTCTTGTATCTTTGGACTTCCATTATAAGAAAAAGCAACATGACTTCTCCAAGAAAATGTCCATCCTTTCAGCTGCAGCATATGCTAAGGAGACCATATGATCCAGATGGGGACTCAGCTCCAGGAACAGAAGTGGTGCTTACGTACTACTTTCTGGCTGGCAGCTGGAATTGAACTGTGGGAATTTGAGTGGGCTTGTTTCTAGCTCTTTGTTTATCACATTGTCCAGTACTCTGTTTGAGGGATTTGCAGGACATCTCCTCCTTTTCAGGAGAGTGTACAGTACCATAGGTCTTTTTTAGTACCTTCCGGTTCATCAGCTCCAGTTTACAGCGAGTTAGTCTTTCCAATGACTGGAATATGCATGAAAAAGCTGAAGAAATACAAACATACATATCCTCATTGACTTAGAAATTGAATCTTTGCTGAACCATTTTTGCAAAGCTGATAGTGTCTTGTCACCATTGCATAGTTTCTTATCATTACTGTCTTTACTTGCAATTTGTACAAATGGTGACCAGAAGAGCTATAATGGGTTTTGGCTGAGGTTGAATATGTTTGGAAAAATCCAGACAAAATGCTTATGCCAGTTAATTGAATGGATGCAACTATTTGTTGATTTTTTCTTTTTTAAAAGTGTGTTTTCTTTTTTTTTTTTTTTTTGAAAGAAAAGGAGTCTGATTTACATAACTGCTAAGTGCTAAGATCTGAAGTGAATGGGAGTTGTGCTTTCGGTACTTTACATAAACATAGATTAATTAGTGCTTTAAATATATGGTACTCAGGCAACTCAGAATGGATACCCTGAATAATTAAACACCTTTATCTTGATCTTTTTTAGAATTCCACATTAAAATAGGGAGAATAAATTATTAACTTCTCACCTCACTAGAGAAGCATGAAAATAAATGTTTTGGTGCTAATATTGTAATAACAGTTCTAATGCATTAATATAATGTAATACTCTAATGTACATATATTAAATGTTTATTCATATTATAAGTAAATGTGTTACTATAATACCTCAAATACCATGAGGATGAACACTGTAAGAAAACTCATGAGGAAATGAATAGAAGTTTTCAGAGCAAGTTTGATTCATGTGTAGCTCAGGGCCACTCCCTGAATGCATAGTATTGGCTGGCTGCAATTTGAATGAGTACCGTCTTGTCTGTGTCTGAAGTATTCTAACTTCTGACTTGTCACACTCTTAATAAGGTTCTTCTAGTTCTGTTTCTTGTGTACAGTTTCTATGTACTGAATAATTGATGTGCAAAGATAGCTGTTTCAGCATTGACTATCCAGTGAATTAAGCCCACAAATCAAACCTAGATCCCCTGTATGGGGATAACTGTGCCAGTTATACTGAAAATAACTGCTGGGCCAGAGGAGGGACTTCACGGGAAACTCTGCCTTTTCAGGAGGGTAGATTCATGGGAATAGCCTTTTTTTAGTTGGTGGGAAAGCCTGTGAAGTGAGGAAGTGGAGAGTGCTCAGCGTAGAAGGAAATAATCAGGAATGCATTATGATTTCTCAATGAGCTTTAAGTTGGCTAATTTTGATTGGATTTTATTTGAAATGGTAAACAGCACATTCTTAACTTGACAGCCTGTCATAATCAGTCCTTGCTTTAAATATTAATGTCACAGAGCTTTCCAAAGAAAAGGTAATGTTTTTTACTATGAATACAAAGAGTAGCATTTTTTCCTGTCTTTTTGTTTGTTTGTTTTAAATTTATCAGAAAAAGCATACACTATTATGAATGACAATTATTCAAAAATTTGTTACAAAGCAAATGATCATAGTGGAAAATTTCAATTTAGCTTAAAACTTAAGGTCTAGAATTAAAAAAAATAAAAAGAAAAAATTAAAATATCTTGCAAGCCTAAGTAACAGCAGCCTTAGTAATAGGTGATACTTGCTCATAGCATTGAAGACAATTTTGAAAAAGCATCCATCATGCTCCTTTTGGCTGATTTTTTTAAAGAAAAGTTATTGTTTTAGAGAGAACTGTATGACATTGTGTCTGATCAGAACTGTCTGACTTTGTGGCAATAGAATGAAGGTAGGAACATCATGCCCTGAATTCTCTGATAATGTGGTGTGTCTAACCTACATATCAACTTCTCACACACTCCTTTTGATATTATACTGAAATTTATTGAATGAAGCAGATATTAATGTCAATGGAAGGTAAAAATTAACATATATTTTTTCTCTGCTTTCATCAGGTGTCAGACATTACTGTAACAGGCGCCAATTTAAGAATCTAGACAGATTTAGGTAATTTCCTCGGTATTTGATGGCTATAATTAAATTAATTCTGAGAATCTACATGGCACTTCTGCTATACTGTGAATGTGGCCTCCTAGTTCTTAATTATAGAGGTTTTCATGTTTTGTCTGCCACCTTGAATTGTGTAGGGACCAAAATTATGTTAATTTTGTGGCTGCAATGCTGGATAGGGATGTACAGAGTCTGTATGTCTCCAAAAGCCACTTGTAGTCCTCTCTGTGCTGAACCTCATGTAAATGTCAATGAGCATACTTGGAAGCAAGGGGGAGGCATAGCTGGCATGGCTGGGCAGCTATGAGCAAATTTAAGGAGCCACCACCCTGTGTGGCACTTTGCCTTTGAAAATAGCATACTACTAAATAATGCATGCTGGTGTGCTGGCCAAGTTAGCCTCACCTTGCCCAGACCTGTTAGTGCAATGCCCTTTTTCATCTGTCTGAATATATTCTGGGTCTCAGCAAGTAGAACTGTCACTGCCCTTAGGAGCTGAGACAGAGAACCCACACAAACAGAAAGTGACACACCAGTCTAAGTACCTTATTTAAACTAAAATTCTGCTGCTTTTGCCGATGTCTTTCATAGCCATAGGAAAAATCTGATTTCCCCAAGTCTGTTGAGATGCAGTGATCAGGTCCTCCTGTGGTACTTCTTCAGCATACAAATATGTGTTCCAGTGTGACTCCCTATTCTCCCATGTTTATCTCGGTGGGACAATGTAAGAGATGTATTCCTTGTTAATCATGTCCTTCCTGGAAAGGGAAGTGCTCTTGCCTTTTTATTGTTGTGGTCTCTGCTTACTTCTAAACTTTTTCTGTTCTCCTGCTCTGGATTGATCATTCTTGCTGATGTGATGCTAAGACATTATTTTGATGAAAGCTTTAGTATACTCACCAAAACATAAACTTCTATTATTAGACTCAGTGCCATGAATGTTTAAAGAAATCTGATAGTTACTAGAACTACTTACCAAACCCCTAACAGTTGCCTAGTTGTTTTCAGCGACATCCTTAACCCTCAGTGTTGTATAACCGAATACTACTTTGCAAAACAGATATAGCCTTTCCTATTCCTCAAGGGCAACTTTCTTTGATAGGTGAGAATCAAGGTGAGCAGCCATGGAAGTTGACTATAATCTGGGCTAAAAATGATGGGGTCTTCCCAGGCAGTACTTGTATGCTGGTGTATCTTATCTGTGTGAACAAAAGCACCTAAGGTTTTAATAGAATTGGTGGTACTGTGAATGATAGGAACAAAAGTAACATCTTTAATTGTCTTGAAATCAGTCTCAGCATAAATAACACGTATAAAATGTTGCTCCTACACTGAATATTGAGTCTTGATTAATAATTAATTGTATCTCTGCATGTGAAAGAATAATTTGTTCCCTATGCTTGGAAAATCTAGCATTGAGAATGCTTGTCAGCATCTGTTGGGAAGGAGGTTTATGATGAGACTTGGAAGTAAAAGTGAACAAAGACAGGAAAATTCACTCCACACACATGACTGAACAGTCGCTGTATGTTCGGCACTTCTTGTGATTTAAAAATTAATTAAATCTCATATTCTTCCTATGTTGCTATATTTTTAGTTGTTTTCTAATCATTGAAATAATGTAACAGAGACGAAGATTCATATTTCCATTAAGGCATTTATTTCCTGCTCAGGTTACAATTTGGAGGGATAACTTACACATGGTCATGGAAAACTTTGGACTCAGCTCTTAGAATTGTTCTGCAAGCAGAGATCTTCCATCAGGAAACAAACTTTCCTCGGTCTTTTGACAGTTGAACTGTGGAATGAGTTAGTGATGGGCCTCTATTTCAATGCCCAAATTCGTCTGTGGCTCAGACGAATAAGTAAAAATATTTTGCCTGAATTCCAACACTTGCTGATCAGTTGTCAAATGAAAAGTTTTAACTTTCCTCTCCTAAGCTTAACCTTCAGAATTAGAAAGATTAAAAACTGAGAAATCTAAAACTGGGCATGCACTTGCTGATTTTCTGCTCTACTAACCTGTGTGCAGCTGAGCTGTCATGCTCAACCCCATATACACATTAAGGGATTATTTTTTTTCCCATTTTATTTTTATTTTCTCTCAGATACCTAGAGAAGCTGAAAGACAGAAAGACTCATCTTTCTGCAGATTCATGCATTTTGCATCAAGAAAGAATGGAGCCATGATTAAAATCTCCCTATGTACCTTAAATAATGCCCATTTAAAAAAAAAAAGATAACAAAAAAGGATGGTCTTAAAAAAACAACTATTAAGAAATCAATCTCCCTTCCACTACCACGTTTTTCTTTTGTTCTGGAGCCACAGTGTAACCTGGTTAGACCTGTTCTCTTTGAACACTGAGGACTGAGCTGGCCTTATGCAAATGCTCCCAACCTCATCTTGGTTGTTGTCGTTTCAGACCCAATCAAACGAACAGGAAGTGACCTAAAGAATTTCCCTATTGGCTGCTTGAGTCTTTAGAAAAATGTTATAAAATTAATATCAGATCCATTTATCTTCACTCCTGGGAGTCTTTAGGAGACATAAACTAGTGCCCGTGTTTACCCAACCTATTGTTCTGTGGACAGATTTCTCATCATCTCAGTTAAGAATATCCACTCCAGAATCTGCAGCTAAATGAGGTAAGGTGTTTGGACTATTTTTAAATTTAAAAAAAATTCACTTCCTTTAAATTAACACTAGTGAAAACAAAAAAAAACTCTACTGGACCTGTGCCCACCATACCGAGCCCCTCCCTTCCCACTTTGGAACAGCAGCTAGGCTCATTTGATGAAAAGGCTTTCAGCGTTACAGTAAAATCTTCTGTTTCCCTATTTTGAACGTGCATTTTACTTCTGTTTAAATATTTCTGTTGTGTTTATGTTTGATATGGGCCAGATCTACTGCCTTTACTTACCCAGAATATCACTGACACTGAATTAAGCCCCTAGCTTTGTGAGGATTGCTTAAAGTTTTCTGAAGATTCTTTTTATTACAATGCACCTAATAATATTTTGGGTCCTAAATCGCTTGCTTTTGTCCACAGAGTTACTACTACCTGTTCCCTATGGCAAGGGGTGAGAAAGTGGTCCTGGTCAATACCATTGAGAATCCTGGTATCACAGAACTGGGAGACACTTTCCAATGACTGTTTCTGTTGCTTTTAGTGATGAGGAGTTTGATGGTGACTGTGCTGATAACAAAACCTCCTGAAGTATACCTATAGTTTGTCTCATTTTTATTCTTAAGACAATCTCTGTGGCTGATCTCAGTACATTCTAAGCTAAAGGACTGCTGAGAACCTAACTCCAACACTAAATAGATAAACACAATGTGAGCAAGGACTGCAGTGTCTTTGCCTGTTTGTTTCTCTTCCAATGGTAATTTTATTTGACTAGAACCAGAATTGCCCCCTTAAGGTACAGACACAGCTGTTTAAGTAATGGTAAAAATAAATGTAAAGAAAGACTTGCTCAAATTAATGTTGGTTTTGTAAAATATGTGTAATGGGATTAGTGATAAATGTTTGCATTTCTCCACATGAAACATTTGAAGCACGTACTCTTGTGTTTGTTATTATGAAGTTATGAATTTTATCAGTAATGTGCCTTTGGATTACTTGATCTATAAATGTAAAATACCCCCTTTGCTTCTAAAGTAAATCCAACTATCATGTTGTTTTTCTATTCCTTAGACTATGAAGCCAGTACATAATGATAAAAATGAATCTTGGGGTAAAAGTTTCATTTAGGGATTTTAATTGTTCTTTTGTCACATGGAAGTGTTAAATACACTCATCTTACACCAGTAGTTCCTGTAATTTGTGAAAACTTGAGTGAAATAAAAAACATACTCCTTTAAAGGACTTTAAAGCAATTTAAGCCAGTTTTCTGACACCTGTTTGGCGCTGTAGAATATACCAAAACTGGGAAATACATCAGTTTTATGTTTAAAGCAAATGCAGAAGCCAAAGGAAATTAAATTTCCCAGTTGCAATTAACACTCAAACAGCAGCAGGATTAAAGTTTTACCAACAAATATCACAATTCAGGTTTAATTCCTTGTCCTTACAGTTTTTAAAACCAGAAGTAATTGTGATAACAATGTACAACTTCCCAGAATTTTTTAGAGTTTTTAGGTGACCTAATAAATTCCTAGAAATCTTCTAGAAAACTTACAGTCTTAAAAACCTACAAGTGTACAAGTCCAACAATAGGAAATTGGCCAGAATTTTTAAAGTGCTCCAGCAATTAAATACCAGTAATCTAAACACAGTTAATCTCATTTTCAATCAGACATGGTCTGGCTTCAGCATTCAGCCACCTGATTTTGTTGTCTTTTGACGGTCAGTATGAAGTTCTTTCAGTGAAAAATTTCTGTTCAGTGCGATGGTAGCAGGGACAAGTTGTTCCTTAGTCCTTCCTTTGATAACTGTGGTAGTCTCAGCTCCATAGGCTATTCCTTGTCATGGACAAGTACAGAAATAAAACCCTCTAGGACCTCATCCTGTCCCACTGTAGTCTTTTTCCTCCCCTAATGGCTTCAGTGTTCCTTTCTAATTTTTCAACGTCTGCTATGAAAATTGAATGTTGGGACTTGACATACGTTGTGGGAACAACAGTGCCAAAAACAGTCACTATGGGTCAATATTCTGTTTTTTCAGGGCCAAGGGTTTAAAAATGTATCCAAGGTTTTCTTAACAGTTATCATCCTGTCCCCCTTCTAGCCCTCAAGCATTGGCCCTACATGTGGTGACAATGTTATCATTACCAGAGCTGATCTTTGCTTGCATCTTTTTTTTCATTTTTCCTATTCTAAGTGTCATTTGTAAAACTTATGGGGGCAGCAAAAAACTATTTTTTCCTATGTCGCGATTGTAAATGATCTAATTTAGACCAGAATAATGCTTTGTTTGCCCCAGTATAAATGAAGTAGCCCTTCACAGCAATTTATGGGGCGACAGCAAAATATATCAGACCAGTAGTAGTGAGATCAAATCACAGAATGTCATCTGTTTAACATGGGATATTATTACCTTTTTGTAATACGCTTTTGTATAATCATGGTAATTTTATATTAATTCAGATATTCTCAGGATGTTGTGAGTTTTCAGCAGTGGTGGAAAAAGATATTAGGATGGTTGGACAAAGACAAAATTAAATCCTTTGTTTTCCACAGAATTTCCTTAACTTTTTTCTATTTCCAGTTAATTTCATGGTTAATATCAGTACGTGTACTGTCTATGAGGTGCAAGTTAGGTAACAAATTTCAGTTGAGAGCGATTAAATTAAAAGGAGGAATCATCCAGAGACACAGATCAAGAGAGATTAGAGGAGAAAAAGAAAGGTTTCTTGATAACTGTGGTAGTCTCAGCTCCATACACTATTCCTCGTCATGGACAAACTTACAATACAGCAGTGAAAACCTCTAGGACCTCATCCTGTCCCACTGTAGTCTTTATCCTTCCCTAGTTGCTTCAATGGTCCATTCTAATTTTTCAACATCTGCCATGAAATTTGGATGCCAGGACTTGACATAGGTTGTGGGAACTACAGTACCCACTGCTCTGTGTGTCCAGCCAGCACTAAATGCTAGTGTTTTGCCAGTCTCACAACAATTCACATCACAGAAAAAAACTCTGCAAAGATTATATTCTACATATGCTGAAGAAGTGAAAATTAATGTTCAGTTTTACCTCACTGAACTCAGAGAACTGTCTATGAGCCATGACACCTCTCCAGAATCTGCTCTTACCTTCTCTCCTCCGCTCTTGAATCTAACTTAGATTCAAGGTCATGCTCTTTATAAGCATGTCTAACTTAGATTCAAGGTCAAATTGTCCAATCTTCTCTCACATAAACTTTCCACTGGCTGTGATATAACCTGGATCTGTTTTGTGAAGTCTGCTTTTATGTGCTTTCTATTGCTGCTTACAATAGAATTCAATTCCCACAGAAGTGTCCAAGCTCTTTCTGCTACATGATTAATAACATCTCTGTAAACTGGAGCAATGACCCACTGTATGGAGGGACACTTGGGAAAGTCAGTGCTACAGGACAGACCTGCCTGACTTAAAATTGGTCAGTGTACTGAGACCAAGCTATAGATAGAGATTAGTGACACCTTCTTATTCTGATGGTATAGTGACCACCATCATAATACAGGATTTTCTGTGATTTTGCAGTCCTTGCTTTCCCATCAGCTTTCCTACAGTTGTAAAGTAGATACTCCTGTTGAGGATTAGGTGTTCCTGCAGCAAGCAGCACATAAAAAGAATCATAAACTTAATTGTCACTTGTCATTACTAATGACACATGATGTTGGGATGTGGTAGAACCGAATATAAAGGCTTTGCTATACATGAGGAAATGAACAGAAATGCTAACAATTTTTATACCTTGCATAGCTTCTGACATTCACTGAAGTAAAGTTTCTGCCTTGTCTCATGGTTTAGTTACTGTTGAACTTTCTAATGAAAACTCATGGACTATTCTTCTTAATAATAAGAAATGGCTTTTGAGCACCAGCGAAGCTTCAGAAAAGCGCACTGATGTCCTGGGTTAGGCACAAAAGGCCCTTCTGAATGACAGATGTCCCCCCCTCCTTAGCACATTCACAGCTCAGTCTCGCTGCACAGCTTCTAAATAATGTGCAGTTAATTTCAGAGTTTAGTCTGGCAGAAGAGGCCTAGCTGAAAAGCGAGGTTACAAACCAGAAAATTTGCTCTATTTTACCTCAAACCAGGACAGCTGGCTACAGCCACTCAGCCAGCACCATGCTCAAGGACATTTCAAGATCTCTATAACCACAAATGTCTGCTTCTCTTTGTCTCTATCCCTGCCTTCAGCACACTTCAGCACACTACAGTTGTTTTGACCTCTGACGAAACAAGGATTTATTTCAGTAAGTTTTCAAGAAAAGAGTACATTGCAAACTTTTCAAGGAGGAAATTCATAACAATTGCTGGTAGAAAGGGTAAGGAAAGAAGGATTTGTTCACATGGTAGTGTCTGGAAAAGTAAGGATTAATTTGGTTCCCATGAAGTCATCAGGAGTCTGTCTTAGTATGAGAGCAGCTCTGAGGGCTACTGAGGATGCAACTTGCACCAGATCCCTCACTGAATGTTTCAGATACTTGGGACGTTTGTTGGTCTTGGTCTATAGACAGGTGAGAATGAGTAACCACAGAGTCATATAGCCAGTGGAGCAGTCATCTGGCATTTGGCATTTTGAGTGTTTCTGAGGAAAAGCCTTCAAAGACTCCCTTCCCAAAAGATTACATTGTACCTGATTATCATTACCTGCTCCTCTGCTGATCTTTGGAAGTGTGTATATGATAACTCGTAAACAAAATACCTAATTGAGGCTGGATAATCACTGATTGAAGACCATATAGGGCATTAAAAGACAAATGTTGTGTTGAAAAGAAACTCATTCTACCTAAGGGACCTGCAAACACAGAAAATAAAAATAGAATTTCCTTTCTATTATGGAGGAAGGGTAGAAATATAAACATTTGAGATATGTCCTCGGTTTACAATTGGATATAGCCAGAATAGTCTCCTGAGCCCCTATGTCTGCAAGAATTAAGCAATTATGTGTAAATATATGCTCTATTGTCCAAATTACTATTAGCATCAACAGAATAATTGATTCTGGTTTTTAAAATGCTTCTTGGTTTTCATTTATCTAGCAGTGAGCAGGTAACTACTTAATATTGCTATATAAATAACAAACCTGTGTTAAACTACCCCAGATACTATGGTCAGGAATCAGACTAAGTCCGTGATTATCCCCAAACTTTCTTAATGGTTTCCAATGAAAATTATAATTATTATTACACAGCATTTTAGAAGCTTGCATCATGGTGATCCCCTTTCAAAGTATGCTTGAGCAATGGTCTCATAGACCGGCATGGGTATGGAGGGGCTTTCTTGGGGAGACAAATTCTAGCACATTCAAGGGTGATCTTCTCTTTTTCTGTATTAAGTTCTACCACACTTACCTAAAACAGTCTTTACTTACAATAATCCCAGCTGGCTACCCTGGCAGAGGAAAATGAAAAAAGTTTTATAAGACTGAATTCAAAGGGAATTAGATGAGTAAGATATCCTTACAAATTTATCAAAAGCAAAATGAAATAGATAGTTTTACCCTTCATTTAGCGACTAGTAGATACCCTAACTCTCCATAACTTATTTTTGATGGAGCTATAATACTTTGTAAGAACAGGTAGCAAGTTCTCTTCCTTCTTTAAAATCCCAAATGATTAAATGTCTTTGGATGATGGTCAAATTGTAGTTGATCCAGTATTTTTGTTAGACTGCCTGCAGCGATTCCCGATATGCATGCACTCATACAGACATACTGCACTAAGTACATGCACATGCACATCCCTTATCTTCTGCCCAGATTTTCTCATTTTTCTTTTTAATATAGGAATTCAAATATTAGCCCAAATTTCAATCAATTTTCTTTTCTAATCTACCTAACTCCTTCACTTAATCCTATAAAATGAAAAGCTGTTTGTATTTGATATTTGGTATATATATACATTTTGTTGGAAGGTTTAAGAGTGACTAGCATGGCTCTGCAGAAGGTGAGGAGCTGCTCATGCCAAGAGCCCTAGCCCAAGCTCTCTGTGACTTCCCTGCCTGCTGTTTTTTCTCCATAGTTAACTCTTTTCTTGCAGGAACATGTGCATGGCCTGGTGTGCTGGCATACCCAGGGCTAACCTTCCTCAGATCCTGGACTATGAGCAGCAGGCTTGCAGCTCTAGCATCAGCTAGGCTCTTCTGTGCTGGTATTGATTTCATGGAGGTGATATATATACAACAAATTCACAGGTGTCAACATGATCAGTGCTATTATACATCAAAAGCTAAGATGGCTTTAGGTAATTTAGAACTAAGACATCAGCCTGCCTTATGACATGACACATCTTCCATATTAAAAATCTTTTGCAGATTTAATCATTAAAGCAACTGAAAATAACTGTTACAAGGATCTTGTAAAAATCTCTTCCTAGAGCAATGTTCTAGTTGCTATAATTCACACAGTAACAAATGTATTTTTGAAAAAAAGTTGTTCTTGAAAATAGTCCATAAATGTTTTTATTGATTTTGTTGGTGGAACATGTTCCAGCTACTTTGTGGACTAAGTGAGATACATAACTGTACAGGGGAGCTCAAAGAACTGAGGGAAGCAAACTTTTTTCCCTGTTTTTCATTTTTCCACAGCCACAAATGCTGCAGTTGCTGTAAGACCTTGCTCTCTTATTCCATAGACAGATAGTGAAATACAATGCTTTTGTCTGCTTTGCTGGTTAAAGAAGCTTCCTTGGACAGGTCAGCCAGTCTGACTAAGTAGAAGGCAAAAAATTGTAGAGAAAAAATAATGAAACAAAAATTTAAGAACAATGCATAAAAGATACAAGGAGGAAGAGTAGGAATAGCAGAGATAAATGAAAGAAGAGAATTAGGACTGAAAATGTCATATCCTTGGTAGCATTTGAGACAGTTAAATCTGGCAGTCTGCAGAAGCTGCATTTCGGTATTACATTTGTGAGGCTCTCCTGAAGGATTCTTAGTGATCAGGTTCCACTTGTCTATCAGTCATGTTCGTCAAGTTTATTGCTTCCAGTGCAACTGCTCTATGGTGACATGACTGCCTGTTTACGGTCATGTCTTAGTTTAATATTTCATACTTTCTGTCTGTTATAAACAATTCTACATAACATGCTGAGTTGCAGTTTTGTTACTTGGACAACTTGAAGATGGACTATTGCATACCAATCAGGATGGGGATCCTTTCTCTCCTTGATTTTTATCATTCTTTTATTTCACAGTGATTAAAAATAAAACCAAATAGGCACAGCTCCATAGAAGTTTTTCATTTCAGTCAACTTAGAATTTTCTAGCTAATTTGCTTTTTTTGATGTCATAGATTTAATTGTTTGTCTAACTTAAAATTCAAATCTCTACCAGACACATAACCATCATGATGCATAGAAATGTCTTGGTTTCAGTCAGAACATGTCCCTTTTTTATAGAACATTCTTTTGCTTTTTTATACCTTCTCATGCTTGGATCCCATTAGATGCTGAAGGTGCACTGACATAATAGCCACTCAGTTATATAGACTCAGACATATGCCACTGTAGCAGCTAGCATTTTATGAAGAAGTTTATTTCAATCACTGTCACCATGAATACTGTTTTTGGTCATAGAACTGGTCTGGTTTCCAGAGGTAACAAGCAATCATTTTCCTACTCATGAAAGAAAAAGATAATTTTTTAATATTTTCCTTTTCTAAATTCTGTTTCATACATTTTGTTTTCATAAAGGTCATCTGTTTGGAAACTGCAGGTTTACCCTCTGGGTCTGGTTTCTGAATGAGAACCAAACAGAATAAGAAACATGGGATGGAGACCAAGCCCAGCAGTATCTTAAGGAACATGCAAATTTTATCATTGTTACTACTATTTTTTATATAAGTTTATTAATTAAATCAACAAACTAATGGGAAAAAGTGTAATATGGTAAATTCTATATGAACATAAAATACCCTTCTTTACTTTTGAGTGTGCTAGAGCACTGGAACAGGTTGCCCAGAGAGGTTGTGGAGTCTCCTTCTCTGGGTATACTCAAATCTGCCTGGATGCAGTATTTATACCTTATTACAACCTGCTGCCTGATTAACCACAGTCTGATAACACTCTTTTGCTACCATGATAGCAAAAGCATATTTCAAGAAGATGTAGCAGATGCAATGCAGGGGTCATAGTGACAGAACATTTGGTGAAAGTGACAGGGAGGGTTTATATGGTTGCCTGTTAACTGCTCTGCCCAGGGTAGCCATGTTCCCAGTACCAACCTGTGACTCATTGATTTCACCTGTGTAATAACTCCAGCCAGAATGCCTTCTCCTCTTGCATCCCCCTCTAGACTACTATGTAATGCAAGGTGGGCAGTTGTTTGCAAAAACAAGTGTTCCCAAGTAGGCAGCTGTCACTGAAATACTTCAATTGAACTCATTGACCCAGTTTCAGAAACCTGCTCTCTTTGACTGTTATTTAGATCTGTATGTTTATGCATCTTTAGTAAAGATAATTTTGGAGCCCAGCTATATCCATGTGGTGTCTTCATACTGTATTTGTTCTTCAAAGAGTAAGAGATTGGAAGACCACTGCCTTGGCATCCTACTTCACTGACTGCACAAAAGCTGTTTGCTTTCCCCATGGGTGTAGCAGCAGGTTTGCTCACTCTACTCACCCAGGATGTTGAGGAAGCCCTGAGCCTGCCGGAGCCACATGGCACCGGGACAGTAGCTGGCATATATACGGGGGCTCATTTATGCACCCTATCTCCATTAAAAGCATAAAATGAGGGGACTGAATTTTTCTTGTTCTGCAGTTATGTTCTATAGGTAAGGCAAAAGCACTATGCTGTGGGAAACAATGTCTCCCTACTTCAGTAAAAATTGAGAACAGCTTCCTCCTCTGACCTGCCTGTGGTTAGAGTAGTGAAACTTCCATGGCATCGTTCCTTCTCACCTGGCACAGCAAGAGCTGCCCATCCTGTTTCCATTGATTTCTCCAGTGGTTGTGTTAAACAATACAATGGAGTATTTATGTGTAAGTGTTAGGAGCAGGTTATTAAGTAAAACCGATCGTAAATAGAGCCGTTAATTCAGTTGCTGGCATGACTCTCTTTTATCTTCTCAATACCTCCCAGAGGGTATTAGTCTTACCCTTTCGTTTGAGTTGGCAGCAGAGTTATTTTTTTGCACCTGCTGCACTACTCAGATAACAACACAGGTCAGCTTTGATTTGTTGGAACACAAACAAAAGAGCAAAGCCAGGCATCTGCCTCAACAGCCTGGGCCGGTTTGACGAAAGAGCTTTTATCTTTGGGTTTTGTACAAATGTACTTTTTTGATTCTTACATGAACTTTCTCCTGCTTCATAAGTAGTCCTTTGCTGCAGAATAGGTTGTTGTCAGAGGAGACCTCCATACTGTATTTTTCCATCAACTGAAACCTCAACAGATCAGTTGTACACTGTTCTAAGACTTGTCAGGAGAGCTGTCACAAGGAATCCATTAAAAAAAAGCAGCTGAGGCATGATGATTCAAAAATTAGCAGAAAAAAAGAAGCAAATTAAGTGTAAGCAGTAAAGAAACTTTCTTGAGAGACAAATTCTGAAGCACTGACTGCGTTGCTTTCCCAGAAGAACCTCCACACGCTCCAACCCATAATCTACTATTTATGAATAAATAAATGAAGTCCACGAGAAGCAGGTACTCATCTGGGAACTGAGCTACTCTTAAGTTCTTCTGAAAATCAAGCCTGCAGGACTCAACTACTGTAAAAGCATCTACAGTGATGGAAGAACCAAACCACTGACAATGATACAGTAGAAAAGAGTCCACAAAGACAGCAAAAGTGGTAAATGGCTCAAAGCACAGAAATGAAGGAATGAACCAACATTAAGTCCTTATTGCAAATCACAAAATTAAGACACAAAGTTAAAATTATCTGCTTAAGTCATATAACAAGTCAATAAACAGGTCAGTCCGACTCATATCTTCTAGCTCAAGCTACATTGCTATCCATTGCCCCAGTCTCCAATAAAAATTTCAACATGCAGATGACTGAAATGAGTGGGTTTGCCCACAGGCAAAGAGAAGGTATAAAAGTACAATTATTATCACTATTCACTAATAACAGTCAAACAGGCTACATTAGCAATATGGAAAACAGATCATTCAATGTTAATATTTAATACAAAGCAAAGAGAAACAGTTGTGGAAGGCGGAGGGAAGTGGTGGGGCAACCAGAGCCAAGAGAAAAGGAGAAGGTGTTAGAACATGATGGTAATATTTTCTTAGCTGATGAGGTTCTTGTCTAATTATAGACCTATAGCTACAGAAGCATCTACAGTGGTTTTTTGGCCATTTTTATATTTAGTGTATTGTAAGCAGAAGAAATGTGCTTAGCAAAGGAGATTAGGGAGATGAGCTGGCTCTTGGTTAGAGGAAGAACGTACCATAGAGATAGGAAGGACATGAAAGGAGGTGTGGAGTTCTTCTATGAGATATGGTATTAAGTGCTGAAAGAAGAATAAAGCAAAGGCAGTTTTCCCATTACTGTTTTTTCCAAGACTCTGTATCCCTGAGGCTAGACTGATGAATCTGTGGCAAATGACTACTAAATATTCAGGAAAAATGGCTGACACAAACTATCATGAACTTGCTGATGTGGTGCAGACAATAATGAAAGGAGTGCCATATTCCGGTCAGAGCCGTGATTTGCAGCACCAGCTCCAAAGAATAAAAGAAGTCTGCCTTTTTGCTACTTTTAGCACACATTCTAAGGATATGATAATGCAAAAAGGAGTCAAAGATTTATGGCGAGAAATAAAACCATTTTTGACTCACATTGTCTTAGCTGTAACAGTAGCAATTCCACTAATAACATGCAGCTCTATGCACACATCTTCTGCAAGAGGAGAATGAGGGTTTTGACAACAGTAAAACAAATTATTAATTTTTTCATATTCAAAGCTAGTGACATGGCAAGAAGAGGTTCATCTTGCCTGTGATGTGACAAGGAAGAATAGATCCCACACATTGGATCCGTGTTGAGTGGTAGGTTACTTCTCACTGTTTCCTCTGCTAAGTTAAATAAAACTGGGTAAAATTTGTGAAAGTACTAACATGTGTCAGTTAACACTCTCAGACATGTTTATGCCTTGAGGACTCTGCTAACACTTGGCCTGCTGTTTGCTTCTGATTTAGAAAAACAAACAAAACCTCTTTTAAGATTGTCCCTTTTATTTTTACCACACTAATAACTACCTTCAAAGTTGAAGATTTCATATGCATGTTGTTGACTGGGAAAAAAAAGGGTCAGAGGAAAAACAACCTATGACACTTTGTGTATCATGAAGTAATTTTTTTTAATTCTTTTTTTGCATTCACAAAGTGACATTTGTTCTTTCTCAAACAGGAAACTGGACTATGATGGTTTTGTCTCTAAATTACATCACTGAGAGAGATAAGAACCAAACCCTGGAGCATCAGGATAGCTCAGATACACATCTAGATCCTAACTCTTCTACATAAGATTCTCCTTAGGTAAAATATAAATACAAGATTTTGAAGCATGCCTATGAACATGTTAAAACAACCACCACATATCTCTTACAAAAGTTCCCTTGTAATGCATCATGAAAATCAGTTTTTAGTAATATAAGATTCTAATCAAGCTTTATTTGATTTTGTTTATCATTATCCTATCTGTAATCTGTGTAAATGCTAAGTGGTCCTTTTTTATTAATCTTCCTTTTTCTAGTCTTTCAGTTTACCTTCATGTACACATTTAATATACAAGGTTCAAAGAAAACAAAAGAATTAACCCAACTCTTCCTTTCCAAAAGCCCAAAACCATAAATGATCAAGGTCTCAGTGTAGTCTCTGAAAACTCATCAAGAGTCTGTTTTCCTCATGCAAGATTAGGTTTATGCATATGAACCACAGGTGTATATATCAAAAATATAAAAGCACAGGAACCTGCGGGTCACAGAGATATAGAAGGGAAAAGGATTGGCCCCAAAGCCACAAACCAAAATGCTGAATATCTGAATACAAAGAGTCTGGGGAATTATTTATAATCTTATATAAGTGAATCCTTGAGCTTCACATTCTCAAGGTGATTTAGTGAACAATTTTGTTAGTTTAGCCCAAAGATACTAAAAATGAAATGCCTCAAACATGGTATGTTGCACAACAAATATTGAGTGTGATCACAGTGCTTCTTTGTATGAACTTTCTTCAAAGTTTTCCATGAGTCTGGAATAAAATTGATGAGGTATGTTTGGAATGATATTACAGGTGAGTCTCGAGACTGTTATCAGTCAGGCCAAGCAGCATAGTCTGTCATCTGAATGGTATTTTGCAGGTCATAGCAAAGTGATCTGAAGTAAAGCTTTGTGTTGTGAAGGGGATCCCCACTGGGAATTAGCCTGCAGATGATTTGTTTCTTTTCAGGCTTCTCTCTGCTTCTCAGCCACTAAAGCAAAGGAATAGAAAAAGGAAGTGTGCGATAGCTATACATGGACCTACATGTCCAAAAGAGAGCCTAAACAGAAAAGGTCATATCTGTAAGTGAACTACTGCAGGGCTCAATCTTAAACAAAATCTTATCTAAGATTTTGGCACAGACACCACGGATGTACCTTTGCAAAATAGGCAGAAAGAGATCACAGGACAGTCCTAGGGTCAGCTACAACTATAAGTACAG
Organism: Turnix velox; assembly: GCA_013400935.1. Taxonomy (NCBI): domain Eukaryota; kingdom Metazoa; phylum Chordata; class Aves; order Charadriiformes; family Turnicidae; genus Turnix; species Turnix velox. Next base: position 256,820 of record VZTY01027846.1, read on the forward strand.
GTACACTGGCTCAGAAGAAGACCCTGCAGCCCTGGTAGTAATACACACTAAATGAGTAAATACACTGAAACAAACAACCCAAACAAGGAAAGAAGCCCCAGAGCTCATAGTAGCATGCAAACAGACACTCAGCATTCATAGATTCAATTTGTGCCTCTGTTTACTCCATTGGAGATGTAAAATAGATCATTGGAATGCAGAGCAGTTAATTGATCGTATACATTGCAGGCATTATGCAATGCATTTATGTTCCTGAAGTGACCATAAAAATTAGTAAAGCTGATCCACCTACTTTGTTGTGCATGTGCATTGTTTCTAGTCTCTTGAAAATTCAGCCCACTTGGTTGTCTTATTTTTCAAGAAAAGATTAAAATCCAAATTCTATTCCTCTGCAGCTGCAGTTATTACCCAATGTAATTTATTTTAGATTGCTGTTTAAGTGCTAGTCTGTAATCCAAGATGCAGTAATGATCTAAAATATTTAACATACTCTGTAGATACTTGTTCCATTAACTCCAAGCCCTGAAAAGCAGGGATTGTGTCTTTACTGTGTACATAAGATACTTCAAAGAGGGCCTAGGTGAAATCTGCATTTGAAGTTCAGACATGATGGTAAAAGGGGTAAGATAGGGAAGGATCCCATAGGTAAACACACCAAAAGAGATACACCCTTCGGGACATGCCAAGAGGAGCTGCATTGAGCTTGTCTGAGCTAGAAGTCACTCGTAGACTTTGCATAGCTTACAGGTGGAGTCATAGTTTAATAGTTTCAGTCAGTTTTGTCTCAGATATCTTTTTTGTGTTTTGCAGAGAGTACACAGCTTTATAAACCAAAAGGCTGGAGGGCCTCTCCCCCTGTGAGCTCCACACCTCCCTCATATTTGTAATAAATGAGACTATTATTTCAGTTGTACTTAACTGTACAAATCATTGTCAGAGCAATCGCTCTGGTTGTCATAATTTAGGATTCACTAATTTTCTTTCTGACTTTCATACTGTGTCCAGCATTTTCCTGCCATTCAATATGAATTGTTCTTGAAATATTCTTGTTCAAAGAAAGGCTCTTATTGTCTCTGTGTTGTGACTTGTTGGTTTGAATGTGGAAATTGGGATCAGAGTAAGTTATTTTCACAGCACACCTGTACTGCAATAAAACAGTTTGCATAGAGTACACTATACAGTGTTCAAGGTTCAAGGATTTGTAAATATGTTTTTCTGCAATGCTCCATTTTTCACTCCATGGGCAGGCCATAGCTTCTTGCTATTTCCATTACTGCTGTTTACTCAGAGTGGTCAAGCAGTCAAGAAAGACAAGAACAGAGGAAATTACCTGTTATTGCAAAGTTGCTGGGTTGTGGCTTGGTCAAAGCTCCTCCTAATTCCAATGAGAGTTTTCTCTAAGAGAGGCTTTCAGGGTTTGGTCTTTGAACACCACCTGATATATTGAATATAGGCGAAAGATTCTTTTTTTTTTTTTAATTGCATTCATCACTTCTCATAAGGGTCTCTCTAGAAGGAATGTTACTGAACACCATTGCACAACATTACTGATTGATTAAAGTGTTTTTTGGTTCCTAAAGTGTTATGTGCAATGTTCCTAGTAGTGTTAAAAGATTTACTCCAGAAGTGGCTCCTTTTCAGTGGGAAGGAATGGAAATGTGTGTACAGATACCTGCAATGCACAAAACACCTGTACAGGGGCATATATGTGTATGTAAATACATATGTGTGTGCATACACTTTTGGTGTATTTGCTTTCATTTATATCATACCATGTCTTAGTAGAGGGACAGGTCCCAAGATCTTTAATTGTTTTCCAAAATCTCAGCACAGCTAAAATATCTTTTTAACATGTCTTCCTGAGGAAATTGGGGTTTTGTGGTTATTCTCTTTGTGTGTTGGTTTTTGCATTTGGACTGTAACAATCTTTTAGTCCCATCATTAATTTGAATTAAATTTTATATGGAGTAGACATCTCAAAGATATGAAGTTCTTAAAGAGTTAATGAAAACTGGCTGCCAAGTACAGGAAGAAAATCCATTAATATTCCATATGAAAGAAAGAGTGAAGCTTGAGCTCACTCCTTTGAGACAATGAGATATTATGAATGCCCCAACCGTGGGAAAAACTTCAATCGGCGCTCACATCTTACTAGACACTAGGGAACCTAACCACAAGATACAAATTCATAGGAAACCAGGCTTCATCCACAATTCACTTTGATATGGAATATGATTAAAAGAAAACTGAACATATTATGCGTCCTTCCCCTTGAGGCTTTACACTCTAGCCAGATTTGTCTGTACAAAAGCGAGATTTAAGGATTTGGCCTAAACTAATGAAGAGCACACTCCTTCCAATATCCTGACTCGAAATCTTTCCAAGTATGGGATGATAAGACACTGTTATCAGCATAAATCTGCTGTGAACTTGTATCAAAGAAAGGCATATAGAGGAGGAAATGGAGAAAATTACTGTTTAGTTTCATAGGGAAAACACTCTTGAGCATGATTCTGTAGATTTCCAAGCAAATGCATAGAAGATATATTACTGTGACTTCACACTCACACTGAATATAGGGCTAGTAAAATTTCCAAACAAGGAACACCTTTGTCTTAAGATAGACGAGGTGTCTTAAAAAAATTCAAAGTCACCAAAAGAACAGTATAAAGCACACAAAATGGTGGGAAAGTTTAGGTGAAAGCTGAGCCCTGCTTCCTGTGACAGCAGCTTCCTGCTTCATGCACCATTGTTCCCATAGGTGATATTGGAAATTAAGTTATTCTGGATGATATAACTGATGTAGCTTTCAAAAATTGAATAAGGTGATTTATTAATTTATAAAGCAAGCTTTGTGAGTATCATCTGAAAATAATACTGCATTTTGGAGGGATAATGTGGAGAATAATTGTCTGATAGACTGTTAGACAGGGGAAGAAGATTTTAAATAACTGAAATATGAATCTTGGCAAAAGGCTGCTTCTCAGATCTCTAACATGCATTGGTTTTGGTTACTCCTGAGGTTGGAAAAAACTATGTGAGACACAAGATTTGATTCCTTTGACTATCCATAGGTTCAGCTGATAAAGTGTCATAGGATCTTGTGTGTTGGAAATTCACTTGATTAGTTATGAAGAAAAAAATTAGAGTTTACCTAAAATGCATTTTCAGGGCAAAATTACACAGGAGTGTGACCAGTTAAATTATTTAATTTCATATTTTCCCAGACACATTTTTATTTGCACAAGTATCAGGCATGAAAATTATGTAAACTTCCAGAAATTGCAGAAGAAATTTAAACAACACACTGAAATTCTGAGATGGCTTCTGAAAATTTGATTTCAAATCAGTAAGATGAAATACAATATTAAATGCATGTTGTAATTTTTAAAAAAATAAAATCTTAACCTTAAAACAAAGTTCCTAAAAGTATTTTTTTTAATCCTTGAGCTTTATAGTTTTCTGAGAATAGATTATATTCTATCTTATCTCTATTTGATACTGTAATAAGATCATTAGCTTTAATACTTCATTTATTCCTACCTGATTGTCCTAAATGTTTAAAAACTGTGTGAAATAAAGAATTTTATATTCATCAACCTCAGAAGTATTACTAATCTTGGAAGTATAAGCATTGACTGTCAATCATGAATTATTGCTTTAAAGCTCTTGCATATTAAGTATAAGAGATAAATTGAACTCAGGTTATGTGCCGAACATCTTTATAAACAGTATAACAATTTTAAATACTTCCCTACACTTTCTCCTGCACAATACTCAGTCATTTTGACATCGCATGGGGCTAAAAAAAAAATCTTCTCGTTTAACTTGCAAAAAATTACTGACTGATGTGACAGCAATCCTTTCTTTGTCCAGGACAGAACAATAGGTATCTTTCTTAATTGTTAATCTTTAATATCCCCATATATCTGTTATGAGAAATTAAATTCTTACTGGCGGTCACCGGTTTTTTTGAACTGAGTCAAAACAAATGCTAAAACACACATGGTTTGATTTGACATTCTGTATAGCTACAAAAAAAGGCCCTAAAATAGATTATGCTCTCAAGCATCATTTCCTATGGTAAACTTCCTAAGACTTTGGCTTTTTAAGCAGTTCATAGCAAGCTCTCTATCTCCTTCTCCCACATTCCAAAGATATATGTTTACATAT
>VZTY01027846.1:261011-367636 GCA_013400935.1 Turnix velox
AATATAAATATAAATATATATATAAAAATAAATAAATATGTAAATATATATCTATATATTTTTTACATATATAGAAAACATATATATATATGACGAGGAAGGAAGAGACAGACTTTTTACTTGGACTTTTTCAGGCTGTTCTTTAAAACCAAGGCTTTGCTTGTTTCTATTGATTCCTCTTCTTCTACCAAAAAGGCTGCTGGTATGAACTTGCTGGGCATTAACATATACCCTCAATGGAAGTTTTGTCATTGACCTTTGAGGGTAAACAGTCTTTTTAATTTCAGGATGGAATCTGGCTGCATATGCTCTGATGGTTTTATTTTCACAGACTTCATGGCTTTCAATTTAGAATATTTTTTGATAAAGAGATTTGGGATTTTTTGTGTATTTCTGTAAGATTAGCAATATGAAAAATTTATAATATCTAACATCTTTCCAAAATTCTCAAAGTATGTCTATAGTTATAATGCATTATTTCTAAAATTTGCAGCTTCAAACCACTGAAAGATAATGTAAAAGTGTCACTAGATAACCCTTAATGTCCCTTCCAACCCAAGCCATTCCATGATTCTGTGAATATATGTAATTGGGGATTTTTTCATGCCTTCACTAGAATGACTGTGCATATGATAAATATCACATTACTATTATATAATTTTTTTTCAGAGTAAAAATAATAAAGTACAGTTTTACTGATGGTGCTAATACCAAGATAAATAGAAAGGAAGTCTGTATTACTTGAAAGAGGAAATGCTGTCTTGGGGATGGTTCCACTCTAAAATGCTGATTTTTCTGTTATAAAAGTCACTGTCTCATTTGCAAGAGCTTTAACTGGTTTTTTTAGTGATTTGAAATGTATAATCTGTGATACTTGTTATTGAGAAGTGCTGTGGACACTGTTGATGCAGATCAGATTAAGAGACTTAGCCGACAAGATGTTCCCTGTAATATTAACTCTCTGTAGCATTGCCATGTAGTATGAGGGGCTTTCTGAATAATGGTTAATGAACAACTTCCTAGTTTCATTTGCAGTTATTGAAAAGTCTTTTCTCACTCCTAAGAAAAACAGTTAAGCATTTTTAAGTCACATTTCTCATTAAATTAGAGAAAAAGGAAGTAAACCTTTATTATTTAATTTCTTAAAGCTTGACAGTTCTGCATTACTGTCAGGAGCCTTGTCTCTTTCCATTCAGTTTCCTTTTTGATTACAGATTATTTAGGGATGGGCAGCTGTAGAAACTTGCTTCTTGCATATGCAAATCAATCATGGTAATGTTTATCATAGGAAGATTTTGTGGCAGTGGAAAAGGGGTTGTGGCAACATGTTCTTGATTTCAGTTGTACCTTCAACAAATGGAATTGTCTTCCTCACTTCACATTCAGTGGATTGGTTTTTTTTGACATTTACCTCTTGGACTAGGCATCACTCAATAATCAAGGTAAACACTTGATTTACTTACAGATCATGATTTTGGAAGGAGCTGGCAGAATGAGTGTCAATTCCAGCAGCAATCTACTCCACCAGCAGCCTTCCTGGACAGATGCATATTCCAGTTGCAATGGTAGGAGGAATTCAATGTCTTTGAACTATGGCTTTTGGGAGGGAGACAGGGAGGAAGGGGCTGCAACACCTCTAAGCATGCACAAGTATTATTTTTCAGTAATACTAATCTACAGGAGTTTCACTTCTGACAAGAAAAAATAATTTTTTAATTTTATTTGTAAAAATCTGAACTTGCAACAGTATTTCTGAAAGTGATCACTCTATGATACAGTTCTTTACCAGTTCTTTTTCTCAAAATTAATGTATTGCTGTTGCAAGTACCAAAAGTTCCCTCTCCTCAATGCAGATTTCTTTCTGTCTTATCTTCAGCCCTAATGCCTTGTCTGAACTGACATTACCCTTCTGTGCCAATCACTCTTCCAGCTTTACAGGGGAACAGTCCTTTTGCTCCTTTACTGTATTTGCTTTTTCAGCTCAAATTACTAGTTATCTTTCTAATTGTAATGGCATCAGAGCCCTAGATAGCTTGTGATCTTAGAGATTTTCTTTGTTTTCAATTTTCTGATTATATGGCTATATATATGAAAAATGTGTTCACATCTATATGTATATAGTGTTTGTTACAATTTTTTTCACTTTGTCAAAGGATAACCCTTTAAAATCCAGGCAGACAAACATTTTCTTTATTTGTCCAAATACAAATAATGCCACAACAAAGCTTACCACACAAGTTCAAATTCAATGAAATTCTTATTCTTTTTAAGAGTGATTTCTAACCATGAAGGAATATGTATACATGCACTTACTAAATGTGCTGACCAGTTTAAAACAGATTCATGGGGAAAAAAATCCTGACCAAGTTTCTTTTTGCACAGGATTTCATGAAGGGAAATGGTGAGGACTATTTTCATGTTTCCAGTCAGAAACTCCTCAGGATTCATTTATGTTTTAGTGGCAATGGAAGGCAAAAGCTCAGACTAGCTCTTACAATGATTCACCTTCACTTCCTTTACCTAGCTATTCTTTCCTCTCACTAAAGGCTCACCATTAACATCAGGATTCTAGTGGCCTCTGAAATTCCTTCTGAAGTCATGAGAATACATGCCAACCTCCTTTTCAGGGAATACTTGATGGTTCCACCAAACCTTTGCTCTCTTACTTACCACACTTTTAATCATTTCTGCACTCACGATGAAAGGCAGTCCTTCAAATTCACTAAAGCACTGACACTGACATCAACCTTGTTGCCCAGTATTGATAAAGAAACCTAAGTAACTGTGGGACCTTTTTTTTGTGTTTACCTGGAAACTAGCATTGTGTGATGTAACTCAATCAAAGAGATCTGAGGTCAAGCAAGGTCTGAGCAGAGGTGATTTCCTAAAATGTGCCAACTCTGTTGTGGTGGTTGTTTAGCAATATCCACTTTTTTCAGTATTTCTCACAGCCATGTGGGTAATTCTTTTTATGGAGCGACAGAGAATAGACTTGTACCACGTGCTGGGTCTAGGCCATGGTAGTCTTTTCTCCTCTGTAATTCAACCTCCTCTGCATTCCCTCATCCTTAAACCCTTCATGTGCTTATCCTTTCACCACTCTACCATCTCTGCCTTGCATACTCCATTGTCCTCCTTTCCTAAGGAACAAATCACACTGAACTCCTTTTTCCCTCCCTCTGTGAGGGAGGCAGTTCCTGCTTTTGCTCTTATCTTCTATAACTATTCTATCCCGACCTACAATTTCTTTTATTTGCGCACATGAATTAATGTTGTGCAATGACATACAACTGAGACCAGCTAAAAGACTGCCAAGAAAAGATTCGGGCATCCTGACAAGTAAACAAGGCAGCTTCCATAACCAAAAATGAATTTTAAAACTGCATTCAGAAATCAGTTTGACTACAGAAATCAGAAAGTGAGCTCTATCATGAAGCCACATCGATGGGCTTTTACTTCTTGAGAAATATGAGAGTGCATTGGCATCTACTGTTCTTAAGACTGAATCCTACAATTCAAATTCGGTCCTTATTAACTCATTATTCTCAGAAAATTTCCACATCATGAGATGTTTTCAAGGTTTTTCCATAATTTTCTGATGCACTAGAATTATTTTCCTATGCAAGAATAAATCTATGGCCCAAAGGTACTTCTGTAAGGTATCTTCCATTAAAGAATTTTGGCATATTTAGTCAGCATTTAAAAATTCCTACATACTTATTCTGTGAAGAGATGTGTAATGTAATAATTCCCAGATTTTAATAAGAAAACCAAAGCAAAACAAAAAAAAATCTTCTCCAGGAATAGCCAATAAGCTAGTAGTATTAAAGACTGAAAAAAAACTCTAGATCTGTGGGCTTGCAGGGAATGCAATTTAGCTATAGATCATTCTTGTCCTCAAGATAATCCTGCGTACCTAACGGAGAATGTAAATACCTATTCTCTTTTCCAGGGTCCGGCAGCTTTTATGGAACCCAGTGGCATGAAATACACCCACAGTACTGGACTAAGTTTCAAGTCTGGGAGTGGCTGCAGCATCTCCTTGATACCAACCAACTGGATGCCAACTGCATACCCTTCCAGGAGTTTGATATCAATGGGGAACATCTGTGTAGTATGAGCCTGCAGGAATTCACTCAGGCAGCTGGGACAGCAGGGCAACTGCTTTACAGCAACATACAGCACCTTAAATGGAATGGTAAATAGATGTTAGACAGAGACACACGTACAGTAGTCTGAATTCTGGGATCTTTAGATGTTACTTACATTCCCCTGAGACCTACCTGGCAGACCTGATTCTCTGTGTTTACTGTACTTATACATTATTACTTGTATCGCTAAATTCCTTAGATATGACCTAAGGCAGAAGTCTGAAGGACCAGGGTATGTTTCCCACTTAAAATTAGCCCTTTGGCTCAGCTGTAGGAGTTGCTGCCTGGAGTTAATACCTATGATTCTTCTGTGCTCAGTGTCATACATCTGACCCGTCATATACTTTCTTGCAGGCCAGTGTGGAAGTGACATGTACCAATCTCATAATGCCATTGTAAAGACAGAGCAAACAGGTAAGCAACAGTTGGGTAACTTTCTTTGATGGTAACAGAAAGGGGAAATTGTCCATTTCAAGGAAAAGATGCCAAAATGTCATTACATATAATGTAAAGTGTATCATGAAGAATATAAGTAACACAATATCAATCAATGTCTACTTTTTCAAGTTTTGCATAGTACCATTGTACCTCAGATTGCACACGGCCACTTTCCTGGGGGGAACTCTGCAGGATCTGCAGGTGTCTGTGCTGATGTTCAGAGTCGGAAGACTCTGCAGTGAGTAGAGGAAGTCCTTTGTAGAGGACGTCATTCTGTGCTCAATTCAACAGATTTCAGACAAGTCTTTTCACATCATTCTCAGTTTCTTAAAAAGAAAGAAAACATATTTTCTTGGGAAATCCTGCTAATATTTGAAACATGAGGAAATTTTCAAATAAAACAAATTTGAGAGTAAAAAATGGTTTCATTTCAATTTCTTCATATTTTAAAATGAAACTGGTACTCAGGTAGTAATTTTGTTTGACCAAATCTGCACTTCTCATGAGGCAATTTTTTTTCCCAGTGTTTTCAAAACTAGGTTTCTCTTCTCCCAGGACTTTGTTTCACTAGGAAAAGATCTACAGCTCAGTTCAACCTTCCCCCCTCTGGCAAAATTATTTTCCTGGTTCCTTTGCCAGACCACCTCTGTCCATATCCAAAATCTCTCTATCCCACTTGTCACAGCTTTTTTATATATGGGTTTGCTCATGAGTGATGCTGTAATATCTCCTGGCAGAATGAATGCAGGTTTGTTGTGTGTGGTGTCTCCAACAAATACTACCAGCCTGTTTATGCAGCTAACATGGAGACCAGCCTTTCCAGCCAGGAACACATTCACCTTCTTGCAGCAGGCAAACACTACAATTTGCAATGGACTCCTTGCCTGTACTCACACACAGTGAATATGTGATGAATATGTAGTGGCCTCGATGCTCACCATATAGGAAACTAAAATAATCCTTTAAGTCCCGATTTGTAAGATCTAGTTTCTCTTCCCACTGAACAGTTCAGTGCAAAGTTCCTGAAAAGGTCAAAGTCCAGGACTAACTGATGGCTCTCCTAGCAGTGCTGAATCAGATAAGGGGTGCCGTGGAGGGTCTCTGACAATGCTGACCACAAGCAATGGGAGTGGATTCAGTTTCTGCATGAAACAGAACAGTGCAAATTTGGGCTGCTGAGGAAGGAACTCCTTGTGAGCCACCAGGGGCAGGGATGCTTAGAGAGGAAGCCTGCTTCCTCCTAGCAGATTCTCACAATTGTAAAGACATGGGTACCAAAAGAGGCCAAAATGGGAAGACAAGGTGTCTCCCTGTATTCTGGCTAGGTAAGCCCTGGTTTCAAAGGCAGCATCAGGCAAATAAAGTGTGTACTGTTGTGGGAATATGAGCTCAGGGGACCCAAACATGCAGATATTACTTAGCATGCCAGCTAAACTCCAATGTCATGAGTGGTAACTCAGTCAAAAACAATGATTTAGTTGTAACTAATTTTTATAGGATTTTATTTTATTTATAAGAAAATAAAAACAAAGCAAATCCTAGACTTGAATCATATCTTTTCTGACCAGGTTTTTCTCATCCTTTCTGACCTTTATTTGAAAGCAAAAGAGTTTTGCATAGCTTTTGATCTCAAAAATGCAACGTGAAGAGAGTAATTTCCTGATCAATGTCCAGGTCATAAAGGCAGTGTTTCTTCTCTGCTTGTATTGATCCATCTGACCAGAAGGTTACTGAACATTATTTCTCTTAAATCATGAAGGGGTTTTTCTAGGTTACGGACTTTAACCTAGTACTTTTTATGTACTAGAAATTTTATGTACTTGAAATAAAATTGCTTTTCATCTAGGATCAGGCTTTGATGTTTCTCAATAAGTGGTTAAATTTGAAGCTATGTTTCAGAGGGAACTTCTGAGTACTACCCATTATATAAGTAAAGGCTCACTTGTTTTACTTGGTATTTGAGAACATTTTCATCTCTATGGCACAAAAGTACTGCGATAATCACCAGGGGCTGAACTCCTAGGACTTGATTGAGTAGAATTAGAATTTATCTTGCATAGAAAACCTTCTTCATGGACAGACATAAATTATGTGTTTACTGTGAAAAATAAGAGACTGCTACATTATTTCTAATAGCCAGTGCTTTGTGTAAGTGCATTTTGTCTACACCCCATCCACAATTTCAGTGAATGGAAATAATTTCATACATAGCCCTTTAGCTTCTTGGTTCCATTTGCAGGTCTTTTTTTGACATTTGTTATTTACTTCTTTTTCAATATTCAACTCTGTGCTAAAAATATTCTTTTGGTGATCTAATTTTCCTTATGGTCCTTTACTTCAGATCCATCATTAATGGTGTCCTGGAAAGAAGAGAATTACCTGTATGACAGTGGCTATGGTAGCACAGTAGGTAACTAACATCACAATAACTCATGCATTTCTGAGATGGCTTTATTGTTGAAGGAGTCTATTACTTTAAATATCTTCTTTCTAATTCACAGAGCTATTGGGCAGCAAAACAATCTGCCGTGCTCAGATTTCCATGATGACACCTAGCCACCAGCTTCCTGGTAAGGAACTTGTAATTATGTTGTTAATTGTTTATCACTTATCCTAGCACTACTGGCATATAGTAGTCTCTGAAGTTTTCTATTGTAGGACTGAGCCTCCCGTAATTTTAGATCAAGCAGCAGTGATTCTAACAGCTCTTTTAGCTATCATTATTTCAACACCTTACTTTAAAGAAATGTTTCTTTCTCAAGACAAGATCAAATAATCTGCAATCTCTGCAAAGGAAAAAATGCTGCTGTTAGAATTACCATGCTTTTCTGTAGTGTAGCTAGTCTGGGCAAATGAGAGCCATGCTCATTTCTCCTAGTGCCCTAGTGAGCTAGGGGTTCATGCTGAGCAAGTTTCTAGGTTTGGGGCTGAGTTTGGGGACAACTTCGGGAGCCACAGGTGAGGCACTACACCCTCTGCCCAACTGCACTCACAGAAGGACTTCTTTCCGAAGCTCATCTCAGCTGACAGTAGGTCACGCTGCTTCCACGAGGCAGAGATACAATCTGCCTGTTAACTGGCATGAGAAAGAGGAAATCTGTATGCCACACTGCCCAGAAGAACTTTTATCTGGGCATACGTGGGATGATCTGTGGGACAAGTGCCAGGGGCAGGCACCAGGGGCAGGGGAGAAAGAGTGAAGAGGAAGAAGGGGAGAGCAGAGGTGACAAAGGAGTAAGAAAGGGGCAGGTCTTTCTTAGAAGTCTGTTAAGCAAGCAGACCTGAGGGACAAATCAGGAAATGTCACTGGGGGATGGGAAAAGAATTCACGTTGCTGTAGATGCAGCCTTGCAGGCACTGCCTCTGCACTATAGGGGCAGCCCCATGCCTCTGCATTCATGAGCTGTCACAGCCCGTATCTTCCAGTTTGCAGCATTCTCAGGCCTTTCAGCACAGCTGATCTTGGCAAGTGACATACAGTTTAAACTAATGCACCCAGAAAAAAATTTAAAAAAAACCCAAAACTGAGAGAAAACCTGACCAGAACAAGAAAGCCATCAAACTTCAAAGCTCTCTCTTTGCTTTCTCTGCCACTTCCACCCACTCTCACAAAATGGCTACTAGGATTTCACAGCTCTCTGACAGGACTAGGGACCTGTCAAGATCCTGGAATGGTGTGTTTACCTGCTGACTGCTTAAGCCTAGAGCTAGGGTGGCACACCAAGGGCACAGCCTCCTGTAAAAACTGAATTTGTATATCCTTTAAAAAAAAAGTCTCATTCCTGAATCATATGCAAATACTGTGCAACCTTTTGTCCAAACTTTTGCAAGACAGCTTTGTTGAAACTGCATCATAACTCTTTTCATCTGTCAGGCCCTAGCCTCCTAATATGGCATGTTTGAAACCGGTCTCCATGTAGGGGTGGAGGCAGAGCTGTAGACTATTTACACAGCTGAAATCCAGAATAAATCATCAGTCAGGCAACAGGCAACCAAACTTCCAAGAATAAATTTCCAGCCAAATGGGACATAATAAACATTTGCAAGTGCAATCTGAGATTTTAAAATGAGAAAGATTTATATTAGAGGAAAAATAAAAGAATGGGTCTTTCTGTCCTTGACTGGATATCCCACAGACTTTTAATAACATCAAGGGGATTGTAATGTGAGGAAATGCAGTGAAATAAGCCTCATGTTACTTTTTCCCTCTGAGCCAAGTGAGGTTCAGGTTAGTTCTTGCTCTTTGAGAGTGGGAAGGCAAAATGACTCAGAGCACGTTTGCTGCTTAGGGGTCAAGGAAAATAATTCTTTAAGGCTTAGAGTAATGGAGGTTAGGCTTATTCTCAGTGATCTGTTCAGTTTGTTTCCAGTGATGTATGAAGAAAGCAAGTGTGTGAATATCTTTGCATCTGCCTTTTCACATGCAGTTGCTTGTGCAAATCTGACAAGTTTCTATGCAAATGAATGTTTCCTGTGAGTCATTTTCCCATGCAAATGCTCTATCTCCATGAAAAGTATGATAATTTTGCATTCATAGAAGCTGGGAAAACATGCGTGGGACCTTAAGCTTCACTTATTGGAATTCAGGCACGAAGTATTCTGAAAAGCAAATACAGAAGGGGATCCCTCTCAGAACTATCCAACTATTTTTCAGAGATTTAGAACAATCAGGTGAAAGCTATTAAAGACAAGAGCAGTGGTTTGAGGGAAGGAAGATTGAACATGCAATCTGTAAGGCAGGTTATAGTCATAAACAAGGGAAACTTTTGTTTTCCTTCATTTCTGAAGGCATACTTGTCCCAGAAGCCCTCTGGCTGGCTGCAGGTGATAAAACACCATCGATGAGAAATGGCTTGCTTCTATGGCTCCGAGCCATGGAACAATACATGCATGTCCAGCTGCCAAAAACTCCTACCAGCACAGTCTCATTCCCCACTCCTTCCTGCCCCACTTTCCCCCCCTCCCAAACAACAATGCTGTGCCAGTTCATTATGTTACAGTTGGATAAGTATTCTTTACATTCGTACCACTGCATACATTTCATATTAGATAATCTCTTCAGAAACAAATAAGCCCCCAAAGATACAGGCTTCTCAAAGACTAAGGCATAAGGGGACAATTCAGGAATCCTTTTATAGACATAATCATCTTACTTTTCTCTCTCACATACATAACATGAGGTAAGGTATTTGTTAATCAAATTTAGGTTTCAAGAGCCAAATGTTTATCTCTGTATTCATTCTTTATTCATCAATGGTCTCTTTGTAAAGTGTGATGATTAACATATAGTACAGAAAACAAAACTCTCTCCCTTCCTCCTTGCTTAGATTACCTTCTGAAAAGGTAATCTTTATCTTTAAAAGAGAGATTCATTCTTTTTTGTGGTTTTCTTTCTTTCAACCTGCTCATCAATGGAAAGTCTTTAATCAAACTTACAAATAGGCTTCATTTTCCTTCTCTGCAGATTCAGATGTGAAAAAAACGCAAGATCATACCCCAAAGTCTAACACCAAGAAGCACAGTAAGTTGAAATCTGCGTTTGTCATGGTTAGTTAAGTAAAGTAAAAGAAACACATTAAAAGCAAATCCCCTTCGGGGAGAAAAATTAAGCATTTTGAAAAAAAGCTGGCTATATCATTATTGTGATTCAGACCTCCAAGGATTTGACTGCTTCCAATAGGTTTTGCATAGGTTATTTTTGACTCAATATTGCTAAACTTTCCAAGATGTTTTTATCAGTGAGGTCTTACGGGGAAGAAACAAGAAGCCTCTGCTCTGTATTTAGCTGGGCTGTAGGACTGGATTAAAAGAATTATGAAGGAGATCCAGGTCTGTGTGTGGGCATGGCCATGATTGTTCTTGTGCCTCCTGGATGCAACATGCATCAGAGACCCTGCTCTGTGTCTCCTCACAGAACTCTCCTGTGTGGTGCCTCAAGCAAGCATCTGCCCCACCATCTGGTCTGTTCTCCTCTCAGTCTTCCCACTCCCCACATCTGCTTTTTCTACTAGTCTTGATATGAAGATCGGTTACCATAACTGTGATTTCTTGCCATTTCCTGCTAATGTACTTCACAGAGATTTTTTTGCTGGAAATACCTTGTGTATGTCATTTGCATTCCGTGTCATTCCCTATTTATAATATAAAAGCTGGATATCAGTCCTCCTCTTCACTTTGTAGTATTTAATTTCAACCTGTTTCAATATGGTCCCAAAATTATCTGTCTCTTCCTGACTCTTCTTCTTACCCTTCTCTGTGACTTTACCTGGCTAGAACTCCTGGACTTTTTATCTGCACAAAATTATTTTGTTTCTTTGTTTTTCTCTTTTTTTTTTGTTGGTGTGTGTGTCAAGGTTGCTAATGAAGGGATTAGCAATGACAAATCTGAAGACAGACCCATGAGAAACTGAGGTTACTTGGTTTATTCAGGTTAGAAAAGAGAAGGCTGAGGGGTCACCTCATCACAGTGTACGTCTGCATCAAGGAGGGTAGCAGAAGGGGAGGTGCTGATGTTCAATCAGCAGTATGTTATCAAGAAATGGAATGAAACTGCATCAGGTGAAGTTCAGGTTGGACATTAGGAAAATCCTCTTCACTGAGAGAGTTGCTAGTCATTGAAAAAGGCTCCCCAGGGAGCTGTTCAAACCACTGAGCTTGCCAGAGTTCAAGGAGCATCTGAATGAAGTTCTTAATCATATGGTTTAGTTTTAGGTTGTCCTGTGAGAAGCAAGGAAATTAAATTGATGATCCTTATGGATCCCTTCCAACTTGAGATACACTGTAATTCTAAGAACCCAGTCAGAGCTTTGGCACATAGAAAAGGTCACTTTGTCATCCTGGGTTAATCCTCATGATTCCAGTTTCTTCAATCCTGCTCTGTGCCATGATATGTGCATGCTACTGGTGTTCAGCTGTAAGTCCACATTTTAGAGATTCTAGAAAGTAGTTATAATAGCACTGTATTCATTGACTGAAATCTACTTATGTTGCACTGTGTACTGTTTTGTATTTACCTTCACCTCTTTGACAATATTGTTTTCTTAATTTGGCTTAAATCCCTGCATGCTTTTGAAGTCAGACCAAAGGACTACTCCTTCTGGCTCACCTTGACGTTGTTTGTAATTCTTCATTCATAAACTACCACATCTGACTTTTTTTCTTTTTGATCTGGATGTTCTGGTACCAATTCTATAGTAAATGCAGGACAGATTTGTGCTTCAACTAGAATGCCTACCTGTCGAACTTAGAAAATATTTTTTGTCTTTTCTGATATCACAGTCCAATTTTTTATACTCTTTTCACATATAATTCTGCCTCGCCAGTTTTGTCACTACTCACTACCTCTGTGTCTACTCTAAAATTTATTGCTTCTTTAAGTCTATCTAAGAGACCTGGGACCAAATATTCACTGATATGGAATTTCACTTAATCTCCCTTGCCTTCTGTCTGTCCTTTAAATGCATTTTTTTAAATGTTCCTGCTTCACAATGAACTGGCTGCCACACTGTACCACTACCACACTGTAGAAGAAAAATGGGAAAATGAGATGTGGGGAAAGCTCGTGTTATCTTCAGGACAGAATGGCAGAAGAAAACAGTGGGTGGATTGGACTCTGCTTCCCCTAGATGCTAGACCTGCCTACTGCGGGTCTCAAGCTGTTGAAGGCTGACACTCATTTCCAGTGTAAAGGCTGTCAGCCCATAGATTGTTAAGGTGGGGGTCCTGCACTCTGGGAACCTGCCTGTCTCTACTGAGTGTTCACCATCTTCAGATGACACACTGTAAGAAAATGACATAAAAATTGCAAGAGTAGACCAGAGAACCTTTTAGACACTCCTTCCTCTGCCTCTTTTCCCCTTTCAGACCCTCGAGGAACCCATCTTTGGGAATTTATTCGAGATATTCTTCTCAATCCTGAGAAAAACCCAGGATTAATCAAATGGGAAGACAGATCAGAAGGTGTCTTCAGATTTTTAAAATCGGAAGCTGTGGCTCAGCTTTGGGGAAAGAAGAAAAACAACAGCAGCATGACTTATGAGAAACTCAGCCGAGCTATGAGGTGAGTTGAGATACGACTGTAGAAGACTGTTTTTTGTAAAGAGAGAACTTGAATGGAGAATCAAGTTGACTTTTAAAAATTAATTGTTAGCAGTTCAAGTTGCTTACTTTGACAGCTAGTTTCCTACTCCACTAATTTTGAGATCGCAGCCTTATGTTCTTCTTTGTCTTTTCTTTCCCCTCCTGTTTCTGTATTCTATAATATTGATAACATGAGTATGTGAGTTATATATGCAGCATATATACGATGATGTCCAGTGTAGAAAGAAAACATGGTTGTAGCAAGCTGAAAGTTCACATGAATGGTTCAGAAATGTTCATAAATTAGACAGAGCCCCACAAATCTTTCCTTAAATATATAGACAATTTCTGTATTTGAGGATTTTCTTCCTTTTTTGGTTTATTGTTTTGACTATTTTTACATAATATATGAGAATTAATTTTTTTTTCAAATGGAAATAGAGATCCTTTCCCAGTATGATAGGCTTATCTGGAAAACATCCCATCAAATCTCATAAGAATGTGTGATAAATACAGCAATACATGATGACTTGGAATATGGTGAAATGCAAACAGAAAATAAAAAGAAGACATAGGGTTTTCTCCTCTTTCAGTTATAATAATATTTGATATTAAAAACATACTATTAGAAAATAAAAGCTTTTAAGCTTGCTGAGGGATTGCCTAGTTGGCAGTGGCCTTTTAGTATCAAAGGTGATTTTCATCTTAAATCTCTTTCCACGTTTTTATTTTAACAGATACTATTATAAAAGAGAAATCCTGGAACGCGTAGATGGTCGGAGATTAGTGTATAAATTTGGAAAGAATGCCCGTGGCTGGAGAGAAAATGAGAATTAAATATGTCAAGAAATAACATTTAGAACATCTGGATGTAAATATTCAAAGACTATTTTCTTATATTTATATACCAAACTGGGGTGAAAAAAGAATTCTACTTCTGTCGGGAAGAAGGAATATTATCATTACTGGTGTTAAAATTATTTTATTTGAAGTATGTCCTGTGTAGGGAAAAAATGTACACAGTTTTCTGTGGTATAAGGTAACATTATTGAATTATGAATATTTTTCCCTTCTTGTGAAGTTTCTCTTTTTTTTTTTTTTTTTTTAAATCATACAGGCATAATGTGATTTATGACAATGCTGTGAGTCATGCAAAGAAAGGGAAGGATCAAAAAACTAGGGCATTTGGGAGCTTGATAATACACTTTGGAAGGCAACTCTAAGAGGAGGAAACGGTAAAGCATTTCTGAGCCACTTAGACTTTTTCCATTGTGAGCTGGTTTGTAGCTTTCATTGGCCGATATCACTTATTCCTTCCCTCCTGTGATTTCTGAGTGCTTAAACAGGTTGTTGACATTCAGTTGCTATTACTAAGTCAGACAGTGGGTTCCTCTTTAGCTAGCTTATCTCAGCAGTGGCTTTGCAAGGTGGCTATCACTATTTATTTGGAGAACCCATGCTACCTCCATCACCGGAACCTTCTTTTGTAGAAAACTTAGGACCTGACCTTAGCTGGAACTGAGTATGTTTCCTAATATCCAAAGGGCATTGAGCTTATCCCAAGAAAAGGGATATTTTTTTAAACTAAAATCTTTTAAGTGAGCTCCACAGAGAGAGTCAATCTCAAGGAGCAAAATATCTTGAAGGAAGATTATTGTTCTCTAACTGGGTAAACTTACTAAAAGGCACCAATTTCCCAGTAGAAGTATCCACACTTCTTCCACCCTCTTACAATCCTAATCAAAGCATCAAAACCATATCAGACCAAGCAGTGAGGAGGAGGGCAAGCAGATCATATATTAATCCCACAGCATGAGGAAGCAGTCTCCCCATTCCTTCAAGTTATATGATTGTCTTGGCAGATCAGGTCTCGCTTGGACACACAATTCCAAAAAACCCTTCAGAAATGCAAAGCTCCATTTCATATCAAATATTCCTTTCCTTTGCGTTGATAAGATCTCACTCTGTAGTGTACTTATATTTGTCAGCTGTGCTTGAAATTCTTGGAGAAAAAGCCACTGACATAAAGACAGTGAAGTTTTAGGGACATTCACATCTGGGTCAGTATTTTGGGCTCATCTTTAGCATTGCTGTATGTGCAGACTTTACTCTTCAAATGTTCATTCATTGGCAACATTTTCTTTCTCCAAGTCACAAATGCTTCCTGCTGACTGTAAGCACATGCAGGGCATGAGGAAATAAAAGCTGGAGGAGGCAGGACTTCACCAGGTTACTGCGTACATGAGATGTGGGAGTTGAGAAACAGGATTTTCTTGGTGATGTTAACAGCGGTGAAACCAAGATCAATTCCAACTGACTTTTTCAGGGATGGAGAAAACAATAGCAGGGGCTGAGAAGACCTTGACCAAACAAAAAAAATAAAGGCATTAAGAAAAGAAATTAAGAATAATAAATCTGTCCACCATCCATTTCTTCAGGTTTTAGATTTTCATTAGCAACAAGGTGTAGGTAGAGGTTGTAGGATATTCTGGTTTTTATTTGTTTTAAGAAGAAACAGAAATGAAACCAAGACACAACAGAAGTATCAATATAAAGCATCTAAACTGTGCTTGGCAACAATTTGTAGGCAAACAAGAGAGCCCAACTTGTTATCTGCATATGCAGGGATGTCAAAATAGCACCACCTCCTGCATTGTGTGTGCCAAAATGTTACTATTAATTAGGTATATATGACAATTTTTACTTTTCATAACCTGAACGGAGAGACGTTCATCTTATTTACAAATCAAATAACAGGTCTCTCTACTTCAAAGCACTTTTTTCTCAGTCTGTCTTTCACTCTAGTCTTTTTTTCTTAAATTTTTGATTGACTGTGTTACTCAGTAATTTTCCTCGCACAACTCAGTAATTTCCTCTTTTAAGGTTGATTAGGTACATTCCATTTATTTTTAACATCACTTTGTGGTTAGAATAATAAGAGCCAGGCCACCAGATGAGAAGAGCACCTTCACTTGACTCCAAAGACAATCCCTTCCCACCACCCGATGGTTATTTCAGTTCTTTGCTTCATGCTCTTCACACCCCCTCTCCCTCCCTGAATCCACATATTGTGCAGAGATCTGAAATCAGCTGTACTGTCACAAATATACAGAACTGTAGCACCTTCTTCAGGTTAAAATGTATCTAGAACAACTGTTTGTAATACCTACATACAGCTGCTTTCTTCCAGCTCTGTCATCAAACTCGTGAAAGATAAAATAAACTTTTGACATATACATGACACCACCTGATTACCAAGCAGTAGCTAAACCTGCTTTTAAAGGTTCTGAAAGAGAAAGCTCTATTTAGAAGGATACTGCATAAATCTAGAGTGATTTATACTAGAGTGCAGTATCAATGCCAGTCTTTGGTGTCTCATCTTTTAACATGTGGAAACAGGGCAAATTTCTATTCCCACTATGCAGAGCTTTTCAGATGAGGTATCTGTCATTCACCATGGTAACAGCAGAAAGTTGGAATAGAGGACAGCCAACATTTACACTTTTTTTAGTTTAACAAATATATTAAATTTAGCCTTAGACAAACAAAAGGACTGTTTAAAACTACAGTTCTTGCTGAGGAGAGATGCAACCAACCAAACGGAGTCTTTTTACCAGACCTAAGCAAATGGAGAAAATGAAGAGATGAATGTTTATGTAAATTACTATTTAAACTAAAAGCATTTCTGATTGCTCTTTTATTTTATATTTCAAAGGCTGAGCAATCTTATTTTTAGATGTATTCTTTAAGGTAGCAGCTGCTGAACTGGTAGCACCATGTGTATAGATTTTTATTGTACCATAATTTTTCATATGTATAAAGCTCTAAATAGGAAAGTATATTATATTTATATAGCTACATGCAAATCATAATGTCAAAGGTTTAGCATGAGCACTCTCAAACTATATTTTGTGCACAAAATTAAAGCAACTTGCCCTAAAAACATCCTGATAAACTATGTAGGCTGGTGAACTACAAAGACATTCAAATGTTCAATTACATTTTCACTTTTCTTTCTGCAGCACATTGTATAATTACTGCTTGCTTCTCACAGCATCATCTTCAATGTATATGTATGGAAACAAATCCACATTAGATATTTGAATAATGCCATTACAAATCTCAGCTTGGAGTCCATGTATCACAAAATTATTCTAAAGAATTTCTATTTTTGTGGATATGGTATAAATTCAAATAAATCATTCACAAAAGAAATTTTCTGATGAATCTTTATTTTCACTTTGTTATACCTCGAGACTGGAAGTGACCTGGAATCACAGAATCATAGAATGCATTGAGTTGGAAGGGGCCTTCACAGGTCACCTACTCCTATCCCCTGCAGTGAGCAGGGACATCTTGCACTCGATCAGGCTGCTCAGAGCCTCATCAAACCGGGTCTTGAATGCATCCAGAGATGGGGCCTCCATCATCTCTTGGGACAGCCTGCATATGCATTCTTAAAGTACAGGCTAATATTGCAATATTGGTGAAAGGACCGATATAACTACAACAAAATGCAATAGCTTGAATTTACTAATATGCTGAGTAACCCATCTAGTGTGAAGATATGAAAGATCAAAACATGTTTTTGTTTCACAGGCCTTGTAATACTTGATGATGTTGACACAACTAGAATGCCGGTTTTGTTCAGCTGCAAAACTTTCTGAAGGTCTTACTTCATCACTGATTTAACTTCAACGAATTTTGGAGTGTGTGCAAGTGTGTGCTGATAAAGGATGACACTACTGACACTAAACATTTCTGATTAAGGATGACACTACTCACACTGAACATTCCTTTACTGAATCAAAGCAGCTAAAATTATTAAATTCTGTCTTTCATATTAGTTTTTGATCTAAGTGACAAAATAATGTCCAATGAACACAGAGAATGTTACTTCTATTTGATCTGTAGCTTGAGGAAAAATAGTGAAATCCTCTAAAATTAAGAGGAAGCCAAAGTGGGCACATCTGGTTCTTACACTCTGTGGGGTACTTGGCACTCTCTGCAGTCCATGGACCTGCAACGAACCAGTCTATAGCCACCACCATTGTCTCTCTGGGTATGTCAAGCAGGTAGCAGTAGGTTGGCAGAAGGGGGCTGCCTGCTCTGGAGACAGGCTGTGCCAGTCTAGAGTTTAGCTTGGTTCTCAAACCAGGAGCTTCACTGCAATGGGAAAAATCACTCCTCAAGCTTTATAACTTGCAAATGTTCTTTATGTTAAGCAAGTGAGAGATTCCACTGCTTTTGGAATTATGCATATGTGTGTTTGAGGATGGTCGTCTAAAAGTGTTTTTCTGATGTTGAATAAGCCTATATTCAAATCCAGAATTTCAAGAGGCTGCAGAATTATGTTCATCTAAGTAAGAGAATACGTTTGAATTTTAAACCCCACGTTTAACACACACAAAAAAGGCCAGTGACCTGAAAGTTTTCTTACTGTTTGAGAACTTGGGAGTCCCAAGACAGTTTTCAAAAAGAACTATAACCATATTTTAAGCAAGTTCAGACTGAACTTTAAATAAGCACATAGGTGGTTTTCCAGTAATGGTTTGGCCTTTTGTTTCAAGCAATCTGAGGCCAATATTTGATGCAAAGAGAAATGAAAATATTTTTTGGAAGAAAACATGGTTAAAAGAAAATCAAGACATTCCTTTATTATTTAAAAATCCAGGAAAAAAATCAGCTTTCAGCTGCATTCTAAGGCCATATGAAATAAAAATTCAAGATATAATCCAGAGATGACAGATCATATGTAAATTGAGAGTAAGTAAGTGGAGTACTGTAAACAGAGTCTACTAAGCTACACTTAAATTTGACACAAATTTGTGGGCAAGTCCGCATCATGGACAAATGAGAATTAGTGAATCTGGTCCCACAGAGAGATGAGCAATTAAGAGTTACCAATACTAATAGCTTCCAGGAAGAGTAAGTGGGATAATTATAATAATTTAAAAGATAGATTGTCTACATTTTCAGCATTTTTTGCCTTGCTGACAGAGCTTTGGCAAATGCAGTCTATCCTGAGATTTATGAAAGCCAAGGTTTTACTCCAACAACTGCCACCTTTTCACAGATGCCTCCTTCAGCCACTTGAATGTTTCAACGCATGAAAATGTTAGACAAAATAATATGGGAAAAAATTAAAAAGCAAGAGAAACAGACTGAGTAGATAATCAGATCATACTGCACCAATGCACAGACAGTCTTTACCTTTTTGGAGCTGTGTGGAAATGAAAAGGCTGTATACAGAAAAATGATGACATCCAAGTCAATCTATTGAAGGTCTTTCAGCCAGAGGTTAGTTGCAAAAATTAAGCGTAAATTAGTGTTTGTGAGTCTAATTATAACTGTAAGGTGAGCAAGAAATTAGACCACCATACTGATGTGCACTGCATAAACTTCTGAACCTACAAAAATATGAAAGTGAGATGACTTAAGCAGTATTTCTGCTGAAGAATTTCCCCCCTCTGTCTGTGCAATATTCCCCTTTCCTTTCAACTAATATTTAATTTTCAACAATAAGATTCAGTCTCATCATAGGGAGTGAAGAGGGATATGGATGATCTCTAATGCTGTAGCAGGTATTGTGAAACAAACAGGCATGCTATGCCTTTTTCTTCCTAAACTTTTTGGTTCCTTATTAAGCATCTATAATGTTGCTGGGAACAAGGTGCTTTGTGTGAGGATAGGGGATAATCATAGTCTAAATGTGTGATGCCACTAAAATGAATAAGAAAAGTAAAATTACTTTTAAGATTCCAAATGATCTGTTTTTTTCATTCTTGAGATGAGATTGTTAAATTGAATAGCTTAATCTGGTTTAAAAGGGCTAATTATTTCTGTGAGAAATTTGAAATACTCTCACTTTATTTTAAGTGACCCTCTATTGTATCTGCAGCAAAAGCTTAACACCAGTACCTGAAGGGACCTACAGGAAAGCTGGGGAGGGACTGTTTGCCAGGGCATGTAGCAATAGGATTAAGGGCAACGGTTTTAAATAGAGAAGGGCTGGTTTAGATTAGACATTAGGAAGATGTTCTTCCCCATGAGGGTGGTGAGGCACTGGAACAGGTTGCCCAGAGAGGTGGTGGGGGCCCCATCCCTGGAGATGTTCAAAGCCAGGTTTGATGAGGCTCTGAGAAACCTGATCTAGTGCAAGATGTCCCTGCTCATTGCAGGGGAGCTGGACTAGATGGCCTTTGAAGATCCCTTCCAACTGTGTGATTCTCTGATTCTAAGGTTTATCCAGGTTGCAGCCTCTGGAGACAAGGATTCACACATAGGAAAGTTTAGTGCCACTATATAAAGGCATCTCCCAACCTGAGGGTTCTGAATTTCTCAGATGTGCCAAGAAGAAGTAGAATGAAGATTTCTAAGATTCTTGAAGTTCCTAGAGGTGATGCTGCACTGAGAATGCTGAGATACAGCCCTTCACTGGAGATCATGAAGTTCTTCAGGGGAGTGGACTTATCCATGAAGTCTTGCCAGTTTTGCTCCCTGTTTGTCAGCTCACACCTCAAATATTTTCTCCCATCCCCTTTTCCAAGTGGGGTAGTTATAACAACGCTGGCTGTACCCACAAAAACTGTTCTTTACCTGGAAGGTTATGTTATGTAAAGACTTTGTCTGTCAGCCCCCTCGCCTTTTGAGTCAGCTTTTGTAGGCTAAGACCAAACCAGCCCTTTGGCTCTAGCTCACACAACCGAAGGCTGTGAATCTGCCAAGTCAAAGAAATTTAAAAGTGCAAACAAAATCTACAACCAAGGGCTCTCTTACTGAGTCACTGCACTTCAGAGAGAACCACAGGTATGATGTTTCTCTGTTTCCTGTGGTCTGTTGTACTTCTCCTCAATACAGTCATCTTACCAAGCCTGTGCCCAAACACTGACAGTAAGAGAAAAAACCCTTGCTACCAAAGACTCACAGGCTGTGGCCTTATACTGTCTAAGATCCTTTTATTTTCCAAGAAATCTTTAAATAGACAGATAATTAATTAAAAAAAAAAAAAAAAGAAAGAAAGAAGAGATGGAGGAATGCCTTGAATTTCACCCTCATAAAAGATACAATCACGTCGCAGGTAATTAGCTTTGGATGAAATGATGATCACTCATTTTAGGAGTAAATAAAATCTATGAGTTGTATTGTGAAGCAACCTGTAAGTCTCCATGTTCGAGAGTTCCCTCTGTACTCTTATATCTCTCCAACTCATACCTCATCTCCTGGGGGAAGGCTCACCAGAGTTTATCAGATTCAGTTACTGGTGTTTCATATCAATGTTCTCATGTGAAACCAGAAAACAAATAAGCCAAGACTACCTCCAAACTCCTTAACAATTATGAATGCTGATGATTCACCAGTTATTCATGCCAAGCCAATATTATTCAGTATTTTATAGTTCAAGAGTGGAATATTTCAGCATGTTCAGGCTGAAATCATTGGCATGCCAAGAGATGTCTAATGGAGAAGGGACCTCTGCACAGGGTCTCATGGTGATTCAGCAGGTGGCACACAACCACATACACCTTATGGACATCCTTAGCTTTCCCAGGATGTTTTGGGGTTAGGTGATGATAAAAGTTATATTTGCTTTCAAGGAGATTTAGAATTATAATCTGTTACTTTTTTGCCACAGGAAGAGGGACACATTTTACACTTCCTATCTCCCCAGACTATGCCTTGTGCAACTTGGCTCCTGCCCATTGCTATAGCCCCTGCCCAGCCATGCTGGTCCACAGCTCAGAGGCTGCCTGACGGCTCTGCAAGATGATGCACTTCTGTAGAGCTCTGGTTGAATTAGTGTGAATGAGGCAGCAAACTACACCACTGTGTCAACCACGCTCATAGCCACGAGTCTGATCAAGGTTGACAGTGCTGAGAATGTAGAAGACTGAAAGACTGCAATAAACTTCAAGGTGAAAATCACTCTTTGCCTCTCTAACACCTGTCTCACTACTTCAGTGAAGGAAAGAAACTCACATGCTGGTTGTGTGCTTATACTAGTGAGGAGGAATGCAGTGCTATAAAATTCGAGGAAGCAGATTACAACAACCCATTATCAAGATCTGGGCAAGAATCCTTTCATCTCAACTATGTTTTGTTGCCATGAAGTTTGGTCTCTGTGAGCAGTTGAAATGAGACCTGCCCTTTATCTCGGTTTCCATCAAATGTAGTTTTTCAATATTATATATGGAGTTTAAACACTTTTTTGTTTCTGATGTGTAGAAAGAATTTAATTCACTATGCATGGATAAACCATTTGTTTATACTCAAGAACAAAGCCAGTTAATAAGCTTTGCTGTCACCTTTAATAAATGGTTTCACAAGATAATAACACAATGTGGCTACACCCAGAGGCCATCAGCATTTTTAAAGCTTCTTTCAGTTTCAAAAGAAGTCATACTATAATAGCAACACTGTGGGAGAAAAACTACAAGCTGGTATTTTGGTTAGACATCAAGGTTATGAGTTACAGGTTACCTGTGGGCAAAGAACCTTTAAGCAGATTCTCCACCCCAGAAAGGATGTATACTAACAAGACTTTCCTCAGCTTGGAGGAAGATAAGGTTGGAAGTGGGACCTTATCAGGAGCTTATGCCTCAACTAATCCACCATATGAAACACCTTGAGTTTAAATGCAGGCTGATTTAGTCATAGCCTGTTTCAGCCGATCTGCAATCACTGCTGTAAGGGCAGCTCTGCTTCTGTCTTGTTGCTCTGTGTGTGTCTATTGGGCTGTTCCCACTCACTGACAGATCCCAAAAGTAATCTGAAATTAAAAGGGTAATACTTTTTGCTTGTATTTGCACATTCTGTGGTCATGGGATCATCAGTCACAATTCAAGGGAGAAGGTAGACAGAGGAGCAGGAGGGCGTGATAATTTTGATCCCCTTTAGCAGCCATTTCTTGTTAGATTGGTGTAAAGCAATCTATGAAACCTGAAGAGATTGACTGGAGAGAACCCAGAGAGACACTGCAGGTGCAACTTGGCACCTGATACAAATATGCTCTGATAAAAATGCTCTGATACAAAGAGCAACACCGTTTTGAATGGTAATTACACTATTTTGTGGTTTATTTTTGCCATAATGTTCCTCTGGCTTTGAGTGTGCTTTTGTATGCCTACCAGGGACCAGTGATACTGGGCTGTGAAAATGGGGATGTAATATCGTGTCCCATCAGTTAATACAAAACATGGTACTCCAAGACAGTTGCAAGTCTCATCCACTAAGAGGCAGGGATGAATTTATTGAGGAGCTAGTAACACATGGTGTTCATTTGGGAAACATATTCCCCCCAGCAAATGTCCTCACAGGATGATGATAAGGTTGTGTCAGTTACAGGAACCTCTGAAACTCTGACATCCATGCTGCCTGGGAAGGTATGTATGACCCATGCTGTTCAGGGAATAAGGGAAGAAAGTGGACCAAAACTACTTATAAATGGACTTAGGTTTGTTGAAGGAATGGGAGCGTACCAAGATGAAGAGTTGTACTATTAGTGTTGGAATATAAATGAGAAATGGAGATTTGTTGAAGGTGAGTTTTGGGAATTACTTATTGACTGTGCAGCGTGCCCTTCTGAAGGGCTTCTTGTGTAGTTGAAGGTGCTTGAACTGCATAGCTGCACTGTGTTCATGTACTGCAGTGTGTGATCAGAATTAGAAACCATTATAACTGTAATGACTGAAATTGCAGTGTGATACATTTGCATATTCTTATCCAAGAACAAATATCCCATGTCTCTTAAAGGTAGTGGTTGAGGTTCCACTACTGAGCACCAATAGGGTCTGATTTTCAGATGTAGCGAATAATCACCTATCTTATGAAAAACTAAGATGGAAAATAAACTGCAGGTAACAATCTGGAACTAGCAGAGGATAGATGTGACCTAATTTTTTTTTTCCATCTCAAAATTTAGTGATTTGGCATATACATTTATGTGATACATTAGTTAAATAAAATATTCTGTGTGATCAACCTAAACAGCTCTGTTCCTTAGTAAGTTCCCCTATCGTCATTCCTCAACCTATTCAAAGACTTGATTCAAAACCAAAACAAAACAAAATTTAAAAAAAAGAAAAAAAACCACAAAACACAAAGAAAGCACAAGGCAAGTGCACTGAGGGTGCCTTGCAATAGACAGAGGTAGCAGCAGGAGTTAATTTTTTACTATTTTTAGATGCTCTTGACTATGTTGTTTTCTATTTCCAGATGCAATAAAGCATAAAGCATAAATATTACCTGGATCATTACCTGTGCATGAAAACATGCCCGTGTGATCATACCTGATTATTTTCCCAGAAAAAGGCAATTACCTAAATGATGAAGTCTAAAGGTGTTAATCAAATCAGTATAAATCCTATCATTAACAGTGTCTAATTATTTTTCTCCAGCTTTTGTTTTAAGACAGTGGAGTGTGAGGTTTCCTTCTTTTTTCCTTTAATGTAATTGTAATTGCATTTCTCCTAAGTAGATCCTGCTTTTGATAAACGAGGTATTATACTCAGAGTTTTGTGCACTGCTGTGTGGTCACTTATTAAGGAACTTGTTATGTGCACAGGAGTGTAAAATGTGCTTGTGTTGGTTTCGATCATTTGGAGAGATCTTGCAGTAGATGCTATCAGGCATTTCACATGAAGACTCTCCTGTTTATCTTTGTGCCAGGTTCTGTTCCTGACAGAACCTCAATGCCTTTAAGTGACTGCAGCCAAAACCTGAATACATGCGGGAAGCTGACTTTATGACATTATCTTGATGCGAGAGATCTAGCAGCAGCATCTATCCTCACTGAATAATTTCTCGAGTGCGAGACGAAAAGATGAAATGAAAAGATAATTTCTGAAATTCCTTAAAAATAAAATAATGATTTTTTATAAGCCTCTCCTGGTTCTGGCGGGGACTGGATTAATTTTCTCTCCAACGGAAGAGCGGCAGGAAGCGCGAGGGGAGCGCGCGGCGCGGGGAGGGCGGGAAGCTTGTGCAGGCGGAAGGGCCGGCAGCCGCCTGAGGTGCTCTAATGGCGTCTGTGCCTTCCCCTGCGCCTGTTATTGCTGGTCTTTTCTTGTTGCCGGTGTTGTTCTGTTAATCTTTGCTTTTTGCCTTTGTCTCAAAGCACGAGTGTTGTTTTTAATTTTCCCCACACGAGTCGTCCCTCCCTCCCCCTCAAAGCGGCAGCTGGAGCGAGAGATGCCTGGCTCGCTCTTTTCTCTGAGGTCAAACCAAGACAGTACTTTTATTTTCTGCTCTCATACGGAGACAGCTAATATTTTGACAGATGAGACGGCTCAGGTAGTGATCTCTGGAGGTGTTTGTTCACAAACCTTGGAGTGTACTTTGGGTCTGTCAAATTTTATTTCACCCTATAGAAATCAGCCCAGGTACTGACTTTAAATTTTGATACATGTAGTATGGCATAGAAAAAGGAAATCTGTGACAGTAGGTTTTCCTTGATATATATCCCAGGGAAAAAAACCACTCTGAAATAGATTTGTTATCCTTTTTTTTTTCACTTTTCAATGTGCCCAGCTGACTAGTGACAGCATTTTAAACTTCTGCATCTTTGCTATTGAAGACTGGGTTGGACTTCTGATTAACATACCCACACGAATTGACATCAGCAGAAATTCAAACTGGAAAGGTAGAATATGAGTTAGATATTCCACATCAACTGGTCTTTTTGAAATAACACTCAAAACTTATGAAGGAGGTTGAGGACACCTCTGCATTGGTAACAGTTACATTCAGAGAAAAAAAGCAGAGGTCTGGTAAACATAAAATTATAAATGCAGAACCCATAGTTTAAAAGGAGGTGGTGAGGAGAAGATATCCAAAGCAATATTGGTCTGCAAGTAACTTCAGCTTCTCCAAAACTATTGCTACAAGCAATAAATTTATTTTAAAAATATATGCAGAAGTCACACTATTCCGATTAATTTTATTCTATGATAGTATGACAGGCTGACATTTCTTTAGTAGGGGAATGTGCTTGATTCAATGTACTAGGCATTCAGTTTAGCAATGCTTCATAAGATACTTCCATTAACAAACTACGGAATGTAACAGTATGGTGGATTGTGGATTAAACATAAATTAAGACTACTATGCTGTTGTGAAAAAATTTATGAGAATGTGTTACTATTGTGGAATGGGATTGGAGTAAATGACCTTTTAAAGATCCCTTCCAACTCAGTGATTCTATGATTCCGTAACAGCAATGCTTTTCAAGCATATTTTGGCAAAAATGCATTTTCAAAGTATTTTAGCCAAGCTGCATGCATTGACAGTTATAAAGTTGTCTTTTGCTAGAATTTCTTTGTTGTATTCATTCACTTGTTCCTATACTCTGTAAGAAATTATAGGCATTTCTGAAACAACAACAGTAGCACATAGACATGCCATGTATATTATACCATGTGCAGAATTCAACTGGCCACAGAGGACAAGGGAAAGAACAGATCTGTTGTTCATGTAATGCCGAGCCCAGCATAAACCACAAGTAGATCACGATGACCTACTCTGACTTATGTCTGAGCCTCACCCATCTAACCTGTTATGTTATTGTGTACTGTGTGTGCAGGTGAGTGATAAAGCAAATTTTAAAAGAAATTAAGAGAGAGTGTTGATGTTGATGTCATTAGTTTGTGGGGAGTAGATTGGTGTATACTTCTCCACTTTCTATCCACAAACAGATAAAATAAAAAATTTCCTAAAAGCATTTAGCAATTATATGGTGTAGTATCCTAAAGCACTTTTTCAACCTGTCATAGAATCATAGAATAGTTTGGGTTGGAAGGGACCTTAAAGATCATCGAGTTCCAACCCCCCTGCCATAGGCAGGGACACCTTCCACTAGACCAGGCTGCCCAGTGCCTTGTCCAGCCTTGAACACCTCCAGAGAGGGGGCATCCACATCTTCTTCCTTGGGATGTCCTTAAAATATTACTGTCAGAAACAAAAGTACAGTTGACAAGAACTGAAAAATATAAAGTAACATTTCTGGCTTGACAGAAAAGCCTATCCAGCCCATTAATCAGTCTGACAAGTTGGCTTTTTTCCAAGGAAAATGGAAACTTTTATCCTGTTTCATTCTAGTAGTTAACCAGTAAGTGACAAAGGAAAAAGTAAAGGAGCTTATGCTGTTTTTGTCTTTTCACACATCATATGTAGGTTGTCTCTTTTGCAACACAATTTCATTCTCTGTTTTCATTCTTTGGTTTCAGTCTTCAGCTGAGTTCACCAAGAGGAGGTGGCAAGAAATCTTACCTATCACTGAACTTCCACACCGCTGTCAAAAAAAAGGGAAAAGAAGACCTTGCTATCCAGAATGCAGCTGATACAAAGAAAATACATTAGCATCAGTTTTCTAAGCTGAGGAAGGTAGTTACAAAAGGCTAGTTACAGCCTGCTAAGACAAAGCATCTGAGAACTGTTTATTGTCAATGAAAACTTCATGTTTGTGTCAATTTTGGACATGCAAAATATGTGCATAAACTCCTCATCGCTAGACAGCACATTTTGCACAGAGGAGTAAAAAGCCTATGCAAAACAGCCAACATACCAAATATGCTGGCTCTGTTGTCAGACCAGATCAGTTTGTAGCAGCTATAGATTAAGTGGTAGCAACTAATTTACTTACTAAGTAGTTCTGCTACTTTGGATGAAGCTCTCTCTACCTTAGTGTTTGAAGAATTTCAACACAAAATCAAAAGAGAGAAGATGACCCAAGAATTAACAAGAAGGAAATGTCTTAATGAATTTGCCAGACCACAGCAAAAAGGATTTTGGATATCTAGAATGACTTGGCATCTGGTACTGTCATCCTCAGGCACATAGATTGATGTGGGATTTGGGTGTGTCAGGAAGCAAGGTCTGGGCCTTCTGCTGCTATCTTCTGAGGATAAGTTGCCCTCTTCCTGATGCTTAATAGGAAACAGGATATGACTAATGAGACCAACCAAAAGATGCAGAGATTAAACCGTACCATTAATATGCAGTAGTGAGATGACTGGAGAAGTTCCCTCACAAGCAACAGCTTTGTTTCGATGCGTAAATGATTTACATCTTTACTAGGTCCACTTAAATCAGCATTTCACCAAGGAGAGTTAAGTGGATGTAGAACCAGAAGCTTGACCTTCTGTGCTGTGCTATGGATGCAGATTTGAATACATTAGCCTGCAAAGTTAGGTATTACCAGCAAAAGAAACAGAGCAGAAAAAAAATTCATGCATGCTTATTCCTGCCCATAATGACAGAGAATTCCTGAAGAAAAGATTCAGGAAAGTAGGGCAGTCGCCAAATAGAATTCCTCACAGCGCAGCTGTTTCACTTCACAAATAGGCTATTGATTTCAGTTATGTAGGAAAGTTAGCAGAATTATCTGCTTCTGTCACAGCTTTGAGACTCTCTTTATCTGACATTCTGGAAAACAGAATACAGCTTATGAATAACTCTGTCCTACCCTGCTCTGCAGTCACGATATTTTGGCATGAAATGTTCTATTTTTATAAATTGCTATGGTGAAGTTTTGCTGTGGTTTCTCTGCAAATTTGACCATAATTTTAAATCAGCCCATGCATTTCTCCTCCATAAGGAGACAGGAGGAGGGCTGGAGAGATGGTACTGAAGACGGTGGTTGTGTTAGTCACCACTTTGGCTGGGAGTGATGTTGCTGGCACCATCTTGCAAGAATTTATAGTCATTACTAAAATGGGCTGTGAATTGGAGTTGATGGCTTCAGATGAAAGACTCCATATCCAAATTATAATTTTGATCTTGTTTCACTGAAAAGAGGGCAAGTTGTTAACCAGGAACTAATAGGATTGCATCTTGATATACCAAAAAGTTCAGCTGTGTTTTGAGAGCTTTGTAAATTCATTGTGGCACAGGAAGTGGACATTTTTCCTGATTAGAGTTTTCTCTAGCATTTACAGGGAAGTCACATGAAATCTGAGATGTGATATAACTGTTCATCAGAGATTGTCAGTAAAATACAGATGTCAGAAAAAATAATTAAGAGCCATCTCAAATTGTTTATGGGAAAAATCTTCACAAACATCCATTTGCATTCATATGAGATATTACTATTAATATTTATTAATGTTGATATTTATTAATATTTATTAACTGATAACAGATTTGCTTTGCTGTTGTAAAATGAAGGTATAGAGGCCACATGGGGAGTCAATTATCACAAGAGAGAAACTTTAAGCCCTTCCCAGAAACTGTCAAGAAGGGGAACAAAGAAATGACCAGTGATTTGCTTTGGATACTTGAACTTAAAGCGAACACCCTGAAATGACACCAAAAGTTGGGATGTGAGCACATCATGGTTATCATCACCCACCACTCTGTGATCCTTGCCTGTCAGAGAAAAATGCATTTTACTGATGGTAAATCTGCACATTTGCATAATTGTTC
The DNA here is from genome assembly GCA_013400935.1 of Turnix velox. NCBI lineage: Eukaryota > Metazoa > Chordata > Aves > Charadriiformes > Turnicidae > Turnix > Turnix velox. The sequence goes on from VZTY01027846.1 coordinate 290,099, forward strand.
ATGAGAAGTGTCCCTGGCCACCAGGCAGCACTAGAGTGAGGATGTTCTTTTGGTTTGTTTCCGTCAATGCAATACGTTTCTGTTCATCATATGGAAGAAAACAGTTTAAAAAAAATGGCTGATGGCTGAAATTTATGAGGTGGTTCAAACTATCAAATTAATTCAAACTACAAACTACAAATTCAAACTACAAATTAATGCAGACGAGAACATTTGAGAGGTTTTTACAAGAAAATATCAGTAAGTCAGGGAGAAAAGTTTGGCAAACCATGCACAGATCACTGGGGAGGTGCCCAGGAATAACATGCGCATCTCTGTGGCATTTTGGATGCCTCTGAACAAAATCCCAGCAGTTAATGAAAGCCTACTGGATTACAGTACTCGTAAATAAGGGAAAAACAACTGGTGTTGTGTACCTGGACTTGTGCAAAGCATTTGCACACGCATCATTGTCTTTAAATCAGAAAGGCATTAACAGATGGACCACTCAGCAAATAGTGAATTGGCTGGATTGTTGGATTAAGCATACGCTCATCAAATTAGCCGACAACGGCAAGGTGTGTGAAGCAGTTGACACACCTAAGGGAAGGGATGCCATGCAGAGGAATGCTGTCTGGCTTGAGAGGTGGACCCTTATGAGCCTCATGAAGTTCAGCAAGGCCAGCTGCAAGGTACTGCATGTGGATTGAGGTCGTCCCAACCACAAATATGGATTAAGAGCAGAATGGACAGAGAATAGCTCTGACAAGAAGGACTTGGGTATGTTGATTGATGAGAAGCTCAATGTGAGGCAGCAGTACATGCTTACAGCACAGAAAGCCAACCCCTGTCCTGGCTGCATAAGAAGCAGTAAGGCCAGTAGGTCAGAGGGATGATTCTGCCCCTCTGCTCTGGTGAGACTCCACCTGCAGTACTGTATCCAGCTCAGGGATCCCCAAGATACGAAGGACATGGAAATGAGTTTAGTGGGCTGGAGCACCTCTCCTGCAAAGGCGGACTGAGAGAGTTGTATTTGTTCAGTCTGGAGAAGAGGAGGCTCTGGAGAAGCCTTACAACAACTCTCCAGTACCTGAAGTGGGCCTACAGGAAAGATGGAGATGGAGTGTAGCATTAAGGTGAGAGGTAATGATTTTAAACTGAAAGAGGGTAGATTTCTGCTAGATATTAGGAAGAAATATCTATCGTATGAGTGATGAGTTTTCCCAGAGATGTTGTGAATGCCCATCTCAGGAAGTGTTCAAAACTAGATTGGATGGGGCATGAGCAACCTAGTCTAGTGAAAAGTGCCCCTGCCCATGGTAGGTAGGGTTGGAACTACATAATCTTTAAGATCCTTTGCAATTCTAACCATGATTTATATTTTTTCCCCTCACTGTTCCTTTAAAAATAATTATACAATATTTGTGTTACTTTTTGTCGCATGGGAATGTGCATATACAGATGAGATTCCATCTCAGCTGTAGTCACCATCCTCAGCTGCTGTACATGGATGATGCATATAGACAGCTTTTTCAGCCCACTTATTCAGGTATGTAATGGCCTTTTACATGTAGTGTGCTTTCACATTTATGGTCTGTATTTAATTTGCTCTAAGTCACAATGTTTTAATGTAAAACCAAGCCATAAAATATACCAGACAGCTCAACCATGAATCAAAAGCCTTGGTTTTTCTGCATTTCTTCTTTAATGAAATTTTTAAAATGCCTTAATCTACACTTTAGAAAAAATAAACCGTTTTGGTTAGTACACAGTACAAACCAGTTCAGGGAGACTATATCTTTGCCCATAAAAAATGTAATAAATTTTAGAAACTTCCTTTTAAATATACACTCACCTTTTGTGTTACCTGGCTTCCGTCATGATTGAAAGAGAAAACATGATGGGGAAAATCACTCGTGCAGTACAACTTTCAAACTTCCCAAAGACAAGAACACTAGAACAATCTTTTTGCAATATTTCCATGTGTCTCATGACAGAAGGTTTGGTTTGGTATCTAAATTAGGATATTCACTGAACTAAACAAAACATTGGTTCTGCAAGTCATAGCATGAATTTCAGCAGTGTGTGCTTCCTCATTTATCTCCACTTTAGTGCTTCATTCTTCTTGGTTTTTCCAGTCACTATGTGATTAACATACCAATTAAAGGTTTATTTTTATTAAATGTGTCAATGGTCAGTTACAGTATTTGGTATCCAGCCTTGGGCATGAATATTTCTCCTTCCATCTCTCTTCCCTCTAGGACCTGAGGTATGAAACAGAACACCAAACAAAAAGACAGGGTTCTCTGGTACGCAACCCAGCCAGCCTGGGCTGTGCCAGGGTATGCAGTGCAGTCAGGCACCTCTACAACATGTGAATGTTTCCCACATGATTTTACACTTGCTGCTCAGGGTCATTGTAGCTCCTCAATTAACAGTGTTAATGCTTTAGATCATTAGGCAGATTGCTGCTCAGTGGTGTTGTTTCTGGTGTTTGGACTGGCTTGCACACTTCTGCATGGTGCTGCCCTGCACTCTAATAAGACAAATTGATCCATCTGGTCAGATCTATTGTCCCTGTGAAGTGAAAGGCACATGCACAATTACTTCCCTAATTTGCCAATGTAGACAGTCCATGTCCTAAGAGAATGTTTGGCATGCAGATGCTATCAAAGGTAACTTTCATGTAGTCTGCTCAGGTACTGGTGGTGTTTGAAGTGGACTGTGTGGCTGACAGCTAAATCTGCTGGGGAAGTGGGGTAAATCCCACAGCAATTAGCCCACATAGCACTTTGTGCAATCATAGCTAGACCTGCAAGCTCCTGGTGAGAGCAACTGCTGTCCACCTCCACTGAGACATCAGGATGTAGCCCCAATGTTCTTGGTGGTTCTGGTGGTGCTGACACCTACAGTAGACAGGTGAGGAACAACTGCAGTGGGTTGTGCCACATTGCTTTAGTACCAATGGTTATAGCTCAGCTCAGCCCTCTAAAACAGCTCTCGCTTTCCCCTGTCATGCACCTCACATTTTTAAACATATTTCTTCCTCATTTAGAGCAGCTCACTAAATCACAGTAAGATATAAAGTGAATGTTAAGCCTCTGCCTGGTAACTAATTGCCTGTGGTTGCCTCCCTTTTAGCTGCAGGCAGAGCTGGGGAGGTAGGTGCAGTCTGGTGAAAAATGCACAGATCTTTAAACTCCAAACTTCTAGTATTTCAGCCTGAGAGGCTGCTCCCCAAGTCTGTGGAATTATGTACATGTTGCACTGGGAGACTGGGAGACTGGGAGACTGGGCCTATTTGTATGTTAATGGACACAGATCGTAGTGAGTTTATCAAATAGAAATCTGATGGGTCTGGTATATTTGTGAGAGCCTTGTGTGCATTGTTCTGCTCTTTGATTTTGATAAAATGTGGTATTGTACTTGATGTTCTTTATCTACGTCAAACCTTGCTTCATGGCTAATGCGTGGCATTAGTCCATACCACAAGTTGTGCAATACTTTGCAGCAAAATATTGATGCTTCTTTGGGATTAAGAAAGTTATTTCAGTGTCAGTTTAATGAAAGAAGAGCAGTCAGAATTGAAGCAAGAATAATCTCACTCCAAAATGTATTTTGGCAAGGTGATTATAAGGAAAAAGCCTCTCTTTCTTTAGTCATTCATGCATTATGCTTTCATCTGTTTCTAGAAGTAAATTGTTTTAAAACCTTTTCAGTTTTAATTTCAAGCAAAAGCAAAACAGTGCTTTTTTTGTTAGTTAGTTAGTTTGTTTGTTTTTTTGCCTGGAAATCCTTCAGAAAGCACTTCTAGTCTGGGCTGTGGGGGGGAAATTATGAGAAGTTTCATGCCAGTCTCTCTTCTAGTGGTTATTTTCAGTATGATCTCAGGAACTGACAGTTAAAGCCAGCATAGACTTTGCAGTGTTTCTGTCATCTGGACATGTTCCTATTATGCTCATGAAAAGGAATGAGCTAATAATGGAGGTGGATTTGGTGCAACCTGCACAAACCTAACGCTTGGACATAATCATTCTGGGATGTCCTGATGGATGATAAATGCTTATGGCCTCTCTGGGTATATTTGAGCTGCTAAATGAAACTGTGAAAAGCCATGCCTTGCTTGATCTTTCATGCCATTATACTCTCACAACATACTTAGTACATTTTACTATTTTCTCAAGCAGTTCCCAGTGCTTTTTAGGGCTACTTGATCCTCATGAGCAGCCAGAGAATTGCTGCCTCCATTTCTCTAGGTAGTAGCAACATTATTCTCTCATATCCACCCTTGGACTCTGATTCACAAGCTCTACACATTTATGCTAGGCTGGTTGAAATGATTAGCGACATGGTAGGCTGCCACACCTGTCTGCTGCAGCTTACTGCCCTGCAGTGGAGATGATGACAAGATGGAGTATTGGCTTCTGACAGTCTCTTGGTCATAGATTGATGAATGCACACAAACTGCTCTTTCACTTTTGATGTATATTTCTCTTCTTTGAGGCTCATTCTGGCTCTTAATTGATTCTTCTTTTGTTTTTCCACAGAGCCCAGTCCCTACAGGGACTGGCATTTACTATTTTGATACTAGCACTTCTACTGTTATCCACAATAGTAACAGTAGTGAGTAACTACATGAACCAGAGTTTATTATATGCCACAAACACTTTTATCTTGCAGTGCAAATGATTGTGTCATAAAACCTAAATGCCTTGACTCCAGCTGAAGACTGGACCACTGGCTCTTTTTCCAGAGTATTTCTAACTATCCTTAAGTGGCTTTGGAGTCAGAGCATTGCATGTCAGTCCAGAGCCAGACTGTCCAAATCAAACAGATTAAATACACTTTCATAGCAGCAGGCTGGCTTCATCTCACTCTAAAACCAATGCATACATATTAGAGGAATCTCTACTCACCACAGTTTGCATGTGGTGTTTTTGCTTTTTAAGTTCCCAAGTCCTCAGGTCATAATTTTCATTGCATATCTTTCTCTCTTGGGCTGAAAATGTTGCAGTACAAAAACACTGAGGCTAATTGTTCTGCTATTACAAAGGTCTCTTGAAACAAAGCAGGTTTGGAGGATAGGTCAGTGCAGGTTCCCAGCTCCCAGGGGAGCTCAGTTGTCCGTTTAATGGATACCAAATGAGGTTACCAACTCTGCTATTGACTTCACAACCCTTCCTTAATAGGTAGTGTAAACAACTTCCATGAGTATCTTCCATATCTAATCCTATGAGCATATAATTAATTTATATTTTGCATAACTGCATACGTTTTACTGGAAGAAGATCTTCTCTTATGTAACTGATGCAGTTTGTGTCTTTAGGGACATAGATTCAAAACTGGGTCTAAGCACTGTGAAGAGGTTGTGTTAAAAAGATGAAGGGAGAAAATCCTGCAAAATCCAATAAAAATATTTTCAGGCCACATTTATTTATTTATTTATTTGTGATTGAATGCTGTGATCCATCATGCTGAATTCTAAGAAAATTGTATTCCTGTAGCAGAGCCTCATAAATTTTTAAAAATGTTTACAAAAAGATTAGCAATTAAATTCTACAGAATTTCCAGGGGGAACTGAGAGTGTTTGCCTTTATTATGACGATTTATCCCCAGTGAAAGAAATAAAAACTTTACCCAGTGAAAGGAGAGAAATGCGAACGTTGTATTACAGATTTCTTGCAAAATCTGTCCTTTTCCTCTGTCTGTAACAGTCAACTGGAAATAAATTCAAGCAAAGCTGCAATGGCATCAGGTGTAGCACCAGCCATATAAAGGGCCACAATAATTTTAAAGGAAACTTCTATACCCAAATGATGTAAAGGATTTTCAATAGAAGCTTTGGTTTGTTCCCATTTGTAGTTGCAATCTAAATGGAAAAAAATGTAGGAATGTTAGAAGCATTATTATAAATTGTTAATGAAGTACAATATGTAAAGTAATTAAAGGCAATAGGAAGGGGGTTGGCAGGGAGTTTGTTTTTACATATACTGAAAATATTATTTTTTTCAATAAAATGTAAGTAACATGAGATGAAGGAAAAACTAACTACAGTGCAGCAATTGCAAAACAAATTCTACAGAAACAGTACTGTGTTTTTACCCCTAAAGAAAAGCTGGGATATCTGTGCCTAAGCTAGTCTGTGATATTTAGTGTTTCATTCAGATGAAAATTCCAGGAAAATTTCTTCCACATAATACCTGAATATTTCAACTACAAACACATTTCTAACTATAGCAATATCCAGTTACAGCATTCAGTAGTCAAGTAGCATTGTTTTATGGTAATTAACTTTGATAGCAATTCCTTATTGTTCATTTTATGTTTCCTTTAAAGCAGGCTCATAATAGATCATGTTCATTATGGCATGACTTTTTATGTACTAGAATTCCTACTAGAATTTTTATGTACAGGAATTTCCTAGGTGTTATCCAATGACATGGTATTTCATAGTGTTTTAGTGTTCAACTCCCATTTGCTTAGACTTTCAGTGCATTCAGTGTCAGCATCTAACTGATGGAGTAAATGAGCTGTAATTACTGTGTGTAAGGAGTTAATGAGGAGTTGTTAATACACAGCAGTGTATTAGCATACAATTATGCACCTGCATAGAGGAGCTTTCAGCCCAATCAGAGGATGGTTTTGTGGATCATTACTCTCTTTTAAGGGCCTGCTTTGGTGGGAGCATTCCTTAGCATTTCACAAAAATATATGGTAAGAATTTGTAGGAATGATGACTAATTGCATAATGCTTTTGGAATATTGCATACAGTGGTGCTTGCTTTCTAATCACCAGTTAGGAAAGATATGTATGTGTGTGCATGATATGAATGGCTGTATTTATTGATGTTTTAAAGTTTTTAGAAAGGAACATATAAATGTTTTTAGTAGTTTTAGAAGTACCTAAATTTTTGTTTTGTAGTAAATAGCTTGTTTTCTTTCTAGGTGTTATGAATCGCATTTTAAGTTTCTTAACTACCTGGGGATAGTTCATTAATAATCAGCCATGCAAAGTTGTTATGCTTGGTTAAATATCTTAGTACTGGTTTCACTACTTCAATCCTTTTATATAATTAATTACCTTTTTTTAGGTGATATAAGTCACCCTAGAATATAAGCCCTTCTAAGCAGCCATATTTCTGAATATATTCTGCAAAGTACTGGGTGGCACTTGTGGCTGAACTGCAAAACACAACAACCATATTTCTTTTTTTGATATGGCTAAGGAGTTCTTTTCAATACTCCTTAATCGTTTCGTCTAGAAAGACCTTATTTTTCCCTCTCCTGCTCCTTAGGCATATTTCACTGCAATGGTAAACTTGCTCAGTTCCCTTCTCACATGGGTATACACATTTTTGTTTTCTGCCAAGTCCCTTAGCTTTTCCAGTACCTTCCCTACTGGAAAAAACTTCATTGACTATGAAGCCCAAAATGCATTAATGGATTCTTCTCCCCTGTTTTTACTAGATCTGCATTCCTTTGTGTCTGAGGAGCTGTAGCTACAAAACTGCCCCACACAGCCAGTCTCAAGTTGACAGTGAGATACTTTGTATTTAAGAAAGCAATTCACTCAGAAGACATTTGATAACTTCAAACATAAACAACATTACTGTCATGATAAATGCCTGGAGAAGACACTTTGCAACCTAACCTACTTAATCTGGTAATTGTAATGAAAAAGTGATGATGGGTTGAAGTCATAGTAACTAGAAAAGCCAGTCCATGGCTGCCAAAAGCACTCTCAGGCTAATGAGAATGTCACTTTTCATTTATTTTCTCATAGTCTATCTGTCACTGTGGGCAGACAGATTTACTCTAATGGCTAGTGCATACAGATTAAATGTGATTAATCTGCAAAATTAAAAGAGTGCGTCTTTGCACAAAATGTTTATTAGTCTCTGACAATTGTCTTGCAAATCTCCAATGGAAAGAAGAACAAAATACTAAAGAGGATAAACTCGCCAGACCATTTCAGGGTGATAATTATGTAGCTCTACTACCTTTTTTTTAAAATATGTTTCAACAGCTGTTCAAGGACTATAGCTTGTTATGTATGTACACATTAGTCTAAACAAATGGCTGTAGCTGAGAAGATTAAGAGAGTTGATCTGTATTTTTGATTCTCTAATAAGCTCGTGACCAAGGACACTGTAATTCTCCTTTCTGTGTTTTGGAGAAAAAATATATAAGAATTCAAACAAGGCACCTCTCTCACTTCTTCCCTGTCCCTTCAAGGTTTCATCCTTTTGAAGTTTTTTTCCCTTGCATTTTCCATTTTGTGAGAAATATGTCCAAATCTATGAAAACAGTACCTACCATGCAGATATCTGCTAAGGGATAGCTGCATAATGTCAAACACATCAACTAGTCATTCGCACCCTAAGCTTGTCTTGCATCATCTGACATTAGTGATGCCTGCGATCACACTGGCAGAGGCTGCTGTTCTGGCTGATCTTGCTTTTTCAAATTCCTCTTTGCATATTCACTGCCAGCTGTACAAAACTGATACACCTTTTTGATGAAACAGAGGAAATATTGGACAAGCTGCTGATAAGAAGAAGTTGTTAATTGCATATCTAAATGCTGGCTTGTGAGTAAGCAATTTATGCCTGGGAATGCGTGGGTCTCTGTTAAAGAGACTCAGACTGAATCTTTGCCTAGTATAGGAGCTTTAATGAATAATAATCACTGAATATCATCCCATTGGCTGTAAACATGTAAGAGCCACTCCTTCCAGTCCAGGGGAATCTTTGTCACTAGGTATAATAGATAGGAAAAGGGATCTTTTGTTTTAAAATGCATTTTTCTCGGTATGAAATGGGTGCTATACACCTACTGCTTATTTACTCCCTCCAAACTAAAACATGCACTTTGGAGTCAGCCTGGATAGAACAGTACTAGGTACTTGCCCTTTGAAGAGAAATCCCAGGTAAAAATCAAAATGCCACAAAATCTTCACAACCTGTGTATCTGTTCCTTGCATAATGGATGTTTCTGACACTTGGACTTCAGGTGCTTTTTGCACTTCTCTGGGCTTTGGAGATGGTCCCAGTCTGCTCTTGGAAGAGCCTGGTGAGACACAGGCATGTTTTACAGGCATTGTGCCACTTGTTGCTGTCTCTCTGAACTCTGTAATTTCCTGAAAAAAAGGGTTACTTCCATCCAAGTCTTATGATGGATGAAGACTTTTCTGAAGACATTACAGCTCTCTGCCTACAAAATAAATTAATTTTGAAGATGTAGGCTGTGAGGCATGCCCTGCATTTAGCTGAGGAGCAGGTGCTTCCTTTGTCATGCTTGGGCACTGACAAGAGAACACAAGTTCCATGGCCCATCATGCCCATGGTCCCACCCCCATGGTCCTCAGGTTGTGGGACTAAGACCTGGTGGTGATATGCTGGGGCAGCACGTGGTTTTACCTTAGTGTGAATTTGTAGGTGTTATAATCAGATTTAAGTATTCAGAAGCTCCCCAAGTCCCAGTTTATACATGCATGCTCTACTTTCAACAAACCTGTCCAAGTAGTGATGTTGTTACAGGAATCTTAGGATACTGGGGCCTCTGCTCATAGTGATGAATACCAAGCCATAGAGATGACCTACACAGGACATTGTCAGAAGCAAAAGATTTAATAAAAAATGAAGGCAAAGCAGCTGTGTGCGAATACTCAAACACAGTGGCTGGACCTTCTTCTCTGTGTTTGTCATTCATGCAACACCCAGTTGGCATGTACACTGTAAGAGTGCTAGTGTGAAAACTGGACCTGGGCTGTTGTATGAGAGCTGCATAGTAAATGCGTTTATGAGGAATTTGTGGGAGATGATTCCTGTCCTTAGTCTAAGTGAATCATCTTCTCATGGGCTGTTCAGCTTTGCACATTTCCAAATTGCCAGGGCAATCTGGAAAAGTCACTAAGTAAGCACTTTTATGGATAACCCTATGAAGAAGTGAGAGTATTAGAGAGCTGGTGAACATTTCAGTTTAGTAGTACTATTTTTAAGAGACAATTGAGAGGGAGCTAATGTGCAGGGTTGGTTGGGAATCGTATGATAGCTCTGACCAGAAGTGAGTGCTCGAACCTCCTCTTATGCATCTCTTCTCTGCCGTGATACAAAGCAGGCCCTTTTCATGGTGTCCTGCAGTTTCCTCTCTGCTAGGGCTATGGAAACAACTGGAAAGCTGAAGAGCTCTGAAAGGCAGGAGCATAGGTGCATCCAGCCTGTTCCCTGGTGAGAATTTGAAGGGTAGGTCATGAATGCTTTGACCTGGTCTGCAGACAGGATTGAATAGGTGATGATGCCCTCTAGTGACTTCCTAAAGAGAAAAATAGGGTATGTTTTTTATCTCATAAAATCCATGAAAACAAATAATTCAGGTCTTGAGTCTTTCTTTTTTTTCTAACTGAATGCAGTTTTTATATTTATTGCCAGCAATGTATTACATTATTCCTACATATCAAGAGCTTTGTGAAATACTAAGCTTGATACATTCTGAGTTTCATCTTTCAAACATTTTTGATAAAGAATACTGTTCTGCCAGAGTAGGGTTTGCATAAAAGCCAATACACAGCTTGTACTAATCCTCTGTAAATGAGGAAAGAACTTTTTGTAATTAGTCATACTACGATTGTATCATTACCATAGGAATACTTGAAATTAAAAAATACTTGAAGTTAAAAAATAACTAGATTTATTCCCTTAGTGGACTTTGCTCAACTTTTTGGGATCTCTTCACAATTTCTTCATTTTTTCCCAACAGACTTAACCAAATGGCTGTTTGCTAATCAAATTAATACTCCAATTATTTCAACAAGAATTCAGTGGGTGGAAAAGGGCAACAATCGGCAAGGACCTGTGTTGGTTTGCATAACTGACAGTTGAAGAAAAATCAACACTTTCAATTATAAACTAAAAAGTGCACAAAACCTATGGAGACCTATTCCTTTAATCCTACACTTTCAGTCACATGATGGGACAAGAACACGTTTTTAATTTCTTTCATAGATTTAGTATTCTGCTGCAATTCTCTAATGGCTGTGGAATGTTGATAACAAGCAGGGCATTATCACTTGATCTGGATTGTAGAATAGTTTGCATTTCTTTAGTCTCATTTACTTACGGAATTTAGATGTAACCTGTCTAGTGAACCTACATGATTAATACTCCCTTATGAGGAGTTTTGAAACCAAGACAAGCAGCTACAGACTAGAAAAGCCTGAGAATGGAATAGGGTCTTCAAATCCTTGATGAGCTAACTGCTTTAACCCCAAAATTATAAGTGCATCTTGTGCAAAAGCCTTGATTCTCATCTTCAAGGCTTATTCTGAACAAATGCACAGTAGAGATGTAACACGGAGAAAGTTTTCTCAGACTTTTTAAGGAATATGAAAGAAAACTTGTATAACTATTAAGAACATGCATAATTTGTATGACATGCATAGTCTCTTATTCCTGAAATTTGCTTTGGGAGCTCTCTTGTGGGTAGCGTGGTTATTTGGGTGGTCAGTTCATAGTTCTACTATGCCTTCTACTTCTGTAACACACAGAATTCACATGCTTCTTAGCTGATGGTTTTGATTGTAAGACAGCAAAAGATTTGAACCGAGGATTTTTTGAACCAAGTCAAACTTCTAATGTTATAAAATCCACACAGATTATTTCTAAACTTTCTTTTGAGCAAAATATAGTTGGATCATTGTAGCAGGATATCAAAATTAAGATTTGAGAAAGATACTGCCTTTTCCTTCCTCTGACAGGTGGTATTTACAATTTAAGTGAAAGTGGGTCATGCTGAATAATTTAAAATGCTTCATTATTTATATCTCCTTTCTTTCCCACTCACAATGGAGAAATACAGGTAATACAACAGAGGGGTCCTCATGCCTCTTCAGAGGCAGAGGAAGAACTGAATATGTGTCTTGAACTCTCTCCATGAAATGCTTTTAGCACGTTAAAGTGCAAGGTATGAGAAGCAAAAATAGTCTCTCTCTTTGTATGCGAGTGTGGAAACAACATGCACTGTTCAGGAGGAATTTCATATTGTAGTATTTCATAACTACAATACCACAGTTACCAGTACTTCCAACAGTGCATCATACAGTGACCCTAAAAGTGAAAAATTAAATTCACAAAAAGTAGGTTTTTGTCTGAATTAACTGAGGAGAGTACAGGACTTGGGAGGTGCCTGTATTTTGTATCCCTCTCTCCCATACTTGAGATTCTGAAGGATGCATACTCAAATCACCAGCTCATTTCTCACAGTGCAGGAGCCATCTGATGTCCACTACTGACCTTGACTAGCCTGGAATCTATCTAGTCATTTAACTATGGGAGATAATGTTGGTTCAAGTGTTTGGCCACACTTCATCAGTTGCCAGGCAGCTGTGTACAGGCATGATGAACCTATCACAGCAGTGATTTAATAGGTATAAACAATTAAGTAATTATAAATCAATGAGATCTGTAACTTAGGTATTGTAATTACTTTTTAAAAGGCACTACTTGGTTACAACTCAAGGATTATTTACAGGCAATAATTAAGGTCAAACTGACTTCCTCCTGTTACATGGAGTATTTGTATGAGCAGTATGTCAAACAATAATTAAAGGCAGACCTAATTGCCTAGTGTACTGAAGTGTGTCATTATCCTAGAGAGTATATACCTTTTTGTCTATAACTGGATGTATTTTAAAGTGAAAAAATTTAATTTTTAAAACAAACATTCTAATTTTCTTATTGTCTTGTTATGTTACTTTTTCTTAGTGCACAGTAAAGGGAAAAAAGTAGCAGAAAAAAAACATGGCATGTTCCATGTATGAAGCAATCCTATGAAGAAAGAATAGATGGGAAAAATTAGTGCAATCATTTTACAGGATTATTTTCTACAATGTATTTTCCAGTGCTTTGTCTGGTCTAGTTTGCAAAGATGCAAATGATGTCATTTTTATTGCTTCCCTTAGGGGAAATTATTCCAGTGTAATAACATTCACAGTTAGGAAATTTTACTGATGTTCAAACTGATTTTCTTCACCTGACTTTACCCCACTACTCCTGGTTGCAAACTCCTGCAGGCTATCCAGAATAGTTCTTAGCCAAGCAATACACAAGTGTTTTGTTTAATCTTTCATTAAAGTCTATCTAAATGATGGACACTTGGGCCTTGGAGAGTCTTCAAGTTTGAACAAAGACTGTAATCACTGCCCCGTGACCACATGTACATCTATGCATAGATGCACACATGGTTTATTCATGTGACAAGGTTCATTACATGCTTACTCTAGACTATGCCCCTATGGTACCAACTGACCGATGAAGCATTCTCTTGCAAATGGTTTTCTATTTGAGTTAGAAGAAAAATCCTCGCCAAGGATAGTAGCCTTTAAGGAAAGGTGACTTCATAGGCTAAGTATGGAGTCATAAAGGTTAGAAAGGACCATGGGAGGTCTCTGGACTGACACCCATCTCAGAGAAGGATGAACTATGAATGCAGACCATGTCATACAGGGCTTTGCCCAGTTTGGTGTTAAAAGCCCTCAAGGAAACATGTTTCCAAACCTTTCATGGGGACCATTTTGAGCATTTCATATTCTCACTGAAATAGTTGTTCCTTCATACGCAGTCAGAAAGTAATCTTGTACATGGCATGTTTTTCTTCAGAAACAGCAGCTGTGAAAGGTGGCAGCATGGTAAGTATCTCATGCACTTTAAAGGCAGCACAAACTTCTCCAGTTTTGGGCCAGAAAAACATTCTCGACCTTTTCTCTTGGGGTTTTGCTTTCCTGTTGACAGCTAATTTGTTTAAACGATAAACCTGAAAATCTTGAGAAGGCATGCATAAAATGAGCTTATATTAAAACACCTCAGAATTTATTTATGAGAGCCATTTCATAAAATGTTGAAAAGTTTCTGTTGTTTGATGAAATGTCTAACATTACATTACCATCGGTAGTCACACTGTGCAGATTTTCTATGTTATTCATGTCAAAAGTGGAATCTTCCACAGGATGTACCCTACTTCCTTGTCATGATGCCTACATCAGATTACCTTATTAACATCTCCTAAGGGGTTTCATTTTCAGACCCCAATGGTATGACAAACTGTTGCCATGACCCCAGGCATCGTTGCTGCTCAGTGCTCCTCTATTTTCTCTGTATTCCTACTACTGAACATGCAGAGGGCCTTTCCTATCTCCATCTTACTAATGCAGTCCTCTTTTTCATCTCCAATGGCACTGCATAATTTAGCCACCCACTGGTGTCCCTCCCTGAAATATATCAGCGTATTTCTTAGTTCTCGGAATTGCACTCTTTCAAGCTGGAGGTCCCACTGGTAAAGAAGTAATACCCCCTCCTTTTCATGACAGCTAATGTAGTGAACATCTGTTTCATTATTATTTTTTTAACTAACAAGTTCTACTTCTTGCAGTATTCTGAAGACCCCTGCCCCTTCTTCCTCTTCTCTATGTCATTTCCAGGTGCCATATTTGTATAAGTGTGGTTCCCTGTCCTAGGCTCAATGAAGAAGTATTGCTATCACTAAAAATAGGTATTTCACAAGTGTGTCAGACAATGCTCTCTGCTTTCCACATCCAAGGGTGATGTTAGCCTCTCTCATTTTTCTGTTCTTGCAAACCAAAAAAATGTTTCCTCATGCATGACCTATGCTCATCTAGGTCCCCTGCTTCCATGTTCTCAAAACCAATTTCTGGACAGTTATTGTTTATCTAGTTTTGTGAAGATGAATGTATCTGTGTAAGTCTAGCATCTTCAACATTGTTATTAAAGTCTTCCAATTCCTGGAATTTTCTTGATAACTGCAACAGACAGCACTGATTTCTGAAGCTATTCTTTATTTTTACAGAAGGGTTTAGCAAAATGTAGTTGCACTGCACCAAAACCAACAGAACAAATTAATTAACACATCAGATTTAACTTTTATAAAGGTCCCAGTAACTGTAGAAGGAAATACAGGTACTAGTTTACAAAGAGATACATATAAAAAGGGAATAAAATGTAATGCCTGCTCTATAAATAGAAGCAATGGAAAAAATACCTGTTCTCATGATATAAAATTTTTAGAAGCAGATGATAAAACATTTCATATAAAGGCTGGTTAAGAAGCTATTTCAAAAATTAAAAAACCTTGTGAAGAGAGGTCAAGGGCATCAGAAAGGGCTTTTTAAAGTACATTGAAAGTAGAACTTGCACTAGAGGCTATGTGGGCCCTCTGATGAAAGAGGTTGGTGTTCTAGTGACAGAAGATACAAAGAAGGCAGAGTTACTGATAAGGATAAAGGAGGAGTGTGGCTTGGTTGATGAAGACTGGGTTAGGGACCAGTTAAACAGTCCAGGCAACTACGAATCCATGGGTCCTGATGGGATGCACCCAAGGGTGCTGAGGGGGCTGGGCCACTTTCCATCATCTTGGGTAAGACATGGGGAACCGGAGAGGTGCTTGAGGACTGGAGGAAAGCAAATGTCACTCCAGTCTTTAAAAAGGGCAAGAAGGAGGACCTGGGTAGCTATTGACCAGTCAGCCTCACCTCCATCCCTAGAAATGTGATGGAGCAACTTACCCTTGGTGCTGTCTTTAGATGCATCAAGGATAAGTGGGTCATTAGGAGCAGTCAACATGGATTCACCAAGAAGTCATGCTTGACCAACCTAACAACCTTTTTTGAAGATGTAAGCAGATGGGTAAAGCAGAGGATGTAGTCTATCTCAATTTCAGTAAAGCATTTGATACTGTCTCCCTCAGCATCCTCTCAGCTGAACTGAGGAAATGTGGTCTGGACGATTGGGTAGCGAGGTGGACTGTCAACTGATTGTAGGAAAGAAAACAGAGAGTTATGGTCAATGGGACAGAACTTAGCTAGAGGTGTCTAGTGGAGTTCCTCAAGGATCAGTAATGGGATGAGTACTATGTAATATATTCATCAGTGACTTGGGTGAGGGACTAGAGTGCGCTATCAACAAGTGTGATGATGGCACAAAACTGGGAGGAGTGGTCAATACACCAGAAAGCTGTGCTGCCATCCAGCCAGACCTGCACAGGCTGGAGAGTTGGGCAGCGAGAAATTTAATGAAATGAAACAAGGGCAAGTGTAGAGTCTTGCATCTGGGCAAGAACAACCCCATGTGTCAGTANGCTATCAACAAGTGTGATGATGGCACAAAACTGGGAGGAGTGGTCAATACACCAGAAAGCTGTGCTGCCATCCAGCCAGACCTGCACAGGCTGGGGGGTTGGGCAGCGAGAAATTTAATGAAATGAAACAAGGGCAAGTGTAGAGTCTTGCATCTGGGCAAGAACAACCCCATGTGTCAGTATAGGTTTGGGACCGAGCTGTTAGAGAGCAGTGTAGGGGAGAGGGACCTGAGTGTCCTGGTGGACAGTGGGATGATCATGAGACAGCAATGTGCCCTTGTGGCCAAGAAGGCCAATGACATCCTGGGATTTATTAGAAGGGGCATGGTTGGTAGGTTGAGAGAGGCTCTCCTCTCCCTCTACTCTGCCCTCAAGAGAGCACATCTGGAATATTGTGTCCAGTTCTGGAGCTCGCAGTTGAAGGATAGGGAACTGTTTGAGAGAGTCCAGCGCAGTGCCACAAAGATGATTAAGGGATTGGAGCATCTCCCTTATGAGGAACTGCTGAGGGAGCTGGGTCTCTTTAGGTTGGAGGAGACTGAGGGGTGACCTCATTAATGTTCATAAATATGTGAAGGATGAATGTCAGGCAGATGGAGCCAGGTTCTTTTCAGTCACATCTAATGATAGAACAAGAGGCAACAGATGCAAGCTGGAACATAGGTTCCACAGAAATATAAGAAAAATTTTTTTCACAGTGAGGGTGAACAGACTGCCCAGAGAGGTTGTAAAGTCTCCTTCTCTGGAGATATTCAAAACCTGCCTGGCCACATTCCTGTGTGACCTGGTCTAGGTGTTCCTGCTCTGGCAGGGAGATTGGGCTAGATGATCTCTTGAGGTCTCTTCCAATCCCTGACATTCTGTGATTATGTTCCAAACTGACTGGCTTTGTTTTCCGTTTATCAAAAATCAGGTATACAACTTATTTTGAAGAGATCTACAGATAGATATAGAACCCAAAGTAATAACTGAAGGATACTGTAGCATACTTTAACAGAAATGTTTCAAAGGGGACAGGCTTTTCAAAAAGCTTGGCTTGTTTTTAAGAACAACTAACAGGGTTCTGATAGCCTGATGCATGGCTTTGAGCAAATCTGAAAATTTATCTATAGAGGTGGATGCCAAACACTTGAAAAAATTATCCTTGAGCTCTTTGGAGAATCTGGCTACATTGTAGACAAATACCTGTTCTATGATCTCTTGCTGTTTGATATACCAACGCTTCACAACAGTATTTGTTGAACTGCTGCTTAACAGGTATTTACCAGTGTTTAACCAGCTTAAAAAAAATAAGACAGGAATGTTTTATTTTGTAGAGTTGAAGCAAATATCTTAAGAGAAATAGTAAAACAGCCAGACAAGCAATCAAAAAAAATTCTTAGTCCCCTGAGAGGAGCCGGATCATGCAGTCCAAGTACAGGTCAGGAGAGTCTTTTTTACACTCCAGTGATCAAGACCTGATAGTTTTACTAAGGCTACTGAGAAATGTTTGCACGTAGTCTTCTACCATCAAAGTGGGATAAAATACTACAGCTTTTGAGATTGATACAGGAAGTGATTAGCCAATTTGGAAAGTACATTGTAGGTAAGTACCATAACAAATCTCATTGCAGAAAAATTGTTAGTAATGAAAGAAATAATGAGAGTGTGTATACTTGGATCCAGACAATATTTCAGAAATATGGGATTTTTAGATATCACAGAAAACTGCTATATTAATCTGAGTTTATGCAGTACCCATTTACTAAAATTTCTGGATTGCATTGCTGTTTTTCATGTATACAGTATGACACAGTACGTTATATTGTAAGCATATGGAATACACATGCCAGGAAAACTCCCTGTATTTAATTGGCAATTAAAATGTTGTAGTGGCTTACCTGTACAGCCAAAATGCAATATGACACAAATCCAGATTGCATTAGCAGGAATATCTTGTCTAGGTTGAAAGCATCCTAGGTGAAACTGTGAGATTACTTGCTGAATTGTACTCCCAGATGACAGATGGTCAGTATTTAGACTGCCTGGAAGAACACTCTTGCATTCCTTTTCATCCACGTATATGAGTATAACCCTTTTTTTTTTTGAACAAATACTTCTCTTGTTGTTCATACAGACATCTAATTTAGAAAAGTAGTAAATATTTACAGTACTAGGTGATTTAACTTGATTTTGTGTCAGCTATCAGTCCTGTCCTGGTTAATCAGTATTGAATTCTGCATTCCAAATCTCTGTGGGCCTATAATATTAGTTTTTGCTACCTATCAGAATACTGTATATGGCAAGAATTATTTCAGCTCTTATTTGGATGGCTATTCTTTGTTTTTGAACCTGGTAGCAGGTTTTTTAACCTATTCAGTGCATTTCTCAAAATTACATGAAAGAAGTTTCTGAGCAATAGGAGTGGCAAAATGTGCCACGCTTGCAGTAATGCGAGCTTCATGATAGAAGAAAACATTAATCCTTTCTATTAGTTGTTTATTTATTCTCCATAGCCTCTTTCCAAAGATTGTACAAGAGATAGCAGCAAGGTAAATATATGATTGTATGGTTTAGGATAGGTTTTAATCTTTACTAAATCTTCTCACCAAATAGTAAAAGATTTGTAGCTGATGGAAGAGATACAACAGAGAAAGAGCAGCTGGTGTTTTGATTGATTCTATGATACTGTAATTATGCTTATAAACCTGTGCCAGGTTCTTTAACAACTCTAGCTAGTTTTCATTTTATGTAGATGTACATAAATTTTGTGGTTAATTTTCCTGTTTCCTCAAATAAGACAGTAAGTGTCAGTGAAAAGAATGTAACTTGAGGCTCAGGAAACACAGGAGATGATTATTGGAACTGTGCAACTAAAGTAATGGGATGCTTAAGAGATTGAATTGTTAGCTAGGGAGGGAAGTGATTTAGCAGGGTATATGCAGTGCATCAAAAAGATCTGTATTTATCATTTAATAAGGACACGGAAGTCAGAAAATGTTCTTTGAATATTTACAGCATAGGGCAAACAATGATTGGACCCAGCATGTGTGCATGTTTTATGGATATTGTATGGAAATCTTGTTCAACCCACAATGGAAAAGGCTTGAGACTTTGTTTGTGAAATGAAGCTGCATTTTCTCTAGCCTTCTTGGAGAAAAGTCAACTTCTGGATACAGAACAAGGAGAGAATGTAATGATATTTCCTCACAGGAAATGAAAATTAAAACTGCTTTACAATTTACATATGATAAACAGGATTGATTCAATTAGTAAAAACATCATTCACCATGGTTTATAGCAATTAATTTATTAAAGTGAGAGGTGGTCACATCGTGCAACTTCTTAAGCAGTTGTGCTTCTTTCAGTAATAGGCAGAAGTCTTCAATCTTCACTGCAGTACCTAGCAACTGATACTAACTTTGCCTAATCCTGTAAAGCTTGGGCTTTCTCCTCCTCTAAATCCCTTCTCAAAACCTTTCTGCTGTAATGCTTGTGAACCACTCCCAACGACCAGGCAAGTAGGGAGCTGTAGTGAAGACTGTTTGCTTTGCAGATGTTCAGTCTTTCCAGTCCTGCCTTGTGGTTTATCTGTTCCATGCATAGCTTTTAGCCAGGCTGATAACACTGTTAGGTTTGTTATGCAGGAACTCTTTCTTATTATTGTTTGCAAAACACCTAATTAAATTCTTTCATTTGGCGTTTCTAGGTACAACTATAATATAAATAGTAAATAATAACTTTATAGGATTAGCATTGTCTCTAACCAGAAAATCTGAAAATAAACTTCAGTAATAGGTGATCTGCAGTGCATTGGGAGGAACAAAGCAGTGGAGAAAGCTCTGGACTGCCACAACAGAATCTTGTCACCAGACTATACCTACCCAGCAGTATGGAGATTCTCTAGTAGGTTTTGAGAACTGTGTGTGTGTTAGGCTACATAGCTTGGTCTCAGAACACCATCCAGACTAGGAAGTTAGAACAAAATATATTTCCATTATAAGACTTTTTTTAATACATAGCAAATCAGTTTCTACATACTTTAGTAGTCTGATTTATTGGTTATTACTAGCCTCTGGTCGACCAACATCACACAAAAAGCTTCCCCATAATAGATTTTAGGAAGAAAATATAACCTGTGAGTCCTAGTGTTCAAACAACAGTAACATATCTTGTCTGAGAGTGAAAAGTGTTTCATCACAGAAGGGGAGAGATCCTTAGTTAAATCTTACAGGAGAGGTTACAGTCCCTAGTTATTACCTCAGTGTGACTTGGCTTTTAGTATATCACGTTGTCTGTGATATCAGTAGTTTAGTCAAAACCAGCAGTAAGATTACACACTGCATCACTAATCCAGGAGAAGAACATTGCATCTTTTGAGATGTCTCCGTAAGTGGTCATACCTGTTCTAAAAGGAGTGCCTTCTTTGAGAAGCATTAAAGGAAACCGAATTTACCCTTGTGTCTAATCATAATAAATGACAGGCTGGGTTAATTATTACTTGGTAGTTCTTTAAACTTTGTACAAAGATTCATTTCATGCAGAACATAAAAGATGTGATTGTGTGCAGAGTGGGCTGGTGTTTCCCCAGGTTAAGTAAGGAAACACTTGTTGATATACTTGCCCTGTATGAAAATCCATGCATGCTGTACATGAATATCCCAGTTCATAAGCCTGTTTCTATTAGTTGTTTGCACAAATTGAGGACAGTCACTTTCTCCCTAACATTATAAAGGAGAGTGTCTGGATACTGCAGCAGTAACTTCCAGAGCAAATCTAGATCTGCATCCTTCCCTACTCCAAACATCAGTATTTCTAAAATACCTGGACTATTTAATCCATTTTGTAGTTTTACAGGATTCATCCAAAAGTTGAGGCCCAGGCTTTGCTTCCAGGCTGTTGATTATCCATCCCTAGGGATGAAAAAAGTAATTTAGAATCATAATCTCTTGGGTTGGAAGGGACCTTTCAGATCATCAAAGTACAACCATCAAAGGCTGTAGATTCTGCTTTTTTCTTTGAGTTGTAACCATACTTCTCTATTCAGACAGGCCAGTCTTTTGTCTCTTGAGAAGATAAAAGTCTGCCCTCTGAAAATCCATGGTAGCAGTTCAGCTGGCCTCTCCCCTTACTTCTCTGAGAATTGAAAACTCAGTCATTTCATGTTTGCTATGCCCAAGTTTGCCTTCAAATGTCACATCCTGCATGAGTCCTTCTCTATCTACAAGCAGCTAATCCAGCATAGCTGCTTCCCTAGTTGTCTCCTTCACCGCTTGTGTTAGGAAGTTATCTCCAACACATTCCCAGAACCACCTAGACTGTTCCTCTCAGCTGTATCATGTTCCAAGACAGCATCTGCTAGGTTGAAGTCTCTCACCAGGACACAGGGAAGTGAGATCTTGATTCCAGCAGATTGTAGAATATTTTGTCTGCCTACCTACAAATATTGTAGATTGTTTGTACTGAAAATTTTATACTCAGCTGATTGAAGATGTTGTTTTACCTTCAAGAACTAGAGAGAGTACCAGATCAGTTTTTGAACCAAAACATATGTGTAATTTATGTATGTTCTTCACATATATAGTTGTTGCACCAAGGAATTAATTTGGTTTAACAGAGACTCAGGACATGTAATGAGACATGGGCAGATAAAAGTAGAAGTCACTTTGGGAATCATCAGGGTAATTATTACAAAATAATGCAGTATCCTGAGAAAGGGGGAATGCTAGCAAATCCTCAACTGTTTTGCTTATTCTTCTGCAAAACAGGATTTTTTTTTTTATTTAGTTGCCCCACAGAAAAACCCACAACCCCAAGCTCTGCCCTTCCTCCCCTTTAAAAAAACCCAACAACCCTCTAAAATGCTCTGTAGCTGACTTCCTTAGACTGCCACTGGGTTTCTACCAAAAACAACAGGATCCTGTTGAGATTGAGGTAATTCAAAATTGTAAATTATTCCCAGCCAGGCATGAAAGACTTTCCAGCGTATTGCTTCTATCAGGTGCTGGCCTTTCTCCCAAAGCTGGCTCTTCTCTCTGTTCTGCCTTTCTACAGCTCTCAGATCTTATGAGCTGGAAGCCCCTGGCCATCCCTACTTCGAGAACTGGCGAGAAACTAGTACCATTTCACTGTATTTACTCTATGTTTTTTAGAATAGTACAAAGGCCACTGCATGAGAGAGGATGAATGAGCTGAGTCAACATCAACACAAAGGCTAAGAATGAGAATGAAAATCAAAACCCATCACATCAGTCATTGCCGGCTGAAGTTCTTTTGGTGCGTTTGGGCCAGTAGAGGTGAATAAGACACCACCACCAAAAGCCTGAACTCCATAGAACTGGCAAATTCTGTAGAGAGGGTTGTGTAGAGAGGCTGTTGGTACTGGCTGCACGGTGTTGGTGCTGCTTCTAAATGGAGTGTAAACTTTGTAGTTTTGGTGGGCTCTCTGCTTTTAGTATTAATTTCTGCTTTTGAAGGGTTTATTTTTCTATATCTTTGGAATCGTGGATGCCTCCTCTCTGGAGGTGTTTAAGGCCAGGCTGGACAAGGCACTGAGCAACCTGGTCTAGTGGGAGGTGTCCCTGCACATGGCAGGGAGGTTGGAACTAGATGATCTTGAAGGTCCCTTCCAACCCAAGCCATTCTATGATTCTATGATTCTATGAGTAATTACAGGCTCAGGAATTATGTGGTAGCTGTTCTACATGGAGAGAAATAAACATCCTGGTCAGAATACTGGAACCACCCTTTTCAAAGCTGCTAATCAGCCACTTTAATTAATTAGTGATAAACTTACAAGGTCTTGAGGTAACTTTCTTTAGTGGTAATACTTCACTGTATTTCCAAGTACCTTGGATTCATAGGCACTCTGTCTGTTCTTTGGGGACCTCTGCACTGTGGAACTATCATCTCAGAACGGTCCAGGATGTCTGACCACAGAGAAAGCAAGCAAATACAGAGGAAATAAACTTGTACTTCCATCATGAAGAAAATGGATAGTCTGACACAGGGTATTTGTAATTTTGTGACACAACTGCTGTTTTTTCTGCTATCAGCTGTATTTTTTCTAAGCTCTGCTACTTTTCTGAGAGTTTCTTGAGAAACTCTTATCGTAAGTCCTTTGTCCCATGTTTTTGTCTATTACTTTCTTTTTCATGTGCATCTTAATATCTCCTTGCTGTCTTTTAAGTCTTTGTCATGATGCTTAGTTTTTCTTTTTTCATTTCCTTTCTTGCCTTTATTCCCCCCCCCAACCTCCTTTTCCTCTGTACTATATTAATTTATTAACTGCACTTTAGCAGTCTCAGTTGAGCATGAGGTTGTCTATGCTAGTCACAAAGCATAGGAGAAAAGTATTTTATACTCCTCTCACAGATAAGGAAAATGTTACTCTGGCCTGTCACTGTGTTGACCCAACCCATGTAAGGGTTGTTCTTTCAGGCTTGAGACCATTTAGAATAGAATTAAATATTTTGGTTGGAAGGTACCTACAGTGGTCATCTAGTCCAACTGCCTGAGCCTTTTGTGGCTGAACAAAAGTTAAATTATTTAAGGACATCATCCAAATGTCTCTTAAACACTGACCAGCATGGGGCTGGGGAGAGATTGTTTGCAAGGGTATGTAGTGATAGAATGAGGGGCGATAGTTTTAAACTAGAGCAGGGAAGGTTTAGATATTAGAAATAAGTTCTTTACAATGAGGGAGGTGGGACACTGGAAAAGACGGTGCAGAGAGGTTATATATATAGGCCCCATCCCTGGAGACATTTAATGGCCTAGCCTCTGGGGAATTGCTGCGGGGGGATTGGACTAGATGACTTTTAAAGATCCCATCCAACTCAATGCATTCTATGATTCATGAATCCCACTGGTACAAGGCTATCTTTTTTTGTTTTTTTTTTCTAATATGCATTTTGTCTTTGTGTTCTCTCTGTTTTCTCTTTTGTTTTGCAGTTTTTCAGAGACAATACTTTATGGTTACCAGCCCTTGGCCACTTTGCTCAGTGTATATCTTTCCACTCAGATCAGTGGCAATGATCTCAGGTTACGGGACATATTTCAACAACTAGAGAGCACCTGTATTGCATAAATCAAGTCAGTTGAACTGTACACCCATCTTGAAATAACTTGAGGCCCACTAGTTAATTGCACAGATACTATGGGAAAAAAATTCATTATTTGATTGTAACTATTCAGCAACTCTATCAACAATGTCAGTAACTTCCTTGCTTAACTTAAGATAACACTTTCAGTGCCTGCTGTTTTCTGGTAACCATGTACTTGACTGGTGTGCAAGCAAAACAATTTTTTTGGAAGAATTCTTGCACATAAAATCCTAAGCAAACCTGTGAAGAGGAGGTTACTTCTTCTACATCCATGAACACTGCTGACAGCAGTAATCATAGCTTATTCAAAAATTCATGGAGAAAGAGAGTTGAGTGCCTTCACTGAATTCTACCCATGTCCTGCTAAAGGGCAATAGGGAAAGATGCATAACTGAAGAAGGAAGAAAAGAGGTACTTTTACATGTATAAATGAAGACTGAGTAGTCCTTTTGGTTCTGTTGTTCTTCTCTGTGGTAAATGATGTGTTTGAGTGAAGGGTATTTGAAGCACATGGTTAAAGATTTGCTTAGCTCTATTTACAAAGCAAAAGGACTATTGTCCTGTCACTTTGAGTTGCTACTACCCCTACTTCGCCAAGCATGAACTTCTCATTTTAAAAAGATAAAATCAGTTTCTATTAATGGGAGTGGAAATTAAATAATCAATGCATCCCATAATTAAATTTTTAATATTGACATGTATATTTGGTTGATAAAAGAGAAAACTGAGCTTTAGACTTCTAAAAATTGAAGAAAGAAACTTTTTTGGTCAATTTTCTTGAAAGAAGTTTTGAATCAAATGGTTTTCCCAATGGATTTTAGCATCCATGCTTGCTTGTGGATAGAAGGAACTATAGTTTTTATACAGAAGGATCAACATCAAAATAAAGTAGGGCATGAATAACATTGTTGATTCAGGTCCCAAAGTGGCTACTCCCAGTCCATGATAAAAAATTATCAGTGTTAAGTCACTTCTTTAGATTAGAAGGTTCCACCAATTATAATGACGCTGTTGCATGTGTACAACGAAGTCCATTCCTTTGATACCACACACTCAATCAGGCTTTTTTTCCTGCTTTTGTTTAAGCTGAGCTTAATAACTTTCTACTCATGATAATATAGTATTTAATACAGTAACGTTACCATGATCATAAATGCTCAGTGTATCTGTGTTACTGTATTGCTTTCAAATTGCATTTTCCATTTTTATGCACATCAGCTTTTGACTGGGACTGTTACCATTTTTTCTGCATGTCTGGGAGATTGGGATACAGTGTCTTGAGTGCAACTGTAATACAGAGATCTTTCACAAATTGTATCTACTAGAAGGTCACAGCAGCTTTTATTCTGTGTTTGGTTAAGGTGCTTCATTATTAATGGAAATTCTAAAGGAGTTGTTATCCCATATTAACACATAACAAGAGATTTCAATCTGTTATTGAGTCATAATAGCTGCTGGCATGGAGCTTTTTTCAGCAGTATCTGGTTGGAGAGCAACCTTTGAACATGTTACTGCAGCAACACCCACTCTTCTAGGGAAAAGGATTATCGATGCAAATTACAGGGGTGTGTTTATTAAAGGTTACTAATTTGAAAAATGAAAAATCTGCTCAGATGAATAATTGGTAGAAGCATCTGTCTTCCATTTCACGTCCAAAACAGTATGGAAAGAAAAAGACCTAGAAGCTGTAATTGCTCATTTCTTCAGATTTGTTCAAAAGTTCCTATTCAAATCTCAGTTGTAAGCATGAAGGACTATTCCAAAACACCTTAAATATTTCTTTCTGATCTTTTTTTTTCTCTTGCTTAAATTTCTCCTAGAATTGTATGCAGTCATTAAAAGCCTCAAGTAACCAAGCATTTTCAGGAACCAGTTTTGACAGATCTTTGGAGGGTATATCTGGGTCAGGCTCTGGATAAAATACTTCTCACAGCTAAGTGATGAAGAAAAGTAGCTGCTCATATCCCATGTTATATAAATAATACTAACTCAAAAATCTGCAATGCACTTTAATTCCTTCTTCTGGAAGGTCTTCATAGATCCATTTCCCATTACAAAAGGTTTGATGAGTTACAGTATGCTAACTTCCTTCAGCTGACTCATCTTTTTCTAGTTCAAGCTAAATAAATGTGGAGCATGTATTCAAGTATCTATCTTGCTTAGAATTCTAGACTTCTTTTCCCCATGTAAATGATTGAATTGTTCCTTTGGGTGCCCACTTTATCTCTTTCTAAGCCAGTGAATAGTTTCATAACATCTTCAGCAAGGTGAAATGAAAGTAATCCCTCTAAATTTAGAACTGAATTTTTAGCTTTCTTCACAGAGATGGGAGAAACTTGGTTTCACTGTGTCCTTACAAAAGAGTACGAAGTTTTCATCATTCTGAATGAGACTGCCTGGGGACAATTTATGTAGGAATCCATCTCCATAGACATTAAAAAGATTTAAAAGTACAATTTCAGTGCACAGTTGACAAAGTGATAAAATAGAACTCATGAAGCCATGTTGACTTTAACCTCTCACATCTAACAGCATTTCAGTGATCACTGCTGCACCACGGTTGTATCATTTGTTCACTTTTTTAAAAACAAGTTTATTTCTTATTTGCTGAATTTGAACAATATTCCAGTGGACTAATACTTCACAATGAATTAGGGTGAAAACATTCTCCAAAAAACAAACACAAAACCAAAAGTTTATCTCAGTCAACTTTGATTCAAATTTAGTACCCTAAAGATTTTTTCAAAACATCCAAATGAGAAATATTATGAATTAATTATACTATCTTTTTTTAAAGGAGAGGATATTTACAGCTGTAACTAAGCTGATGTTCATGTGAAGGACCATAAAATTCTTGATCTGTTAGGTTCTGAGCACATTAAATTTGCACCTACATCTTACAGATTAGTGTTATCAACTTGATGCTGTAATGGGAAATCTTTTGACCTAGCTAACATTCGTAGGACAGAACTAAGCCTAGTCTCTTAGCTATTTGATTTTGTCAGCTTCTACCCTCTTTTTCCTCACTTGCAAGATGATTTTTAAGCTGCATTCCTTGATGTATTACTTTGAATTTCTGAGATTTTTATCATCCATTCCCTATTTGTTTTAGCTTTCTCCTTTCTGTTCTTCTGCACCATATTTCTCTGTTAAGAAAACCTGTGCTCATTCCTTGTGCTGATGGTGGAAACTTTACTGCATGGGCTTATTCTGTATTCCTTCTTTCATCCTGTAGCAATTCTCATGTGTCGACACTTCTTCCATGGAGAACTCTGTAAAACTATTCTCTGTGTTATTCGAATCTATTTTAAATATGTGATGAGGAAAAAAATTCAGTGACCTTTAAAGATAAGTAAGGCAGGTAGGAATGTTGCAGAGATTTACAGAGCTTTGAAAGTTTTCTGGAAGTGAAGCTGTGAATGGTCTATCATTAATAATAAAGGAAGTAAGCAAATTAGTTTTGGGAAATGCTTTTTTTTCCCAGAAGCTAAGCCTTGTGATAAATTTCTTCATACAGACTTCTGAATAGATTTCCACATACACAGAAACATGATTAACAAAAGCTCATGACTTGCATAATGCTGCTATATGGAATAATGCCACAACTTTGGTCTCAGCATTGCAGCCTGGGAACATGTATTGGATCAAACATAGGCTATGTATTATGGAGAGACATTAAATTTAAATATAGACAAGATGATTTGTCTCTCATTCTTTGTTTCCCTATGGGAATGGGTTACAGTGTGTTACAGTTTCATTTCATTTGGTAATTAATTTTTTACGAGTTTCAAGTTACACTACTTCATCAACTGTTATCTGCTTTATAGGCTATTGTCCTCTTCTGATCTAATTAGAATTAGTTTATCTTCAGTATATGATAGTTTTGGTTTTATCATTTACAAAATTCAGAAGGTATTTGTGTTGTATTCGCTACTTAAAATGTCTAGACCTTCTCTTTCAAATGTAACAGGCTTCCTTACTGAGCACTAGAAATCTCAAACAAGGCAATATATTT
The DNA here is from genome assembly GCA_013400935.1 of Turnix velox. Lineage (NCBI taxonomy): Eukaryota > Metazoa > Chordata > Aves > Charadriiformes > Turnicidae > Turnix > Turnix velox. The sequence continues at coordinate 318,323 of VZTY01027846.1, forward strand.
TAATGTATTTTAGTGTATGACTTTTAAAGTAATCAGTTCAGACTGATTATTTGAGTTACTAGGACTGTGCTGTTTTAATCATAGTCATAATATGTGAAAACATGGGAATATTTTATAATACATCGAAAATGTTTTATTAGCACTTCAGTTGCAACAGACAGAGGTCGTTGTGCTATTCAGCTGTGCTTATCTGCTCATGTTGCTGTCTTTGCTGCTAAATGCTTTCTTATTTAGGTGTCTAAGATGTTAGTATTTTCTATTCTTTACTGCAATTAAATACTTTATCAGAATGTTTGCTATTTCCTCATTTGAAACTTTATTCCCCTCTAATGTTAGTGACTTGAGGCTTGATTAAACTGTCACTAAAATGCTGTTGAATGTTTTTTTCTCCTTATCAGCTACCCTCTTCCTACTTCTACCCATCTTTGGATAGCAATTTAAGTACAGTAATTAAGCATGACAGTAGCCTTATTTGGTTTTGGTTTTTGTTTTTTTTCCCCAGCAACTGGAAATTTGGGTGCAAATAACTTACTCATCCAAGCTGAATAAAAAGTAAAAAACCTTTCAGACTCCTCTGCAGCACACCAGCCATAAGCCTCTAAGCATGTTTGCATGGAAGAACTATCAAGTGTCAATCTGACAAATTCTTTACTTTGGCAATGGGTTTCTTCAAATAAGAATTTAAAGCTTGCAAAAGGATTTGAAATGGAACTCAGAGGCCTTCAGCCCTGACTAAGTATTAAAGTGTTCAGAAACATTTAAGTGCCTTGATTTTTAATTGCTTATATACTCTTTCTTGAGGCCCTTCTGTTGTGGACACTCATTTTTTATATACAGGATGAAAAAACTACTTGCATTATAAAATCTAATTGGTATTGGCTATGTTTTCCGTACATGTAGTCCTGAGCCCTTGTTTCCATGGCGTATGCAAATTTCAGAAGTGATCATAACCTGAAGGTAAGGGTATTAAATAAAATTATGATACAAGTAAAAGTGGTAGCTTCATTTTGAAAATGTGACACAATTCATAAAACGAATAACTTTTTTATTGTATGAATCAAGTTGCAGAGACTGTTAAGTTAAACTTGAAATAACCCTTTTAAAAGGTGTTGAGGGTAATGAATTAGCCAGGAGTTAGAGCGTGCTGCTGCCAACTAAACTGCTCGGGGACTTGAGATGGAAGTGAATGATAAGAGACAGCCTTCATGCATTCAAATAAATTGCATATTGGGCTTGGCTTAATCCTGGCATCAGAATGATCCCTGGGGTTTTCCCTACATTATCTCAGTCTATGATTATGCAAATATCCTTTTAATGTAGCGACTTCTTAACAGGAAATTAGTCTCATACTTGCTCATATGTTCTTGCAACTAACAGACATTTGCTTGCAAAATCCTAGTGTGTCTGAGGTACAAAAGGTGCATTAACCCTTTATGTACCAAAAATTTCGCAAACATGCAAATAACAGGGCATGCTTGGATATGAAAGGGATGTAGTATATGAATCAGGCAAGAGGTAAGTATTCTAACTCAAAAATATCCCTGGGGTCGAAGGTTCAACCAGAATGCAAATGGTATTAAGTTTACATTAAGTTTCAAAGATAGCAAGGAAAATAGGGGAGTGGGAAAAATCTTACAGAATAGCATAGTTAAAACTGAATAAAACATGAAAATGAGACAAAGCATGAAGACAAAAGAAATGCAGTCATTAGTGTTAAATGCAGAGCAACCTGCTGAGCCCAAGTAGTCCACCACCATCATTCATGCCATACAGATGTACTCACATTTATTGCAGTGATGTTGTTTTCAGGAGCTATATCAAAATGAGAACTGAGGATAGCCCTCTTTGTCTGGAGAAAAGGAGCTTAAGAATGTGAATCAGAAGTTTCATGTGCAAAAAGAGATAGCTGGTATCCTTTGGGAGGGGCTAAACTGAAGTCACAAAAATTGTCTTGCTCATGGTAGTATTAGTGTACATGTTTGAATAAGCAAGAAAGCTCTGTTATTCATTTTCTGATTTTGCAAATCTCTGCTAGCTGGAATTGTCTTAGATAACCATTTTTTCTTAAACTCTAGTATATACTATATACTAGTATTTCTAGTATAAGAGGTCATGTTTCTTTTTAGGAAAAAAATACAAGTTAAGCATTTGATGTCATTCTAGGATATACTAGTGGGATGTTGTTAGCTCGTACTTGAGATGCCTCCAATCCCCCTTTTCTCTTTTACCCCCCTGATTGAAACACTGAAAGCTGAATCCTTGGAGTTACAAGGAAGTATAATGAAATCAAGCACCTAATTTTCCAGTGGGATTTAGGGTAGTATATGATTCATTCAAACTCCTTTGAAACTCCGATCAAAGTGTTCAAGGTATTACCTTAAGGTAACACTTGAATCAGCCCCAAAATCTAGACTTAGAGCTCTTTGCTTTAAATGTAATACCTATTCTTTCTTCTATATCCAATGTATTCGGTAATTACCAGAAATTACCATTAGAGAAATCAGAACTAATCTGAAGGTAATTAAGAGTGAGAATTTATGCTCAACTATTTAAATAAATTCTTGTCGATCTCGTTTCTGGAGATTTAAATCTGTGACAGATTTTATCTGTCATAGATAGGAGAAATCTGCTAGCATAACAGAATAGTATCTTTAAGAAAAAAAACCCAACACATACATAAGTACAGAGAGAGTATGTGTTTGCAAATGCTATTCAGACAGTATGAATTTCCATGATTTCCAACTAGTAAAACACACTTAGTCCATTTTTAGTATTTTCTCCTAACCAGTCTGTTTTTTTCTGACTGCTCTAGCAAAATGACACATGAAGTCTTCAGACAATTTTTTTAAAATTGTATTTGGAATTGATTTTGTTATCAATAGATGAATAAATAAAGAAGTAGCCAACTGTTGTAGTTCTGCTAGAGGTTTCACTGCCAAAATGCTGAATCATCAGCATTCAAATTGGGCAGAAACAGATCCTTGTGCTAATGATGCCAACCACAAAATAGTGAGATTTTCTTTGTCATCCGACTTACGCAGTTCATTCCTGGGTAGTACCAGGATAGATGCCTGGGAGCTCTTTTTCAGACTCAGAGACTTAGAAACCTGCTCTTTTAAAAATCCTGTCAAGTAGCATTCGTCTGGAGTAACATTAGGCTTTTAGCATTAAGCTGACTTAAGATTAAATAAAACAGATTCACAGAATCCTATGAAAGCTTTGATAACACCTCTGTATTCTTGGTTTCAACAGTCTACCTCAGTTCAGGGGGCTGTCTCTGGACTCAGTCTGGGCTCGTAAGGCACAACTTGTGTTTCACTTTAAGTGCTGTGAAAGAAAGCAAAAACAAAGCCTGAAAAGGTTCACCTCCCCTTACAACAAAAGAGAACTACAAATCCAAAGGGGCTTAAAAAATGAAGCATTCTCCCTATTTCTTTATTATTTAATAGACTATTAAATCCCTTCAGTGGGGATACCTTAACTTGTATCACCTCAGAGGGTTTTTTAACAATTTTGAAATTGAGGCATCAATGTCAAATCATGTATTATCAGTTCTTTTGATATAAAGGTAAGCTATCTCAAATGCTCCAGATTTCAGTGTTTTTTTTAGCCATCTCCTGTAAAATGGCAAAAAGTTATTACAGCCATAGATGCAAAAAAAATGTGGCAAAAATAATTTAGAGGAGGGATACTTGTATATTTGCATTGCAGATGATTTCAGAGTTGAAGGAAATAGGGTGGCAGCTTTTCAGGCAATGCAGTATCCACTGTATTCTGTAGTTTTATTTCCTTGCTGGGAAGCAAGTATAATGCTTGCTAAGAAATTACTTTTCTTGGAAAATATTGTAACTTTATTAGTATTTTGGATGACCAACTTGAAATTATGATGTTTTTACATAAGCATGTGTGGTGATACTAAACCTAAATCATAGGCTTCTATGGAGATCAATTCTCCATTGGAGAGTAAATGTATAAAACATTAAGCTGCCTTATTAGCCCATTTTTCACATCAGAAAATTATCTAGAACTCAAAATGAGAGTTCAGAAGCTTTAAATCAAGTGGGACATTTTCTTATTTTTGTGCTATGTAACAGGACCTGAACTGTAAGAGTCCTCTGAACACTTTGGAAAACAGCAATCATTTCATAAGCTTATGAAGCCACCAAAGCTGTGAAGTCACTGATTAATTTGTTGAGAGTTCACACACAGACATACATGAGAGGAATGTACCCACCTCCTTTCCTTTCCATGGAATGAGACTGAGCATTCTAAATCCTGTATGAAAGAACTTTACTAGTACTGTAGAAATTTGATATTTCACATACATTTTGGAAAGACAACTGGTGGAAAAATGTAGTTGGATGAAAAGGTGATTATTTGTAATTTACATGATCCCAAAGTAATACATTTGTCAGTAAAAACTCTCATTGTATTATTTTTTGGTTTGTCATACATGCTGAACAAAACACCAACAAATATAAAACCCTCTATCCTTATAAAACACTAATATTATGGAATGATACAATTACATCCTATACTGAAGCATCATCAGAATATCACAGGAATTTTTTTTTTCAGAAATCTAGCAAATTAAATACAGAATTAAGGTTGCAATCAATAGATGGCATCTGGTTTCCAGGACTTAGGAGTCATCAAGAAATGTTTTTATTAACATGCCTGTAGGGAAAAAAAGCTAATGGAAATGCAGTCAGCTGCTGACAAACAAGTACTTAATAATGAAAAAATGTATCAATAAACATACAGTCAACAACCTGCAGTAACTTAGCAATAACCCCTATTTCACAAAAATCAAGGTTTAAAGGTTACACACTGTGTTCAGCACTATGTACAGCAGGGTAGGACAAATGTGCCCAATGGTCATAAGACACCAATCGTAGTGACATCTGCAAATCTGCTGGCATAGCACCACTGCTCCTTAGGAATTTTAATAATCAGGTAGCACAAGCATTTGTGAAGGGAATTAAAAAAAAAAAGTCAATGGCATAAACCACTCAAGTGTGAATGCTATTGTTGTAGTCCTAAAATGTGTAAGGAAATCCAGAAAGGAACTACATATGGCTATAGTGGCAAAGATTTCATTCAATTCAATGTAACTGATGCCAATGAGTTTTGCAGTGCAGTCATCAGGGGGGAAAAAACTATGTGAACTGTATGACAATTCCTGTACCAACGCTTCAGTTGATATCTGACCAACAGGGATGGAAAAATTTGAGAGCAAAGCATAGGTATTACCTGTAAAAAAATTTGAAGCATCCAAGAGGGGTGAATTTATGCTATTTTGGTAATTGAGCACTCAGGAAGATTCTGATAGCAAATTGTTCCTGTGAAGTTGGCAACTTCATCAGTTGTGGTCTCAGTGTCATCTTTGGTAGCTGTTGTTGGTCTGGTAGCAGCAGATGCACAGTGTGCTCTCATGTACAGCACAGCAAGACAAGCTGTAGCTGCTATAAGGATGTGGACATAAGAGGGAGCTGGTTGCTGATGAACTTTCAGGATAGCAGCAACTCTGGGGCTACTCCAGGCTGTCATGGCAAAGCATCTTACTGCTTATTAACAGCTGGTATCCAGCAGGCTGGATTACATCAGCAGATGTTTGACTTATACCATTATGCCTTACTGCAAATAAGTTTTGGCAGTGTCCAGTGACAGACCTTATTGTGGGGACCTGAGTATCCAGGACCAAAAAAGGATGTTTTTTGTGCAAGTTGAGCATAGTGCAATTACCAGTAATAGAGACCAAAGCTGTATGTTGTGCTATAATCATAAGTGTTAAATACATAACTTAAGGTCAATGGTCATTAATAAGTGAAAAATATAAGTTTCTTCCTGAATCTTTGGTTTTACAAAATATTTTCACAGAACTTTCTGTATTGAACTTCTACAGAACATCCACAGTGAACATCTGTTGACAGGTAGCCAACTAAGTCTGAATAGTCTGACATGGAGGAAGCATTGTCTGCCATCTCTAACTTCAGACATCAACCAGCTCCAGTTCTCTTTGGATCCAGCTGTGAGTTAATTCAATATTTTACCAATGCTTATTAGGAAACAATATAATACTTTTCCCCCCCTCCACTCCTGCAGTAGTTTTCTCATAGGCATAAGAGTTAATTCTGTCTCAGGAAAGTATCTGGGGTGATGCAAGGGGAAGTGGTGAGAATGCATAGCTACTAGCAGAAAACAAGGTCAATTGGCACTTACCCTGTCTCAATTCACCCTTGGGACTAGAGCCACAACCCTGAATCAGAAAGCTGATCAGTCAAAGCTTAGACTGATGCCACTTGGAGGTGGGGTGGGGGGAGGAAAGGGCATTCCAAGAGATTTTACAAGAAAACACGACACATAAATATGAGACTATATTTTAATGCACATTTTGATTAAATCTGCATTAGGCTGGCTAATCATAGGTCATAAAAAGCTGTGTGAAAATTGTAATAAACAAAAACTTACTGAAATGCAATGAATTTAAGGAGGTAAGAAGCAGACAAGATCTAGACAAGGCAACTACCAAATGCATGCTGTAAAATTGTTTCCTACTCATTATAATGACAATTAAAAGAATTCAAAAATACATATGCTAGAGGCTTAATTTAAAATACCAAGCAACTTATTAACATGTCATGAATAAATCAACAGTTCAAACCAAGCTTCAAACTTTATTTCTAACTTGTAATCAAGGGGTCATCCTCATCTTTTTTTCCTGAAGAAAAAAACACTACTATGAATTTGAGAAATGGAGACCTAGAACAACTTAAATGGCATAGCATGATGTAGAGTGAGATCAACACATGCAGATTTTGACACATTAATTTTTAAAGCATACAAAAGAAATGTCACACTAGTTCTCTATTGCTTTTTTCAAAATCTCTTTTTGCATCTGGATTTTCATTTCTCCTACTGTAGCATTTGACAGGATTCACAAATAGCAGTGATTGGTCAGTTAAACTTTTTTGTTGTCTCTTTATTCTCCCTGTCTTTGATGTGTACAACAGTCAAGACTGCCAACATCTGTCAGTCAGCTCAGTGCAATAGCACCCCCTTGTGGTTTGAAAAGTGTGAGGTATAATCTGAAACGCTCATCATCATGTAAGAAACCGGTATAGGAGAAACAACATAAAAGTGGAAATATTCTAAAGCTAGGTATTTATAGTCATAAATATGGCAAAAGGAGTATTAATGCCACTATGTTAGTCCAATCTATTTGACTGCAGGAGCTAAGGAGAAATTTTAGAATGGGTCTTTTGGACCATAAGGTAGCACTGCGCTAGTGTTGTGGCCACTGTATCTTCATCAATTTTTGGGGTGGCAGCACCCTAAATACCTGTTTACACAGGGTCTTACTTGACAGTAAATCTCCTGTGCTTCTAGGGAGGGCTAAAGAGTAGTACCTCTCTGCTCTTTGCTTATGCTACATTTGTCATCCCTTCTGATGCACATGTGGTGGTTGTAGAGGATTATCTGATGGTCAACTCTGCAACAAGTTAGCCTATCCTGTTTAATGAGTGCACTACTTTGATGAGATTCTTCTTTATAATCTCAGTACTGGTTATCTTCGAACTTACTACAAAAGCATCCCAGTCTGTGAAATGTTACACTCCCACTGTTTTGCCAACTGAGCTGTTATGTTGCCTATGTGTGAATTGTTTCAAGGATCATTCATGTAAGGTATCACCTGACCATGTTAACTACATGTTTTACTTCAAAACATTTGGTATCAAAACTTTCAAAACATTGATTATTACCACATTAGAAAACAGAAAGTCATGGTATTTTGCTGTATGAGGTGAACAGGTGACATTAATCAATGAAACTTAAAAAAATTGAAACCAGCCATTTCTGCTGAAAGAAAATGAACAAACAACCCATCATATAAATAACACCACTGAGATGGACTGAAATCAAACCTGATCGTGCAAGCTGAAGAAGGAAAAAGTGTGTTAAGGCATCTCTTTTTAGATTAGTGTAGTTGGCTGGGGTCTTTTCTCCATTGGCTTTTTCTGATACAATTCAGTTTTGGAAAGTAATTGCGCTCCATGCTATACATGGGTTCTAAAATACACGTGGTAAAGCAGCATTATTTTAAGCATAGACTCAACTGCAGTATTAATGGGGTGAATGAGAGAAATGTGCAATGCTGAAGTTCACCCAGTGGGAAAACAGACTGAAGTAATGGTATCATCTGCAGTCTCTCCCATGAAACAGAGAATCTCTACAGATAAAGTCACACCTGAATTTAAATGTTGACATTTATAAGATCCCATTTTCTCCCACTGGATGTTTTGAAGGATCTAGTCCGTGTTGCTTCATCTGCACTGCGATATCAAACAAGTAATCATAACACTCACACCTAAAATTAAAAGGAGAAAAAGAAATAAGGTTTAAGAGGTGAGTAAGGTCTTCCCACGTTTTATGAAAATAAATAATTTTCTTCCTTGATCTTTATATCCCCAATGCTCTTTCCATTTCTGTGACATGTAAAGTGCACAGCATTTCTGCCACATGACTCTCATTTGCTGTGTTTCCAACAGAAAATAAAGAACTTAATTCCAAAATGGGACTCAAGAAGAGTATGCAAATAGCACTGGTAAGTGGCATGTAGAGCAGAGATTGCCTGCAGATTTCATATGAGGAGGGACTTGTCCAGACAAAAGGAAAATGGTAGGAATCCTATCAGCCAATACTGACGTAAAACAGAAAACAAACAGTAAGAATGCATTTCCAAAAGCTCCCTATACATTCAATAAGGCTGGAACTTAATGGTACAAATCATTGTTCATGGACCAGAAATATGCATGACATTAAGTTCATTGTAATTTTGAAGTACAATAGCAAAACATACCATATTCCCAAGTAGTACTCACATTGTTTTAGCTTTTTCCCATGTTTCTCCCCATACATAAACTCCATGACGTCTGACCAATACAGCACAAGTGTCTGGGTATTTTTCCAATGCACGTGCCATTCTCTCCTTGAGATCCCTCTCTTCTGGTGTATTCTCAATAATGGGAACCACTAGTGTATCATCATATCTAAAGGAAAGATTAAAGATCATGTATTTAAAAACCTGCAGCATTTGGATGTATGAAGCTTTTCCTTAGGAAAGAAATCTTCCTTTGTCTAAAGATGCTAACAAATTCTGATTACTAGTGATTTTACACTCTTCTCTCATTACTCATAGAATCATAGAACATTTTGGGTTGGAAAGGATCTTAAAGGTCATCTAGGTTCAACCTCCTACCATAGGCACGGACACCTCCCACTAGATCAGGTTGCTCAGTGCCTTGTCCAGCCTGGCCTTAAACACCTGCAGAAAGGGGGCATCCACAACCTGTTACAGTGTGTCACCACCCTCACTGGAAATAACTTCTTTCTTATATCCTGAATCTACCTGAATCTATCCTGAATCTACCCCCTTCCAATTTACATTCATTATTCCTAGTCCTGCCATCCTGGACCCTAATATCCTGGACTCGTGCTGTAATATAAGAGGAACATCTCTTATTTACAAACATATACTATTCTGGCAATAGTGTACGAGTACCTGAGCTACACTCAAGGTAGAAAAAGAAAATTAAATTTAATGTATTAGGTGTAGATGTTTATTCACATATCACTTTCTAGTTAGGTCCATTCACAACTCTGCATCCCAGATTGGCATCACATGCAAGCTTTACTCTGGATTAAGTTACTAAAATAAATCACATAATGATGAACTGTTTCCTGCAGAGCAGAAAAAAAAAATAGGTAGTCCCAAAGCCGCTGGAAATAAGATAATCCAGCTAAGGCATAGAATTGGAAAATAGAGACTACACACAAAAAATAAATCCTTTATGATGGAGTAATTGGTGGGCTATATGTGATCTTAAGAGAGCCTGAGAACTGCAAATCAAAAGAAAAGATTATGCATATTACTCAAAGGAACTAAGAGTTTCTTATGAAGGAGGACTGGGACATTCAGCATTGTTTGTACTTCAATTAACACTAGCAGAAACATGTTTAAATTTAGGAAGTCCTCAGTTTAGGTTCACACTTCTCACTGAGTTCACACAGGTATTTCATGAGTGGATGCTTGCAGTACTTTAATTTAAAAAATAGAAAGCAACAGTAAAAATAACACAGCTTGAACTTCAAATCAAATCTTCTGAAAATTAAAAAGTCTCATGCCTTATTTCAACACTGATGCTTCCCCAAGGAATATCATAATCAATTCCTAATAATAACCAGAACCTTTTTATCAAAAACTGGTATCTACAAAACCCCAGTGAGGTTCAGAACAAGTTAAATACTTAATCTCTCTTTAGTTTTATTGAAATATAAGCAACCTACTTTTAGCCAAGCCTTTAAGTAAAATATCCTGAGACAATCTGAGACTTTCAAAGGTATTTACTACAGATCTAGTTCTCCTCCTACTGAAGTCAAAACTAAAACTATTCCAGCATCACTGGGAACTCATTTAGGCCATCAAATACTTCTGGTTATCCTATCGGTAGCATTTTCCTGGATAGGTTCCAGAAAAAGTTGATGTCATTAGAAACAATACACTGTCAATCCCTTCTTATTTTTGAGAGATCTTATTCTGTACTGTCATTTTTTTTTAAATTCAAAGGGGAGCCCTGTATGAGGCAAGACAGTGGAATTAGTCCACTTAGTGTACTTAGGAAATATATAATCTGGAGCTTTTATTTCTTTTGTTTTTCTAGTAAATTAGCAGGATGACACAGAACAACTCATAGATATGGAACCCAATCAATACAATATCTCCTGATTAACATTTAGAGATGTTTGAGAATTCAGAATGCAAATCCAAAGAAGAAAACTGTTGTGGATTTTTAAAAAACTTGCATTGTTAGATAATCAATATAATGTTTGTCCTTTGACATTTTAAAAATAAAAATGCTAATACTGACAAGCAGGTAAAGGTGGCAAGCAAAATAGGCATAATACTGCATGCCAAACATGTCCTGCTCTCTTGTCAAAGGGTAATAGTTAGTTACAAAAATTAACATAAAAAATTGGAAAGAATTTAGCATTTCATTTTTTACCTTATTATTATGTATTATATAAATGTTGTTAGTGCATCCTAATTCAGTGCTCTGTGGGTGGAGACCTCAAAACAAGCCATCACATATGATTTGGTATAACTCATCACTTTCCTCAGAGCTCATTCTTAAAAAGTAACATTAATGAGTTCTTTATTCTGAATTTTCTTTCAAAGTCTGTCAAGTAAAACCTGAAATCCTCTATACTCTTAACACACACAAAGCTAGCATAGGCAGTGGGTATGTGAAGTCCACCTAACTGTAGTTTGTACATTATCAATCCTACCTAATGCTGATTTGCTCCAATTTCAGTTCAACATGTATAGGCATGTTAACATCTCTGTTCTTGAGACACTTGTCAGGTTGTAGCTCTTTATCTGGTTTGTTTCTGTAGCTCAGCAGACCACAGAACTTGTACAAGATTTCATCTCAGATCTCTTCCATACACTTGATAATGACTGGTAAATAATGACCGATTTATTCTAGAGGTCATCTTCTTTCTTATTCCTGGTACTTTATATTGCACATTTTGACACACATCACTCCAATGACTTGTTATCTACTGATAATACTGAAAACAAGTGATCAAAGAGCATGCCTCTTTTCTTAAATATACAGAAGTACCGGTAATATCCCCCTGAAGTACACTTCTGGATTCCTTTTATCATCTCCTGATGGGTAATAATGAACTCCTTCCCCGGGTAAAGAAGTGTAGCCATAACAGCAGCCTTAGAATGAGTATGGATCACTGCACCTGCACCTGAGATGAGAAAAAGAAGGAAAAATTGGATTTATGGGATTAAATTTAAAATGTGCCTATTAAGAACATTTTATTCACATCCTTGATTCACTTTCTTTGGCTAGAGATGTTAGCAAATGCTGATCTACTCTAATTAGTGGAAAATTACACAGGAATCTAAACAATGGTATAATTACCTACCTCTTAAGGATAATTATGGATTTTCTTAGGACACTAATGTCAGCTTTTAGTTAGTGACAAGGTTATAAGTTTAGGTTAAGTGCTGATCTGTTGGAAAACTGCTCTGCAGAGAGAGCTGGGACTCTGGTGGACAAGCTGACCATGAGCCAGCAACGTGCCCTGGTGGCCTAGAAGGACTGATCACCCTCGGTGAATCCATGCTCGCTGTCTCAAATCTTCCACATGCCTTAGTAGCATAACTTCAAGTAGGATCTGTTCATGATCTTTCCAGGTAGAGAGATAAGGCCAAGAGGTCAGTAGTTCCAAGCTTCCTTCTTTTTACACTTTTTAAAATGAGTGCAATATTTCCCTTTTTCAAGTCACCAGGGACTTCACTTGATCTGCCATGACTTTTTAACCATCATGGAGAGTAGCTTGGCAACTACATCAGCCAATTCCCTCAGGTCATATAAGCTTCTTGTACTGGAAGATTAGAAAAGACTCACTAAATCCTTTATAAAGCAACAGATATAAACCTTACACAACAGCAAAAGCTTTTTATTACTGTCCATCTATAAAAGAAAAGTTTCATACTTTTTATCACCTATCTAACTTAGAGCCATTGGTGACAGCCAATGGTGGTAATACCACAGTTGATGAATAGGCAAAACTGCTGGTATAAACTGCTTGTAAATCCCTCCACTGCTCCTGAAATCTATTAGTATACTGCACCAAAAATTACTGCTAAAAAGATGATGTATAAAACTACATGAGTACTTTAGAATATAAATTATGCTCATAGGACATAACCAGGGATTATTTTCCATTGTATACATTCCTTTGCAAATCAATTTATTTTCTAGTTCCATGTTAATCTCACTGTAACTTCCATGTATAAAGAATATGGTATTTAATTTCCAATTTCCTGGATGTGTATATACAGTGTTTCAGTAATCACTCAATTAGAAACATTCGCTACACACCTCTCAAAATGTAGGCATTCATAAAAAGAGGTGTGCACTGGCTTTTCTTTAATTTCTTGTGTGGTGGAGGACCGCTGATGTCCTGCTCATTCATATCACAAACAAACATATCTTCTGGCTGTAAGAAAGAAAAAAATGTTTTGATCTGCGATGATGCAAATAGTTATGTTTTCCTTCTAGGGGGGGCAAATACTTACATCATATATTTATAGAGTTAAAATCACATATGACATTGATAAAGTGCTGTAAAGAACCACATTTAATATAACTTCTAATAGTATTTACTGGCATTGTGTAATGTGAATTAATATTAGGTACTGGCTTTTTTATTTAGACTCCTACTAAGAATATATTTTTAAAACTGAAACTTTTTCAGAAAAAAAATAACCCATATTCCATGCATGGGAAGATGCAGACAATCAATATGACTGATAGATAAGCAAGCTTCAATATATTGGGGTTTTCACACACTTACATACAATCCACTCATTAGTAAGCACACTGGGCAATATCTTATTGGTTGGCAAGTAAAAGTTACACTTGCTCATCCCGTCCCCTCTGCAATTACTGCTGTTTCTAACTGTGGCACCTTGTTATTGTAACACAGCTGGATTCAAGGACATGTTATCTTTGCCTTTCCCATGAGAATCTTAGTTAAATCAGCATAGCTCCTTCATGTCTACTTTGTCACTCAGCCATTCTCCCACACCCATATATAAGTAACAGACAATAGATCAAAAGGAAAAGTAGTAAATTATTCAATAAAAGAAATGTATGTGTACTTTTCCTTCCCTTAAAGGACCAACAAAGGACATGAATATATTATATGTAGGTTTAATTCCACTTCTAGAACTACTTTTATAAACCTTGCTTTCAGTAGCTTTACATGAGTGTTACTTTTACATCAATCAGCTACTTATAATAGTGCAAAGTATTGTTTAGGGCAGCAATAAAACCTTCTTCTTTTAATGATATTTTTAAAATCAGTAGGAAATACAGTTGCAAGAGATTTCCTTACTCACTGTGCTCAATCCACTGCTGCTGCAAGCAGACCATCATGGTCGTGCCCCACTATGCCTTTGCCTGCCTTATTTGCTAACATCCCCAGTGAGCACTGCTGTGAAAAAAAAGCAGATAGAAACCCCAAGCTTCTATCAGTGAAGAGATTCCTTTCATGTCTCATTTTATGTACATTGGGATCTATAAAGCAACAAAACCTTTCAACATATTATTCTATTCTGGAGGAGTTCTTGCTGTCATAAAATAGTTATTATTTACCATTTTCCTCTCCACTTATATACTGGGTCTTTTCTGAATAGAGGACAGGTAGACCAAGTCACTTATTCATTGAGAGAGCCCATCTGTTTACCCATTTGAAATCACTCAAATGAAAATAAATAGATTAAGTGTTAACATTTAATTATGTATGTGCCACAGTAACTTAAAACTGTAGCCAGAAGGCTATGAAGCCATTCAAGCTTGACAAGGAATAAATTTCAACTTTAGTAACGTTCACCTAAAGCAAAGAGATTGTTAAGACTAATCTGCACTGGCCACTATAACACATATTGGCTTACTATGCTAGTGGACTACTGGGTAAAATCCTCAGTTGTTTGAATAAGGCAATCAATACTATAACAAGTTTCTAACTTTAAGAAACAAAAAATGTAACTCTAAATAAAGCTACTTTCATCCACCTCAAGATGAGATCTGAGGTAAAAATACAGTTCGACATACCTGTATTCTTTCCTTTTGGACTCCCGAGGGAGCGATGTAAATTTCATTCCTAGGAAAAGTTATAGACAGGGGAAAATTGATAAACACAAGGTTTTCCAACTGCAAAGGCATTAGAGCTCTCAATCCACTGAAAACAGCAAATCTAGCCACTCATAATTCAACAACTCTCTTGCTCCTGCCATGATTGACATACAGATGATTTTCAAAACAACCTAAACATGCAAGGGCATATGAAAGCTCCAACTTGAAGGTGTACAAAACCAAACTTTCAACTTCAGCATAAATCCGAAACACTAATTTTTCCTACAAATAAAAACAGCTTCCCCTTACAATAATTCTGAACTAAAATCCCCAGAATTCAGAATAATAATGGAACATAGTAAATGCAAGCAGACACTGATCTATGACAAAACTACTACTTAAAAATCTGGAAACTACCTGTAAGGAATATTAAGTATCTATAAAATTCTACAATGTTAATACTTGGGGATTTTTAAAATATGTAAATATGTTTTAAATGCATTTGCATACTTATTTGTGCTGACAAAAAATTAACATTAAATAACTGAAATTAAAGAAGACTGTAAAAAATTGGCATAAATTAGAATTACTTTTATATAGTATCTGAAATATTTACGAAACTAGAAAAAAAAATCAGCTTATCTCTCTGAATTGTAATCACTATTTGGTTTCAACAGTAACATACCAAATTCAGGAGCACAGAGACGTCTAGTGAAGAATGAGTCAAGTTACAAATACATTTCCTAAGGACCACAAGATTTTTCTAGATTGCTAGAAGAGCAACAAACTGGTGAAAGACCTATAAGCAGAAGTCTTATGAAGAAAAGCTGAGGGAAGTGGGGTTATTTAGTCTGGAAAAAAAGGAGGCTCAGGGGAGAACTTGATGCTTTCTACAACTACCTTAAAAATGGTTGTAGTAAGGTGTCGGTCAGTCTTTTCTTTGTAGTAGCAAGTGATAGAATGAGCATAAAGAATTCAAGATAATTTTTAATGTTCTATCCCATGTCCAAATAAGCATTTTTATCCTGAGTAGTTGATATGAACTGCACAATGACTGATTTGTTAGTTTCCTAAAATTTCAGCTTTTCTTTCACTGTTTCTTAGGTAACAATTCTAAGCTAGTCTGATCTCTGCTTTTTTGAAATATAGCTAAATATCCGAGTAGCTATAAAATGGCACAGCCACATGGATTACTATTTCTAGTCCAGCTATAACATTGGTAACAACTCAAATATCCATGTAGACTGAGCAACCATGTTATAAAGCAGCTGAGGAAAATTCATAACTACATCAGTACAATTCTCTGTTGACACCATTTGTATTGACACATCCAAGATGAATTACACTGAAATAATAAAAATGGTAGCTACATTTAGCCACCGATTAGAAGTTATTGCTAAACTAATCTTTAGTTTCCAAAGACAAAGAACTTCAAAAATGAAATTTAATTCTCTTATGATTCCTTAATTATTATTTTAGCTGTTGCTTTGCTTGTAAAATCAAGCAGGGAAGTGAAATGACCCCCACAAAGCCATTAAACCAGCACAAACATCAGCATTTAGAGCCTTTACATCATATATATTATGTGAAGTATACTAATTATATACAGCAATATATTTTAAATTAATATGCTGCATTTCAGACATTTCACAGTTAAAATGCTTCATATACATATTTCACATATTTGAATAGCAGCGGATGATTATGTCTGTATGTAAGTGTACGTCAGAAAAATGAGGTAAGACACTTTTAAGTTAGTGTCACAACATTCTGTGACTACAGACAGAATTGCAGGTACTGGGCAGGGTGTTTTGCAGAGTGAGGACATCTGTTTTTTTCAGTGAAGGCTGGGAAGAGCTCTGCCTCCATTAAAAGTTCATAAAGGATGAAAAACTGGAGACAAGCAAATTAAAAAGCAAAGTAATGGTCCTCATTAGTGGATACGTCAAAAATTGTTTTCTTGTTACCCGTCCTACTTTAATTGTATACTAAGAACATCTCTTTAGAAATTATCTCAGTAGAACAGTAATTTCCTTGTTAAAGAAACCACCTTTCCTGCAAAAAGTCTAGGTTTGTATTAATCTTGTCTAGCCAGGGCTATTTGAAAGCTGTGTCCCTGGTGTATCCCACTCTAAATTCCACACTCAATGAAACAAAATGGAGGAATACATTGATCCTTAAAGACAATCTATCTAACTTAAACAAATATAGGAAAAGGCCAGAAAAAGTCAGTCTCAGAAGCTGACTTTCTCCAGTCTAGCCACTTCTGTCCTATATAGTTAAATCTGGCATTTCTCCCTCTGTTTTCTTGCTCACTCTTGACTTTTAGATATTTTTTATGGAACTGAAATGCCCTCACAAACTACTGAACACAGCCACACTCTCCCTATAGTAATTCCATTCTTTCTTTTCCACCTTTACTTACCCATGTTTCAAGCTTATTCCTCCACCAGTTCCTGTCACCCAGCCTAAACCATAAAACAGTCGACAAAGCTCTGGAATAAGATATCTGGGATGTAACTTTTCCTAAAAACAAATAAAAGAAATAAATTAAAGCTATCAGAAAGATCACAAATTTGGGAGTTTAAACTTTGAAAATTAGTTTGAAGGGGTACTACTGTCATACTGCGGTATGACAGCGGAATTTATGTCTATGAACTTTACTTGCAAAGTAACTGCACTTGCACAATGAAACAAATACCCCAAAATTAACTACATGTTTCATTAGCCTTCTCAGAAAAAGATGTAAAGAAATCAAGGTTTTTAAAGCGCCATAGAATTTCGTAAGTTCACATGACTTGAAATAGAAATAGAATGCCACACTCAAGAGTACATGAAGGAAAAAGACCCCATGCCATTTAAGAAAACTCCTCAGGGACAACTTCGCAGTAGCTTATCAATACCTGAAGGGGGCCTACAGAAAGGCTGGGGTAGGATTTTTTAATAGGGTACAGGATGGCAGGACTAGGAGTAATAGATGCAAATTGGAAGAGGCTGGATAGAAGAAAGAAGTCCTTTACTGTGAGGGTGGTGAGACACTGGAACAGGTTGCTCAGAGAGGCTGCGGATGCCCCCTCTCTGGAGATGTTTAAGGCCAGCCTTGACGAGGTATTGAGCAATCTGGTCTAGTGTGAGGTGTCCCTGCCTATGGCGGGGGGGTTTGGATCTAGATGGTCTTTAAGGTCCCTTCCAACCCAAATCATTCTATGATTACTGTGAAAAAAAAATCAGAAATCTTCCCTATTCACACAGCTGAAAATTAACCTACTGCTATCTATCCCTTCCCCACTGAAAAGTACACACCAAGTATACTTTGACTAACAACATTCCTCATGACTCTGAAATGCACTGTGAATCTGAAAATATTAATGCATGTGCATTTCCAAATACAAAACAAGTTCATAGTATGTGTAAATTTCAGTTCCCCATTTCATTGTTTAGATCTACTTATACAGAATTCATGGTTGTACATAATTTTTATCTATTCATCTGTCATAACATTGAGTCCAACAGATCTTTTGACTCATATTTGAATGACATCACTATCTACTCCTAAACTAAGTACTACACTGGTCTTTTTCATTTCAAGTAAAAATTATCTGTTCTACCTTTGATGGAATAAGCTAATATTAAACAGCTTTATATTGCTATTATTAATTGAACACAACCATAACCCCCCAAGATTACAACATTCCTGCAGCCATTCCATGTTTCCCCTGTTTTGATTCATCTAGCTACTGTGCCATCTCTTCTCAAGACTGAACAACCCCAACTCCTTCAGCCTGTCCTCGTAAGGGAGGTGCTCCAGCCCTCTGATAATCTTCGTGGCCCTCCTCTGGACCTGCTCCTACAGCTCAATGTCCTTCTTACGTTGAAGACTCCAGAACCGCATGATGTAATCTAGCACGATGTACTCTAGCACGATGTCTGCTTATTTGATCAAGTGAAACACAGCCACTCGCATTGAGGTTGTGGTAACTTAAAGAAGCAGCTACCAGTCTACAAAGCTCACAAACACAGAAAAAAAAACCGAAACGAACCTAACCTGCCCCCCCAAGTTACTGCAAATAAATACATAGGGCTCTAAAAGTCCTGCAACTGCAGCCAGGATGGCGGCTGGCAGCATTTTGGAAAGTGCTGTAAATCTTCGCTACACTCTCTGCTAATTAGTAACTACGAAGGTTACAAGCTAATTACTAAGGTTACAAAAATAGCCTCAAGAACATGAGTGGATCCTGGAGCAGCCGCGGCCACAAAGCGCCCCTGGCCTGGGGAAAGATCAAGCACGCAGCCGTCAGCAGCATCGCGGGTGGCCACAGCAAGGCGCGGGCACGCCAGTAGAGCCCTTCGCTATCCCGCCTCAGGCCTGCAGGAGCCCCCCCCGCAGCCGCAGAGGTCCCTAGGCCGCTACAGCAGCAAGAGAAGCGGGCGCGGTACAGCCCAGGCCACATCGCCCGCCGCTGTTTTGCTTAAGGCCAACGCTGCCGACGAGCCCAAAGTCGCTTTAAAGCTGATGCGGACTTAGGGACAGGTGCTGAGCGCGAGGTCTGTGCGCTGCCCCTCGTTACCTCCGCGGCATTGCAGTCGTTGGTGGCGGTAGCTGCGGGTGTCGCCATGGCGCCGATGAGACGGCGAGTGCGGGGTTCCTTCTCGGGAGTTTCCCTCGCGGTCCGTCTGCCTACCTCCTCACCCCCGGCGGCGGGGCACCGACACAAGCAATACGCCAGCGGACGGCGCAAGGCCCCAAGGCGGAGGCGGATCGGCGGGGCGGGGCGGGGAGATCAGCCCACCTTCGGCTGCTCGGATCGGGAGAGATGGGGCAGTAGCGGGAGTAACCGCAGAGGAGATGCGGGCACAAGCTGGAGGCTGGCAGGGTCACGAGAAGCGCGGACGCCTCTCTATTAGATTCCTGCTTGTATCTGTGTTGATAGAGGCAGTCAGGCCCGAAGAGGGGAGGGGCTGAACGGCGGCGGCTGGCCCAGTGTTAGCGAACGCTGAGGACGCGTTAGCGAGGCCGCTCCCCGGAGGCTTGGCTGCGGGTGTGTCGCCGTTTTTTCTGCTCAGGCAGTGAGTGAGACAGCCCTGGTCCCGCGGAGGGCAAAGGAGAGAACAGAAGTAAGATGGCAGCTTCCTTGTGGCTGAGCAGCGGCAAAGGGATACTCAGGCTCCTGCTAAGGAGTTGGCCTGCTCTGGGCACAGGCGTCTCTTGTAGTGGTCGAGGAGGCTGGAGGCTTTTGCACGAGACCCGGAAACTACAGGGTGAGTGATGGGTTGGATCCTGCAGCCTTCATTATTAGTCGGGGCCTGCGCTGGGGGACGAGGGTCGGTGGTGCTGGGGGAAAAGTAAAGGTTATGCTAGGTGGTGGGGAGATGGGAGTGCCTGTTGTTAACCAGGTAGGTGGTGAGGCAGAAAGGGGGCTTGATGTACTCAGCAGGGGAGACTGGGTGGCAGTGACTTACTGGGAAGTGTTTGGGAGGCTATTGTAGTTCGCCAAGGTGCTCTTTGGTTTGGTCTCCCGAAGTACTAGTACATCGGGAAAGTAGCTGATAGGAGAGAATTCAGAGAGAGGCATGATAATTATTAAAGGACTAGAAAATGTAAGAACAGAGAAAAAAATGAAGAAATTGAAGCCTTGAGAGGAAAACGGATTGATGATGGGTGAAGTCTTCACATATATAAATATTCTTCAGTGGATGAGAAAAAGAATTGCTTACAATTAAAAATAGTGCAGTGTTTTATAGGTTTAAGTGTGGTTAAGTACAGACAGAGGTTTTTTTTAAATGGAATTTTTATTTGATAGAAATCTACCTGTGTGGTTATGGCAACAGATACTTTTTCTCCTCTCAAAAATTAGTTGTTACAGACTTACCAGGATGATATCCTGCTTAGCTTCTGTATTTTCCTCTAACAGATGTATGAAAAGTTTTGGTTGCCCAAATGTGGTTGTGTCTTTCTCTACTTTATTAGTTACAATGTGGAAATAATTTAAGAAATAATTAGTTTCTGCACTGCTGAACTTCTCTGAATGCAGGCATCTCTATGCATGAGCATTGAAAGTATGTACACAGAATGAATAAGTTGGTGAGACTGGAATAGAGAAAATGGAGTTGAAGTGCACCCCTTTTATTTGTTTTTGTGGTTTTTTTTTTCCTTTGCATAAGCATTTGTATTGTAGTTCCACAATTGGTTTAATTAAATTTTAATTCTGTGCTAGTTCCTGCTGCCCACTTGGGATGTTGATTTTGTTCATATTGCTGTATGATGAGCAAGACCAGGAAACTAACATTACTGAAATTGTATTTCTTTTTGTGATTAGGTCAGTAGAATCCATTGACCACTCTGGATAACTGGGCGGCAGCATAGGTACTAGTACTAGTATTGGTGATGTGAATAAAAGTGTGAACATGAACAATTGGGGCAGAAGACTTATCAGCTCCATTTGGTTACTTCTTGGATTGATATTAGGTTAACGTAATCCAAGATGCATGGCTTAGAACTTCTTCCCTGAACTGGCACCATTCAAAATGCAATCATTGTGCTGCCTTACAAAATTAGATTTGTTATGTTGCAGAGAGAAGTGCTTTTCTTGTTTTAAAAACACTTTTATTTTGTAGCTATGAAATAATTTTAAAGTGTACAAGTAGTGTTAACAGATGTGTTCTCTAAAGTTTTTCAGTGAACCTACTGACTGCATCAAGACAACTGAGAGTAATCAGAGATTGAGTTTTATAATAGGTGTCACAGCACTGTTAAGTCTGCTGAGATCTTTTGTTGTGCATTACTTTAATGGGTATTGTAACTAATGTAATTTTGTGTATAATTCTGCATAGAAGTTAGAAGAAAAAGGGAAAACAATTTGTTGGTACACTTACATTTTTGCTGCCATGGATATCTGTGTTTCCAAGATTATTTCTGAAGATACCATTCTCCCCTAGATAGCTCAGTTTAAAAATTACTTGAGATGATTTATTACTTTCTTAGTGCTCTGCTCCCAAAATTTACTTAGTGTCGTGAATAATTTTCTTTCTTGAGTATGCCAGCAAAAGCATGTAATGGATCTTGAGTTTTGCTGGTGAGTATGGGAGTTGTGGAAGGGGAGGAAGGAAACAACTCAATTCAATTTTTCAGTGTAGGGATAAAATCTTCTCAGCTCTCTGTTAATTCAGTTTTTGCTTGGTTGTTGCAACTGACTAGAAGTTTGCAATGTATTTTATAAGTAATTCATGCTGGCTTTGTGTTCATGTACTTAAGCTGCTATTTAACAATTCAGCTTTAATTACCACAAACACTGAAGTAGATTAGAAATGCATGTAACTTTTGTGTGGGAGAACACAGCAGAATTTCAAGCACTACCCTTTAGCAACTATCATTGAAGTTGTGGATCATAGGTCTTATTTTAAAAAGGAAGTTATCTGTTACATTTTTTTGTTGTTGTATCAATTTGGGGAACAATGTATACATGTGTAAATTATTTTGTATTTTAAGCAGTAGTTGAACTTCAAGTGAACAGTTTAAAGGAAAGCAACTGCGACATCAGTGATCATCTTGGGATATGGTTTAAGTTTGCAGAAACAACTCAGTATTTTATAGCCAGAAATTTCATTTTCTGAATGTAATCACCACATAGAATAGTGTATTATTTGCATGTATTTTTGTTTTGAAGTGAAATGTTAGCAGCCTTTCAGGTAGTACTACGAGACTTGCAAGGTCTGTTTTTTAACATCTTCAAAGATAGTGGAGCATGGGGCTTATTAACAGGGTTTATCTTAGCTCCCCATGCCTTCCCAAATAGGAGTATCAGAACACTGAAGTTTTTTATCCAAAACATCATTTTCCTCTAAGCTGTTTGATATATTGACCTTTCTCAGGTAGCAGAAAGGATCCTAACAAGCCTTTACTAGTTGCTGGGCCTTACAAGATTGTGTGGTGTGGTTTTACTTTAGTGTGACTGATCGTAATAAGTCATTAAGTCGTTAAGTGCCTAAGAAGATTGTTAGCCTAATGTACTTGGTATTAAAGGCATAGTCATGTACCTTCTCAGGTCAGTTTGAGTGCTGCTCCTCAGCTGCTGTTAATATTCCTGCTATGAGGCATGATAGTGTAGAAAATGCTACAGGCATGTGCCTTGATTTTGTAACTCTGTCTATCCTGTGGTGTTTTTTGAGGGTGTGTGTTTGTTGTTGGGGGTGTGTTTGTTTTGTTTGATTTGGGTTTTTTTCTGTGCTTGCTGCTGCTTTAGGTACATCTTAAGATGTTAGGATCATAAATGGCTGGTAAGGTTATATTTGCTACAGCTTTTGCATTTCACTTTTTTTAAGAAATCACAGAATGGTTTGTGTTGGAAGGGACCTTTTAAAGATTATCTTCTCCAACCAACCCTGCAATGAACAGGGATATCTTCAAGTAGATCGGGTTGCTCAGAACTCTGTCCAGCCTGACCTGGAACACTTTCAGGGATGGGTCATCTATCACCTCTCTGTGCAACCTGTTTCAGAGTTTCAAGGCTCTCTGTAAAAACCTTCCTTATATCTAGCCTGAATCTCCTCTCTTTTGTTTGGTGTGTGCATGCTTCAGCAGTGTGTGGAATAGTCCCTTTCAGTCTCCAATTGACTTGGTGCTTGCAGTCTTCTACTGCTACCTCTTACCTTTTCCTCAGTTACTGCAGATTTTTGTTGAATTTGTGGATTTTCCATCAGATGTGTGGTTTTCAGCCTGTTTAGATGTTTGTTGTGGCATGATGTTCCTTTCCTTCTTATTTGTCTCTTATATAAGAAGTGTCTGGTTTCACAGGGCATTGTGACTGTTTTACAACTCTTTATTTACTGAAAAATGTGAACTTATGAAACATATTTTACATTTTTAAAAGAATATTCTACCTTCTTAAAGTACATCATAGTACTTTACATTGTGGTGGGTTTGGCAAGACCAGTTAAACTTATGTCTAAAACTTCAGACTTGGAATTTATTTTTTTTTTCGTTTTGAACTTTGGGAAAATGAGATTATGGGCTTGACTTTGGTGTGCTCAGCATTAACACAGAGTTCATAATCAAAATATAAGTATTTAGCTTTTGGTCAAGAGTGATAAAGGATTCTAACAGTTGGCAAATATGTTCAGCACAGTTATAATCCATTCTGTTCTCACACTTGCATTCCCATGAATAGAAGTCTGAGGATGAGACAGAAGATGGCTATCTGTCTGGCATTCTGGTCATACATTCATAATCATGCTGCAGGTATGCTGCATAACTAGGAAGAAGAACTTAGGTAAATACTACCCAGGAATTTATGTGTGGTCTGTATCACATCACAATTCAGCAGCAGGGGGGCATTAATAGCTCTCACCCAACATCTCTTGATTGTCTTGAGGACCGACATACATGTATAAATGTGCATCTGTGTACATGTTCTCTTCTCTGGACTTGCATATGTCTGAGAAGTCTTACATTCAGACTTCCTTTCCTACCAAACAAGTCAGAAATGAGAGGAAGACTCCTGGGACATGTCTCATTCTCTCATGGCTTGGAATAAATCCGAAGCTGTAATGCAGCATTCTAATCAAGGTTCTACTCAGAGACAGTTACGTGCTAGCTGCTGATTTTTTTTTTTTCCTCTAGTTTTATTCTAGAGCTGCTTTTTTCATTCTGCACATAATAGCTTGTGTGTAGTTGAAGCTCTAAGCGAATTGTAGATTTTCTGTTTCCTTTTCTAGTGGACAAAAATTGAATAACTCTATATCACTTGTATGCATTCTAGGATTTTTCAATAGGTCATGCTGAACTGAAGGATACTTGAAATAAAAGTTTCCCTTTTTTTTCAGTAAGCATCAGTATTTGGTAATGGCTAACATTTTCATTAGAAATTAACTGAATCAAAATTGAAGAAGCACAAGTATCTAAAGTTGTCTTCATCAGCTACAAAGTTTCTGTATATTTTTATTTAAGACAGATTTTAATTTGCATAATACTTTGCATTATTTATCACTTAATACATTGACTCTTGTTCTGCATGTATGGAGGTTCTATAGCTAGTGCCTTGTTTTCCTTGGTGATCTTGGGTGAGTATGCCTAACTATAACCTTAAAAGAAGATCATCATAGTGAATTTATTTTTCCATCTATCTTTCAGATTTATGCACTTAGTTTCATTTGTGTTAAGCAACTAACAGTGAAAATAATTATACTGAAAAAGTATGTAGTCTAAATAATTGTGCTCTTTTTGTAGGTACAAGTGGTATTAAAGTTCTCATGCCTGCCCTTTCTCCTACAATGGAAGAAGGAAACATTGTGAAATGGTTGAAAAAGGAAGGTAAGGTAGCATTTGCAATGGCCACATTTGTTGCAATGGTTCACCTACGTAAATCTGTTTTGTAAGACTAAGACCATTCTTTGTGGTTATACCTTATTATTTTGGTATATAGATGCTGCGGTCTTGAACAGTAAGTGCTTTGAAATTGTTGGCTCTTGGAGTGTTTTTTCATTTAGTTGCCTTCCAAAAGGTTGTGTGTTTTGGGGGAAATGCTTCTAGGAAATTCCAGGGTGAATGTATTGCTCCTAATTTCTAGTGTTCTCGTACTGATCATTAGTGTTGGAAGTGTGAGAGCCTTTGCCTTTGTGGAGAGTTTCTTTTTCATTAATCTGTTGTGCTGCAGAATAATATGAAAGAAATGGTATTTTTATACTTACTACTCAGGTCTTGCATTTTAATTTCAACTACATTGTAGTCTACAGTTAAAGCCAATGGGTTGCATATGCAAAGCAACAAATAGGGTTGTGATGTTGGACTTCAGGAAAACTAATTTAAATCTTGTCAAGAAACTACTTATTGTGATCCTGTGGTCTAGGGCTTTGGAAGCTAAGTGGCCACACAAAAGCTAGCTGATAATCAAATACCTCTCTCTTCAAGCTCAGGATTGGTGCATCCATAAGAATAAGCTGCCAGGCAAGGAAAGCAGGAGCATGGTTGAACAAGGAGTTTCTGAAAAATCTGATGTCATGGATGTACCCTAGAGCACTGAGGGAGCTGGTGGAAGCTATTGCTAGGCCAATCTCCATCAGCTTTGGAAGGTCCTGGAGAACAGATTGAGGTGCTTGAGGACTGTTGGAAAGCCAATGTCATTCCAGTTTTCAAAAAGACCCAGGAAACCATGGGCTTGTCAGCCTTACCTCCATCCCTGATGATACCATTGTATCAAAATGATGGAACATCTCATTTTGAGTATTATCTCAAAGCATGGAGGAAGAGAAAGCTATTATGAGTAGTCATCATAGGTTCACCAAGGGGAAATCATGTTTGACTAATCATTAGATTATAAAGCCTTCTATAATGTCATGGCTGGATGGATGGATGGATGTGACAATGGATGGTGTCAAACTTAGTAAGGCTTTCAAGACAGTTTGCCACAGCATCCTTGTGGAGAAGCTTTGCAAATGTGGGTTATGTGAATTGGCAGTGGGGTGGATTGCAAACTGATTGAAAGATACAGCTCAGAGGGTTGTGATTAGGGGCACAGGGTTTAGTTAGATATCAGCCACAAGTGAAGCTCCCAAGGGGTCAGTACTTGACTCAGTCCTATTCAGTATATTCACCAATGACCTGGGTGGAGGAGTAGAGTGTTTTCTCAGTATGTTTGCTAACAATAGCTGACAAACCAGGAGGCTGTGCTGCTGTACAACTCTGTAGAGTTTGTTGGAGAGGAATCTAATTAAATTCAACAAGGGCAATTGTAGGGTGTTGTACCTAAGGGGTAATAACCCCATGCACTAATAGAGGTTAGGGGCTGACCTCTGTGACACTGAAATTATGCTGTAACTGTGCTTTACGTAGGTTTCTCTCGTTTTCTCTCTCCAGTTTAATGTAAAACCCTTCAGTTTAATATAAAAACTGGATTATGGACATAGGTTTAGATTCCAGGTAGCAGTTGTTGATTGGTATAGGATCCAATGCATAGTTCTAGATGACTTTAGGAATATATTTTGTACTCAGACGTTTTCTAAAGAGATGAACGTGTCAGGAGAAAAGAAAATCTCTTAATGCATTGTGTCTTTAACAGACACGATTTGAAGAGCTAAACTTGTGGTTTGAATATAGTATATTGCCTTATTTGGCTCATCTGTGACCATAATTAGTTCCTATAGATTTTTTTTTCCTTTGACAATGTGAAAAGTAAACATAATGGCAACATTTTAAAAAGTGACGATAAATTTTGAAGAAAAAAGCAGTGACTTAATGCTTATACTTCTGTCTGCAAGGGATACTCATGACTACATAATTGTCCAGAGATCTGGTCATGTAAATGTAGTGTAATTGCTGAATATAAATGCTTCAGAATCTCATATCCCTGAAGAGAAATATTTTAAAATACTTGACAGAAGATAGTTGATAGCTGCATGTTAAGCGACCAGCAGGGGGCAGTAGAAGACTGTTTTAAAGTTTTGCTCTTAATATAAATTACCAGGTGAATTTGATTTTACGATTTCACAGCACAGAAAAATGATTTCAGTACTGCAGAAGGTAAAGTGCTGAATTTAATTGACAGCTTTACTATTTCTTTCTCATTGTTGATGCAATTTCGTGTTAATTCCTGTGGGTAGTAAAATCAACCTGGTGCTTCTAAAAATATTTATTCACTGTGTATGAATTTAATGTTGGTGAAAGATGATAGGCTGACAGCCATGGAGGCTGAAATCTTCTTGTTATGTGCAGGAAACAGCATAGCCAACAGTGTTTGTGAGGTGTAACTGCTGCTTTCTGAAATGTTGACTCCAGAGACTTTATTCTCTGTTCTGTCAAGTTTGATTTCATTTGCAAAGAGTACCTTTCATGAGCTGGATATTTGTCTGTCAGTAGAACATCATGCAGGCTATTGAATGTCAATTGGATGTGATTCTTCTGGAGGGAAACTTGACTTTGGTAGCGATGTAGAGAGGCAGGGGTCAGTGTCTTCTCTGAAGTAGCAGGCAATAGGACAAGAGGAAATGGCCTCAAGTTGTGTCAGGGAGGTTTACATTTGCTATTAAGAAAAATTTCTTCACTTGAAAGGGTTGTCAAGCATTGAAACAGACTTTCCAGTTAAGTGGTAAAATTGCCATCCCAAGAAATATTAAAAAGATGGGTAGCTGTGTTGCTTAAGGACATGGTTTAGTTGTGGTATTAGGTTGGTGGTTGAACTTAAAGATCCCTTCCAACCTGGAAGAGTCTGTGGTTCAACCTAGCTTTAAGAACTTTTTCTAAAAACACAAAAAAAACCCCCAAAACAACAACAACAAAACCCAAAGAGCAGCTAAGATTTTTGCAAAGGCATTATATGTATTCTCACACAAGCTGCCATTCAGGTAGCTTGTGTTATAAATACCTCTCTATTAGAAAAGGGTAAGAGCAAAGATACTTTCTGCAGAATTCTTTCCTGTCCTAGCTCTCAGGAAAGCTTCCTGGTAATTGACATCAAAGTAAGCATTAATTAGGAGTTACTACAAATTCTGCAGTCTTTAACGGAAGTAACTGATCCATTCTTGTACATGTGTACTGAAACACGTGAATTTTTGAATGGTGCTATGAAATGTTCTTCTTAAAATTGTATTTAATTAATTACATTCCAAATTTAAGACCAATTCTTGCATGCAGGAGTGAAAGGGAAACTAAAGTGGTTTGCTCAGGTCTCCAAAGACATTTCTTATTGTTGTTCCTGTGCAATAGAATCCTTAGAGTGCTGTGGCCAGCATCTCCTACCCTAGTTGAGAGATACATCATGTGACAAACACATGAATGAAGGTATTGGTTTTGGCTGGCTGTTGGAATTACTGCTGCAGGTTGATGACCACTGAGATTTCTAATGGTGTAAACACTTAGTCTGATTGTAGGTTGATAGACAAGAATAATTAAGGTAAAGAGTTAAGCTCCTTTCATCTTGCGTCTTAGCTCTGCAGATTACAGAATTTGCCCAATAATTTCATTTTTTAGCATTTATGAAGTATTTACCTAATGGCCTGATAAGTGGAGTATGTGAATTAATGCTCCAGGGGGATGAAAACATGGTATACTGCCTGGAATTTTGCTGTACTGCATTAAACCGTTTATGCTCTAGTTATTGCAAAGTGCAGAGTGGTAATTAGATTATTAAATTAAGATTAGGTGCTACATGATGTATTTGCCTGCCTAGTTTGACAATAGGAATATTTTTGACATACAAAACTATGTGAGTGAGCTTTGAATGTTACTTCAAAGCTTTGTTTACTACTGTAAAGATCACAAGGATTATAATACAACTACCTTAATTAGAAGGTGAATATTAAGTAATTATTTAACAAAAAAAGTGTTTTCTCCCTTACTTAAATACAGGTAACCTATACTAGGTTTATTTAAATGATGAAGTACAGCAGCGAGTGTTATCAGGAATTAAATGGTTAGAGAATACTGAAGTAGCGTTTCTGGTACTGGGAAAATATTAGAATTTTACTTTGTGTAAAACTTGTAGTCATATGTTAGGCTTTTATATATATTGTCCCAGATTCTTAGTGATCTGTAAGAGAAGGGAATCATATTTTGTTAGAGGCCAAAGCATTCAGCTACCTCTAAGTCTGTCAGTGTAACTTCAATTTTAATGTTGGCTGTCTAGTCAGTGTCAGCCTATTGAAGGAATCCAGACCCGTTGTACCTATCTTAGCTGCTAGCAGATGTTCTGCAAAGTGTTTCTTCAAAATCATGGGATTAATGTAATTTTGTTGAATTGTTACTGGATCTATGTAATTTAGTGAAAACAATTTCTAATGCTGGTGCATATTTTGCTCGAAGTCTATTACTAGGAAAATGGAAATGGAGGAAACAAAGTTATAGACATGCTTCCAAAGAGATTAAAGATCCTGAGGCTATTATTTGAGCATCTTTAATAGAGTACAGACAAACTAGGGACCTGTGATAATTAATTGAAGATGATGTTGCCTGTGACAGTTATCTTAAAATTTGGTTTTAAAGAGCTCCCTTTGACTTACAGTTAGCAATAAATATGGAAGGCTTTTATTCATAGCAGCAATAGTGTTCTGGAAATAAATTTCATTGTCTGTTCTTCCTGTTGAAAAACTAACTGTAAACATCAGTATTTGGAATATATTAATGTTATTCTTGCACCAGTTTGTGTCTCTGAATCTTAGAATTTTATTTGAAAGTGAAAGACACAATATATGGTGAGGGAGGATCAACTAGCTATAGAATATATTAAAGAATCTAAAATGCTTGTATTATATGGATAAATTTCATCTTCTATTAAGTAGATCTCAAAGAAAGTATAGGATAAGTGTTCTTAAGCTCTGTTATATTTTGCAGGTGAAACAGTGAATGCCGGAGATGCATTGTGTGAAATTGAAACAGACAAAGCAGTGGTTACCATGGAGTCAAATGATGATGGCATATTGGCTAAAATACTGGTAGGGATTCTGCCTTTCTGAGTAGGATGATGTAACTTATCAGATTATTTTTAGCATATTTTCACATATTTTCACAAAACCTAGTTTATTTAGTGGAAGTTCCTTCTGCTTGGCTTTCAAAATAGTGCACTTACTAGCATTCCTGGGAAGAAATTATTGTTGTATTTGTTTTGTGCATGTACTGAACTATTGGTGCATAGTACAGAATTCAGTGTTTAATTTACTGATTTTTTTGGGTGTTTTGTACCTTATGAATTGTGACCATGAAATTGCAATTTCTCATATTTTACTCTTGAGTTATAGAGAAATAAATTACAGTCAGTTGCTTGGAATAGGGAGTTTTGAATGGTACTTCACTTTGAATGTGTGATCTCTGCTAGGTTATTTTCTGATGAACATTGGAGATGGAGCATCTTACAAGATGGGCTGACACAGATGGCAATTCCTAGAATTTTTAGTTTTTAATAATATTCACAAAGCAAAATCATCTAGACTTAATTTAAAGAACAAGAACTTTGGATGAATATGAAGTTTTCTGAATGTAATTTTGGAATGTTTGTGGGAGAGATCATATTGGAAATCATGTTCAATTCGTTTTTCTGAAATTTTCCAGAAATGGCATTCAAATCTGTGAAAACTAGCCTCTAGTACTTCCAAAAAATGATAAATTGGGTAGAAAACAGTGGATAATTTTAAGGATGATTTTTGAAGTGAATTTGCAGTTTTATTAAGATAAAACCAATTTTATAACAATTGTAGAAAAACTAGTTGGGCCACCAAGTAGGCAGCTCCATGGAAAAACAAGGTCCTATAACATAGTATTTCTCAGGTTTAATGCATATATGAATGTAAAAAGAACTTCTTACTGAACTTAAACATCCTACTTTGTTTTGCAAAAACTTGTGAAATTACTTTTTTAATACAAAGTATCTCTCTGCATTTACTGGTGCTACTTTGTTCAATTATGTGAAGAGGAAATAGGGGGATTGTCTCTCTCAGAAGTATTAAGAGGCATTAGGAGAAACATAGCAGCCTCCAATACTGTTTTTTCAGGTTTCTTTGATTGTGATCCATGACAAGTACAGGTAGCATCAATACTTCAGAATTTTTCCTGTCTTGTATTCTGAAAACAGTTCAACTTCCAAAATTTATTTGTGTATTGGTGTTGTGATGTATCTTCTTAACAGATCAAAACCAGACTTTCCAATAACTTTATATCACTGTTATGGGGTACTGACCACACAGCCTTTAAACAAGATATCTACATCATCCAGTAACAATCATGCACCAAGAGTTGAGTCTGACAAGAAGTTGCCACGAGGTGGTAGAATAACTGTGTCTTTCAGAATAAGAGATGAAAGGCAGCTGTATTGGAGTAGTTTCAACTTGCTATTCTGCAAGCCTAAGCCTTTCTTGTAACTTAGAAATGGTAGGCTTAACCATTGGAGTTCAGAAAAGATAAATAGATAGTCTTTTATTACAGTCTCCTAAAAAGTACAGAAGAAGCCTGATGATTGGGAAACATTATAATAAGGGCATAATGAGATGAGAAAATGATGGAATGATGGATATTTTTTTTTAAAGATCAGGTATGATCCTTAGTACTCTTTCTGCAGTATCCTGTGGCTATTTCTGTGCTATTCTGAGAGTTCAGTAGATGTTTGTTTAAGGTGTATAACATTGGGTTTTCTCAGGTTTATGGAGGGGGAGATGATGTATTACTGAAAAGACTCCACTTCCAATGGCCATTCAGAGGTTTCATATGTGATGTGGCTGCTGGAAAATAAAGAATGTTTGATGCATTTATGTTACCAGACAGCTGGTATCTAGCTGCAGCTTACTCACTTCCTGAAAGAAATTGGGCAACAAATGTGTTGTTTTCAGCCACAATTCTGCTCCATTTTGACTGAATTCATTAGCGAAAGTTGATTCAAATGACACATTATCAGCCTAGCACTTTCCTTACATCTAAAAGGTACAAGGGTCATTAGAGGAAATAAATTCAACTCCTGTAACTGTTTTTTTTTTCCTTGACTATATAATGAAAGTATGTATGTATTAAGAAAGAGCAGGCCAGCACTAGAACAAATACAAATATATTGCTTTTCTGTCTCAATAGGTCTTTTGGTGATTGTGTAAAATACAGTAAAATATTAAATGACTGAATGAAAGTATTAGAAGGATTTTGAATGGTGATTATTATTTTAACTCTTTTGCCAGATATACTTATTAGGTTGTTTAGACCAAGATTGAGTGGTGATTGATTATGGGATTTAAAAGCTAATACCATTTTTGTCTTGTCTTGGTTATGCTTACACATAGTAATAGAAATATTGTGAAGCTGGTTTTTCAACTCTTTCAGCATCTGGAACTCTGGGGCTAATTGAGATTTATGCAGAGAGGTTTCTCTGGTATTATATATTACGAAAATGTAGAAGTAATTAAAAAATCCAGGAGATATGGAGTTAAGCAAAATAATAATTTTGTTGTTCTAGTTTGGAGTTGCAAAGCTGTGTGTTTAAAAACATACTTTTTAAAAACGTGTGCATGTGCTTTAAAAATCATATACTGCAGTCATATGGGCTGGAAGCTTGTATTGGTAAATAAAAAATGCTGGAGATGTCACATAACTGTCTTGGAATAGTGAACGTGAAGAACATTAAAAGCATTTGTCCTGCTTTGAAGTGTGGAAGTTGACAGTATTGATGGCTTTGAATGCTCATATAATGCTGGGTTATACACGATGCCTCACTAGTGTTAAGTATTGTGTTTCTGAAGACTCAGTCATTTCAATTGGATTTCTGCATGTGTTGTCATGCCAATAAAATACTCCAACAACAAAATTGTGGTAAGGACTTCAGCACCACGAGCATGTCGCAGTTCATCCAGTTACAGTATATAGACTGCTTTTACTCTGTTACATGTGCAAGCCTTTGTAAAATAAAGATGTGCAAAAACATTTGGTTTATAGATCAGGAACTGCTGCATATTAGTATGTTGTGGGGAGTATTTTGAACTTGGTGAGACATACCTGTTTTGCATCATCACTAATGTGTGTTCTGATTCCGGTGGAGATAGGGTTAATTTTCACAAGGAGCTAGGGCTCTCAGACTGACCAAAGGGCTGTTTTGTCCTATTTTGAGCCATGCCAGGGAGCTGCTGTCTGGGGGTGGAGTGGAAATAGAATATGGTCAAGTCTTGATGGACTCTTCTTTTCAGAATATTAATGGAGACAAATCCATCGAGAAATCAGAACAAGGAATACTGAACTGAGTCTGAAATAACTTTTTCATGTAGTAAATACTTTTCAAGTATTACACTGGAATTTACCTGATGTTCATATGGGGGGGAAAAAAAGTAAATTGCAAAACTGTCTGAGGTGTTTTATCCAAATTTGCTGAAAACTGCCTTTACTCCTATTTCTTAGGTGTAATTTTGGTCCTTCCAGTGTCAGAGTTGGGTAAACTTATGAAATCTGATGAGCTCATCAGTGGAGATGTGTGCAGATAGCAGTCTTAATGAGTAGTATCATTTTAGGATTACCATCTGTCTTGTACAGTCTTTATGACATTCTATTTTATCATTGGTGTTTCACCGCTAGATAACTCAGTTAAGATAACTAGGACATGGACAGCAAGATGTGATGTATAATTTTTATTTTCTATGTCTGCCCATGGATTTGCATTTTCTTGGATAAAATTCAGCACTGCAGATGCATACAGGCTGGAGATGAGGCAATGTTAGTGCAGTATGGTAGAAATGTAATATCTGCTTCCTTTGATAAGAAATCAATTCTGTTTGAACTGGTACAGTCTTAAGTTGTGTTTGGCTTTCTGTAGTCTGTCTTTATATTTGAGCTGTTACTGCATTTGGAAAGCTGAAGATTTGTGCTTCTGCAACCATTTCAGAGACTTTTGAAAGCCTTCATTAGGTAGTTAACCTCACTGCTATACCTTTTATCTACCAAAGCATCAGCAAAATGGTTTGACTGTGTAATAGGTATCCTTTTGTTTTAAATGGAACATCTAGTATATTTCATATACTCATATTTCATATTTCATATATCATATAGTCTAATTAGATTAGATTATGTTTAGATTTCTATACAATTTAAATTTCTTGTCAGGTGTTCCTTGGAACAGTGATTTACTACCATCTATACAACTATTAGTTTCTTAATGGACAGACCAGTTATTTGTCTCCAGTTATGTTAAACTAGACCAACTTAGGAGGTAGAAGTTAGTGAAAATAAAATGTTATTTTTTTTTAAAAGAAGTAATGAGACACTGCTGTAGTTATGGGATTTGGTTTCTCTTGGCAGCATTATCATGGTGGTACTCAGTACTCTCTGACTTGCTTACTTTGGTTTCTGAGTGGGATTTTGGGGAATAAGTTAATATTCCCTCCTTATAATAATAGTACCTGTAATTAATTGCAGTCAAGTCATCTTATTAGTAGTATTTTTTAGTATAATAATTTCTCAATGAAGTGTTTTTAAGATGCTTGAATATTTTGCAGTGCAATATATAACAATATTCTCATTACCTTAAATTTAGGTAGAAGAAGGAAGCAAAAATGTACGCTTGGGCTCACTAATCTGCCTGCTGGTAGAGGAAGGACAGGACTGGAAGCAAGTTGAGGTACCAGCTGATAGCAGTGCTCCATCTTCTCTGGCTCCACCAGCACCTGTATTTACCTCAACTCCTGAGGGTCCTTCAGTTTCAGTTCCTCCTAAACTAGAGCATCGATCTGGAAAATTGCAGTAAGTTTACATTTTTGTGATAAAATGTAACTTCATAAATCAGTAGAGATGAACCAACAAGGATGTTTTGTTCATTTTTGCCTAGAATTAAGCTGTTAGTTTAAAGGTTTTTAGTGCGTGCCAGAATATTGTTTTCCTTGTAAGCCAAATAAGTTAGTTTGAGCAACGTAATTTTATTAAGATACCTTCTATGGTGGTACATTTCATTTTAACGTGATTGCTTTATGGAGATTTCCAAGCTTAGATTAGGAAGGAGCTGTGTTTAGATATGATGCACACTAAAGCTTATTTATCAGATGCTCAGTTTATCTGTAACTTCGCTGTTTCTTAGGATAAAAAAATAACTGAAGTCATGTCACACTCCAAAACTTTGGCAAGTTCTTGTACTTTTGATACTAGAAAAAATGTCTTCAGAACAATGGATTATGAATAAATTTTAAGTGTGGGGTTAGGTGCTCTTTGTTAGGTTTTTGTTTTCTTGATCTGTTATTGTATCATACTGTATTGCAAACATGAAAGTGTTAAGTCAGGTCATGATAATCTATGAGTCATTGGTTTGTGTCACAAGATGGACCTTATTTTGAGGCATCATTTGAGGTAACTGAAATGCTGTAAAATTGTAGCCTATTAAGGGTGAGGACAGGAAGGTAATTTTGGTAGCATGTGCTACACAAGTTTTTTGGTTTTGGTTTGAGTTTTATTTATTTTTTCTTGTTTGGATTTTTAAAAAAAAAAAACAACCAATCTTTACTATCTGATGTGCTATGCTGAACTTCTCCTATCAGCTTGTAGGCTTTTCTCATGCAAAAGACAGACAATTCATTGAGGTCATTGCCCAGACTTTGAGTTTGAAGTCTTGCATTTTAGTACCAAAAAAAGGGAAAGAAATTAATCTGTTTCACAGCATATTGGCATCTTTGAATTCAAGTGATCATGTAGAACATGGGGGGTTTTTGTAAGGGCTTATGGACTGTTCTTACTGTAGAAAAGCTTGAAACTAAGTATTTATTCTTTTATAAAAATGTTGCTGATTTTGTATCTAAGAATTCTGAAATTCCTACATGCTATTTTCTCTTCCATTTTTTCAGAAAGCAAATGATGCTAAGGTGCACTGGCATAGCTGCTCTGCCTTGTAGTCGATCACTATTTGTTTCTAGGCAGAAACTTTACCGTGGAACACATTCTGTCTAGGTCAAGATAGCAGATAACAGGCTTATTAATATTACAGTATATAGTGATTAAAATGTTTGAGTGTGGAAAGGCTTAATATTTAGTCTTCTCGAGTAGATGCTGAATTTTTGCAACTGGATCTGTATGGCTTTTGCTTTCCCAAAAACATAGCTATTTCATTAAATCAGTCCTGTGAAATAAAATTGAAGTTAGATCAAATCTAATGTTTTACTTAGAACTAAGCTGTATTAATGATGCAGTTACAGTTAGCTGAAGAAATAGAGATGAGCTACCCTCTTGTCTAAGCTCCTAAAACTTTTATTATAACTATAACAAGCCTGTCTTAAAAAATTCATGTAATTTTTTACTGATGACCCTTTTCCAGAAGAATCCACAAGTATGTTACATTGCTGCTATAAGAAAGTTTGAAGATTGATTTTCCTTTCTTTATTTTGATGTCTTTAAGGTCATTATTGTGTCATTAAGTCCAACCTTGCATTAAAGCTTAGTGAAGGAGTACCATCAGTTTTCAGTTTTAGGATCACACCTTGTACAAAGAACTTTCCCATCTGTAGCTTCTGTATGAAAGCATGTATTGTGTAGTTTCTCTTGATATGCATTAAACAAGTTTAATATTCAACATTAGTGTTTATATAATTTGTTATTCCCTTAATATCTCTAGGGTTCGCTTGAGTCCTGCAGCTCGTAACATTCTGGAGACATATGGACTAGATCCAAGCAATGTTACACCTACTGGCCCTCGAGGAATCTTCACTAAAGAGTATGTAGATATTTCATTAAAGCTACAACACAGTCCCTTTTCTTCCTCTGAGCCTAGGATCATCTTCATCAACTTGAAAAGTTCATTATTTTAAAAGCCTCCTTTTCATTCCCTCTTTTTTTTTCTGTGGGGTAAAGGCTTAGTTAAATTTGAAAAAAAACTGTTGAGGATATACAGAGAATAGGTTAGGAAATACTGTAAGAAGTCATTAATTTAAAAATAAAAATCATTTTAGTTTTAAGTCCCTTCTGAGCTGTGTTTTGCTGCTGTCACGTTTCCTGCAGCTCAGCCTAATGGTGGCTAACAATTCCTAGGCACCACTGTTAACTGCCATTATCAATCTCAAGAATTTTACTATTCTAAGCTGTATTCTGAGCCAAAATAAAATGCCAGTGGCCTGTCTTCTTCATCTCCTTTTCTTTGAGGAGCACAGATTTTTTGGTGACGTTCAGTGATGTCTGTCAGGATTTAATTAGTTCTTTTTTTGTTAGACTAGGAAGAGCAATTAAGTATAATAGTAGAAAATAGAGTTTTATTCTTCTCCAGTCTTGGTTTTTATTCCTATGTGTGAATTAAAGAAGATATGTTTGCAAACCTGTCATATATTATGATCAGTTTTCTAGTAGTTTATTATAGTCTTTGAGCATCCTGATGTAATGATTGGCAGTTGAGCCATGAAGTGAGGGGTTTGTGTATAAAAACTTGTTCTGGTAGATCTGGTCTTGAAATGTTGTTATTGTCACAGTAGCTTATATGTTATTGGAGATGAGAATTTGTCAGGAATATCCTTAATTAATTATTCCTTTTGACAAATACCATCATTTATCTATGCAGACCTTACTGGCTGCTGTAATTTTAGTTCTATTCAAAGACAATTGTGTGTGCATATTTTGGAATTGAACCCAGTTCAAGTCTACTTTTTTTTTTTTCAAAACTCATTTTGCTGTCATCTTTGGATAAATTAAAATAAGGAGTTGAATAGATCCTACATCCTATTTATCAGTAAGTTACCAGAAACACTTTTTTCTTAATTATGTAAGTGTAAAGGTACTTGATAATGTGTTACTAAGCTATGGCAGAAGGAAGCCCTCTGGGATATTGAGCTTCCTAATTAACATTCCATAGCTGTCATGGAAATGTAACAAAGATTCATCTGTAGCTTTGAGAACTGTCTAACAAAATCTTTTCTCTAAGCTCCTTTCTCTTATACAAAAGATTTGAATTTGAAATGTCAGTCTAAGATACAAACTGTTAGGAGTGTTTTTTAAAATGGTGTTAATAAGTTTGAACTCGATGATCTTTGAGGTCCCTTCCAACCCAAACTATTCTATGATTCTATGAATATTTTGGATGCCTACCGGCTCTGCTATTATGCTCAGTTTGTAATTAATGTTTCACTTCTTTGAGGAGAGCTGCTACAGATGTTATGGAAATATTTCTTTTACGAACTTGAGATTGCCTTTAAAGTAGATTCTGTGCTTTATAGCTTGGTTACACTGGTTTGTGTTCCAATTAGACTGGTGGTTGATTCTTTGAGGGAGTGTTGCAACTTCGCTTTTCTCTTGTAAACTCTGAGTTTATTGAACAGAACTCACACTTACCAGATTACACAAAACAGAGAAAGTTATTGAGATACGTATGCAAGCTTCCCCCAACTTCCTCTTTTTAAATTTAGCCCACTGTAAAACTTCTGACAGCTATAGGAGTTTTCACTTAATAGTTTCAGCTGTCATAAGCTGCTCCTTTAGGCCAATACTTCATTTCTCTTATCTAACTGTGCAAGGCAGAGTTACTCTTGAACCTTTTTGTTCACAGAAGTTAATGAGAATTTCATAAAAAGATCCCCCCAAAAAGACAGAAAATTCATGTGACTTAAAAGTAATCACCTCATGTGTGGTTTGACAATAAATTTAAATGCATATAAGTATCTAACTATTTAAAATAAATGATGAAATAATAATACTTTGTCAATTTTTGAAATAGTTTCTTTGTTATCAGTATTGTACTGTATTGAATCACCAGGGATGCACTCAGACTTCTGCAAGAGAACCAAAGGGGCAAGGACAGCACATTGAAACCTACAGTTTCTCCAGCTATTCCTCAGCCTACTGCAGTGCATTCTGCTTCACAAGCAGCAGCTGTGACTCCTGGTTATCCAAGGCCAGCAGTTCCACCCGTTTCCACCCCAGGACAACCTTCTGCACTGGTAAGATGCCCAAATCCTTAACATTACTGCAGCTAAGTATTGTCACAGTTATTTAAGTAGCTATATGAGATTTACAGAACTGTACAGACAGGGGAACAAAGGCCCCCTGAATGCCAGGTCAGGGTATGTGCAGTTTTTATTGTGTTGGAGTGATTTTTAAGCAGCATAACTGCAGAGAGAGGCTCTTGAAATATTGTGCTTGCACTGCTGGAAAGTGAAAAGCCAGGGAGGTATCAGCTTTTCAGTCCCTAGGTAAGAAGATGCCTCTACATAATACTAGCTTGGAAATCAACAATATGGTTTCCTTCAGTCTCTGAAGGATCATCATGCCATTGTGAATTTCCAGACTGGGAGATATTTTGATCCAAATTTATTTTTAGTGTACTTTATTTGTATTCAGTTGTCAAGAAGTGAAGAAGGGGGAGGGATTAGTTGTTGCTTTGAGGAGTAATTTTGTAAGCAAAATCTAACACATAAATACAGTGTCTTTGTTTGAAAAGTTAGAAATATCTGCATTTGTTATTTTAAAATTTCTGATTAGTAGAAAATTAAAAGCTTTTTTCACAAAAAGGGAGAGGGAAACATTCTGGCTCTAGAACTAAATATGAAGTATGTTTACAGACTAAAGTTTACAATGTAGTTT
Organism: Turnix velox; assembly: GCA_013400935.1. Lineage (NCBI taxonomy): Eukaryota > Metazoa > Chordata > Aves > Charadriiformes > Turnicidae > Turnix > Turnix velox. The sequence continues at coordinate 358,022 of VZTY01027846.1, forward strand.
CATAGATCATAATATTCTTCCATTGCAGACAATAAATGTTTCTGTGACTGTACCAGAACATACATACTGCAGTTTCTTGTGTGTTGAATACTACTCACTATGTAGTATATGTGCTATAGATGGAGGTATACAAAATGATGTTTTACAGAATCGCTTATTTTATTGTTTTCTGTAGCTCATGGTGTTTGAAAAGATTGCTAGAAGGTTGACTTCTATGAAGAATTTGGAAAAACTTTGCATTGAATGATTACTGAATATATCTGAAAGGATAGACTATATGAACAAGGAAGATATGCAGTAAAGCCTGTCTTAAGCAACCACTTGTGGAACTGGAAAAGAACATAGCTTACAGAGGAAATATTCTTTTATAACTTAAAGGAAACAAAGCATATTTTGAGTAATATACCAAGTCTGGCAGAATGAATAGTGCTGACGTATTGCCTGAATATTTTTGAAGTTATATTCTGCTAGAATAAGTAGACTTGATGCTATAATGTCAAATGAAATGGCCTTTATTGTGTAAAACCTGTTGTGTTGATCCACTTTAAGAAAAGTAGACTAGAACACTCAATGAATCTTAGTTATATTGTAAGAGGGGTGATATAAGAAAGAATTTCTTTACAGTGAGGGTGGTGAAATGTTATAACAGGTTGCCCAGAGAGGTTGTGGATGCTTCCACTCTGTGGTGTTTAAGGCCAGGCTGGACGGGGCATTGAGCAACCTGTTCTAGCTGGAGGTGTCCCTGCCTATATCTGGGGGTTTGGAACTAAATGATCTTTAAGGTCCCTTCCAACCCAAACCATTCTATCATTCTGTATTCCAGTAGTTGCAATGTATCACTTCTTGATACATAGAGGATATGTCACCGATAATAAGTGAATACTGGAGTACTGTTGCAAAGGGGAAGAATATTTTTCTCTCTTGCTATCTAATATACAGCATATGATTTCTTTCAGGGCACGTTCACAGAAATCCCAGCTAGCAACATCCGAAGAGTTATTGCTAAGAGATTAACAGAGTCTAAAGCTACTATACCTCATGCATATGTTGCTGCTGATTGTGACATTGGTGCTATTTTGAGATTACGAAAAGAACTAGCCAAAGGTTAGTGATTAAACTGAATTACTGTTACATGGGGTACTAATCTGTAGTTTGTCTTGTTTATGTTATGTTTCCCAGGAGGTAGAGATTTATGTGGAGGCAGAACAATGCATTCATATATTTTTCTGCTTTCTTGATGTTGGACTTGTGATTATTTAATTGGTCAACTTACTAAGAAGAAGACAGAGGTCTTACTTGGCAGCTAACAGTGCTCTGTAGGCAACTGCAGTTTAATAAAGGACTATGCATTCTCTTCCTTCCATTTAGATTTGTCAGTGTTTAATGTTTTGATGGTTAAAATTTCAATTTTTTTCATGGAATAGATAAAAAGGAAGCTTGAGGCCCCTGTAGTCTGAAAAAAGGTGGTAAGGGACATATTTAATTTACCTGTACTCATATATGTTTACTGTATTCTTGGACAGTGACATTTTTTTCCAAGTGTTAGGAGTGTAGTATATAAATCAAAATATAAAATGCCAAAAAGTATTTGATGCCCAAGGTCCAGGTTTGTCTTTTAAGGAATTCTGTCAATGCACTATATTAAATTCTGACCTCATACATAGGTAGCTAATCTGCAAACATTGCAAATCAGTTACATGATAAATGGATACTTGGCTCATTCCTGTAAATTTGTGATCTCTTGAGAAGATTTCATTTAATTATATATGTTTCCCTATTTGAAAGCATTTCTAAAGGTATGTGTGTTACGTGCCACAAGCTGAACTTGAAATTGAAGTAGCTTTGTTTTTTCATCTATTCAGCTGACAACAGTGATGATGGTAGTCAAGTCACATAACTTTCTAATCGTCAGAATGATGCATTTTCAGGATAATCTTGTAGGAACTATAGCATATTCTGCATTACACGTATAGTCTGCTGCTGCCAATTCTGATTTTAGTTAGTAATATTGGTCTCCCATACCTCGAGAGGAAAAGTGGAGTAAATGTATCTATTGTAAATATATCTATTGTTCTCATCCCTCCCTTCTCCCCAGCTCTTAGGGAAAGGAAGCAAATGTGCTAAGTGCTAACGTGGTATTTCTTAGGCTTATGTTGGAAAAAATCCAGTCCTCTCAAGATTATTTTCTCTACTTCTGATTAATGCTGGGTTTGTTTTTGTTGGTAGCTTTTAATTTAACAACATTGTCACTGTCCTTTTCCTTTATAGTCTGCATTAGAATATATTGTTCATTAATTATAAAGATTAGTAAAGACATTTGTCAAGTCTTCCATTCTAAGGCCCCAATGGTCAGTAAAGAATAATTTTCTTTGGATTTATAGCTGAATAAAAACTGAGCCCTACAATTATTCCTGTTAATGAACCACCCTCCATAAAGAACTTAATTGTGTCTGTGCATTTAAATGCAGCAATAGATTTCTATGTAGTCAGGATCTATGTATAGCATAAAATGCTTAGGAATGATCTTCTAGTAACAGCTAGCAAGATGTCTCTGCACAGAAGACTCTTCCTTGATGGTACTCCTTTTGTCCCACTAGAGAGAAAAGTCTTCTTGCTTTTATGTTTGTAATTTCAAAGTGATGCTGATAAACAAATCTAATAAGCATTGACTCTTTTTGCAGATGATATTAAAGTATCTGTAAATGACTTTATTATCAAGGCAGCTGCAGTTACTCTGAAGGTGAGTAGCTAACTTAAAAAAATGGTTTATGGTAAATGCCCAAGGAGACAAATGAAATATTTTGTGAGCCTGTACAGTTGGTTTAAGTTCTGCCAGGAACACTGTCTGTGTTGTGGACTGTAAAAAAGAGAACTTCTTAGATCTACTTACTTATTGTCTACAAATTAATGGTAGATGCTTTCTCAGCAGACTGAAACAATTGGCATGATGTGTTCTGTTTTTGCTGTTGCATCTTATTTTCTCTTTCAGTTGCAAACAAATATTTACCCAAGTCTTATACTAATCTTCTCTATTACCTGATCTGTATTCTGATGGTGTATTTAGTGGCCTCTTTGAGTTAAAAATTCTTCAGTCATCTCTTTGGTCATTGCTAAGAATTGACTTTGTTCACTTTGTTAGTGCAAAAGTTAAATGGTTACAATGCATCCTGAAGTTAGGGTCATTACAAGTGTCAAACGACAGAGGCTTCACACCAAGCTGAGATGTGTGGCTGACATGTCTGAGTGACAAAATGCCATCCATAGAGATTTGGACAAGGTTGAGAAGTGCTAGGCTCAGCAAAGCCAAGTGCAAGATCCTGCATCTGTGTCAGGGCAGTTCTTGGTGCATACATTCATGCTTTTTGACAAAGTAAGTTTAAATAAAATAAATGCAAGCTAATCATGTGCATCTGTTCTCAGACCTTCATAGTTAGTACTTTTTTGGTCTTGCTCCTGGCAGTCCTGAGGACAGATGTGACTCATTATTTTGCCTTTGTTTATAGAGAGTAATTAATTTGGTGAATGCCTGTACAAAGCTAAATGTCTTAAATAATGTTCCTTTTTCTTGATAATGGACTGCACCGTTCTTTTAACAGCTGTCTTTTTTACTCTACCATTCTCTTAAAGCAAATGCCTGATGTGAATCTAACCTGGGACGGAGAAGTTTGCAGGCAGCAGCAGTCCGTTGATATTTCTATTGCTGTGGCAACAGACCGAGGTCTTATTACACCAATCATAAAAGATGCTGCTGCAAAGGGAATAAAGGAAATTGCTGCTTCTGCAATGGTAAGCCTTGAAGGTGCAGTGGACTGAGGAATATAGGATGTGTATAATTTTTTGTCACAGAATGTGTAGCATTACCCAGAAACACATTAGTAATAAAAACAGTTTCAAAAATAATCTTAAGTATTTTCAGCATTCCTTAAACTTAACCATTATGTTATCATTAATTGAAAGTTAACAATAATTTTGAAGTTGAGTACTGGATAGACTGTTTAAAAAAAAAGCCTGTACAGACTTCTACAATCTAATATAATTGCATTTCTTTAATCCTTGCATGAAAGCTACTTAATGTCAATTTCTTTACTACTTCTAGTTTTTAAGCCTGAGATTGTATTAGATTGTATTTTGAAGGCTTCTTCCCCATCTTTCCCAGAAATTTGTCTGTACCTGCTTGTTTCCCTCTATGTTCAGTCTATAGCACTTATTTCCGACTGCATTTTTTCAATATGCCGTTCAGTTGAGAATCTCGCCCAAAAGGTGATCTCACACTCCTTGGACTAATGAGCAGTAGTTTGTGTAGACCAGATGGCAGTGTAATCTGTGGCTGTTGTTGCCAGCCACAAAGTAGTGTTTTGTGTCAGTCATTAATACAATGAATGATGAAATGCACTAATACAAGCCTTTTGTTGTCAATTATTGAGTGCTAATCAAAGACCTGCTATTTGTGAGGAATGCAGTGGGAAGTAGTTGCTAGGGTATAAAATCGTCACAAATACAGACACAAGCTACACTTGGCAATCTTTGTCTTCCTGAAAACGACACAAATTGTCTGTACTGGGCAGAGGGGAGCAACCAACAAAGCAGTAGCATAAAAAGATATGTGTCACACAATGACATGTCATTTCATAATGGGATGTTTTTAAGATTTTTTTCCTGTTGGTACTGCATACTTGATGATCAATGTGTTGTGAAAACAAAACCTTTCAGTAGTACAATAGCCAGCAAATAAGGAAGATAAGCCGAGATTTACATCAGTCTATGATTAATGATAGGTCCAGAGCAGCATTATGAGAAGTAAGGCTTGTGCTTTCATTATCACCCCCCATACCTGTGATAGTGTAATGCAGACCTCTTTTCTCTTAAGTTACTGTGTGCTGCACTTCATGTGACAGGAATGTGCACTTACATTGCTAACAGAAATGTGACAAAATGGGCATTCTCCTTTCACTTCAAATGTAATGTGTGCAACATAAATCATGGTACTCAGTATCAAAGTCTTTGGGTCACATATGTTGGTGTGCTTACCTGCAATATAATTTTGTTTTTCAACTTTTTCAGTGAATTATGAAAGTAAATTGTAAATGACATGCGTATGTGGGAGGCGCAAAATGAAACTGCTGTAGCTTCATTCTCATTCTCCCTGTAATGTGGCAATTGCTTTCTTAGTAGATTATGTCTACTTCTGCTGCATGTTATTTTTAATTTAATTCTAGGTCATGTGCAATACCGTTTTTTCATCATTCAAATAACGCACACATGCATTGTTCTCATATTGACCCTGTTGTGTGAAAGCTGTTCCTATAGTAATTGTCTTCTGGTTCACTAATAATTCAGAGTTGAATAAAAACCAAAAATAAAATTCGGTGTATCCTTTTGACTTTTAAAAAAACCTGGTTTAAAGTTGGTAAATCTTGAATAATTTAGTGAGCAATTCATTAGAATTTCTTGGTGTTTATTTCTAAGATTAGGTCACTGTGGTTAAACTGCTGTGGCCTTTCCGAACACTTACTTGAAAGACATTTAGAAATATACACAAGGAAGAAAGTTGTTTACTGTGACCATCATTACAACATGGAAAGGGGTTAATCCACATCACAGCTATTAACTTTTGTGTTACTTTTGTTAAGGTCAAAATCTCAGAAGTGAAATGGCAGTTCCAGGAAAGTTGATTTTTAAGATAGTTGACTGCTTATCAGGAAGAAACATGTTCTCTCTATTTGCTAAAAAGTTCTGAAGTGACACATGGCAACTTACTTTTTTAAACAAATATGTTAAGATTATTGTGAATTTCTCATCAGTGTTTTGCTAGGTGTTTTTAGCATCTAAAAACACTAGGGGAAATGGTGGTTCCATTGTGAAAACTGAAGTGAGGTTTGTAAGGTGAGAACAACTTTTATTGAACAGCCAATATTGTTGGGAAAATCAAGGTTTGAGTCCTAGTCTCTGTGAAATCATTACCGCTTCCAGAACAGTGTGGCTGACATACTTGACTAACTCCAAAAGTAGCTGAATTTTCAATGGCTATATGATACTTGAAATTTCTTATTGAATTAAAAGGAGTAGTTTATTATAATGTTTACTTTTTTCTCTTCTTTTTCTTTTGATTTCCATAGGCTCTAGCAAAGAAAGCAAGAGATGGAAAACTGTTACCGGAAGAGTACCAGGGAGGATCTTTTAGGTAAAACTCTCTAGAAGCATTTCATACATGCATTGTGGACTCAGAACTATTCAATCCTCAGTTACTCTGTTGTGTGTTACAGTGTATACAGTTTTGTGAAGTTTAGCATGAAACTCCACGTGATGATAATGAGGGCCAAACCTGGGCTGAGTTCTCAGTCTTGAGGGGAAACAATTATCATAACACAGGATTATTTAATCTAAACCTGGTGTGAAATTCATGTTTCTCAGACCAAGACTGATCTGTCTTTTTATTATTATGCCTAATTTTTCTCAATTGCGGAAGACTATTGGGATTTTTGTTACTTTTTTAATTTCTAAATATTGCATTCATTAATTCAGAAAAGACATTGAAAATATTTTCAAAATTATTTCCAAATTATACCACTTGGTTATCAGCAGCCATTGTAAGTTAAAATTGTGAGGTTCAAATCTAAAATATTTGAACAGGGGCAGGCAGAGGTTTATTTGAATATACTTGTTTTCTGTCCTATGCTCTGCCTTTAGGGCATGCACTGGAAGGATATCTTACTGTAATGAAATGCAGCTTTTCAAAGGTGCCCTAATTGTAATCTCAAAAATACTAAACTCTTGAAAGTCTCTGCCCAACTGAAATACAGTTCATTAGCTGCTTTGTAGTGAACAGGTTTGACCTTGACAGGGAATTAGATTGTAGTAATCATTGAGGATACATTATTTCTTCTAAGGGGTTTTATAATTTTTGACATTACTGGTAACTCTTTTCTCTTTTAATTTAGTATCTCCAATCTGGGCATGTTTGGTATCAATGACTTCACTGCGGTCATAAACCCTCCCCAAGCCTGCATTCTAGCCGTGGGACGAGCACGACCAGAGCTCAAGATTGTGGAAGATGAAGAAGGGAATGAGAAACTTAAGCAGCATCAGCTCATGACAGTGACCCTTTCGAGCGATGTTCGTGTGGTAGATGATGGGCTGGCTTCAAAGTTTTTGGAGACCTTCAAAGCCAATATAGAGAATCCAATGCGACTTGCCTTATGATGAACTCAGTGACAACATGGAAAACTGTTACATACTTGGGGTTGTTTTTCTGTTTAGATGAGTAAATAGTTACTGTGAGATGGACAGTTAAAATATTTAATTTATTCAATCAACATGCAAAAATAATAATTTTTATGCTTTCAGTCTTTGGCAGTGACTAGGTTTTACACTGCAAAGCTAAAGGGCTTTTAAGTTAACCTACTACATGTCTTTAAACAACTAGTATTGATGGCACATAACATTTACATAGAAAAGTTAATTTCCACTCTAAAGGAACATTCAATAAAACTTAAAAAAATTTCAAATGAATCATAGAATATTTTGGTTTATAAGGGATCTTTAAGGTCAGTGAGCTGCAAGGAGCAGGGACATCTTCAATTCAAACCCAGAGCCCTGTCTAACCCTGACATTGAATCTTTCCATGGATGGAATATCTTCCACTTCTCTGGACAAAGCTGTTCCAGCATTTCACCACCCTCACTGTAAAATGTTTTTGCCTTATATCCAATTTGAAGCTACTTTTCTTATAAGTTAAAACTATTACCCCTTGCTCTATTTCTATAGGGCCTACTAAAAAGTCTGTCCTCATTTTTATAAGCTCCCTTTAAGTAGTTAAAGGCTGAGAGCACACTTCAGGCTGAACAACTCCAGGTCTCTCAGCCTTTCTGTATTAGAGCGATTCACTTATCTGATTTTTTTTTTGCCAATCCCTGCATATCATTCAATAAGTCCTTGTCTGCCTTGTACTGAGGGCTTCAGAGCTTGATACAGTAATCCTGTTAGGATCTTTCATATGCTAGATGAGGTGCTTCTATAACTTTCTAATCTTGTACAGTGAGGAAAGCAAGAACTATAATTGAGCTAATTGCTGCTGTCAGTCCTGGCTAATGCTGAGGTAACTAAGTAGCTAGATTCTATTGCCCTAGTAGAAAAATTTTCAATTTTCAAAATAATTTTCTGGCATGTTGTGCCATCCAGATTTGGTTGAAGATTTTTACAGCTATTTTAATGGTTCCCTAATAAAGACGTTCCAAACTGAAGAATTTTTGGCTTAGTTTCATTTACTTCAGATTTAACTATTTTCCTTTTTCTGTGCTGTAGGCCGTGTAGGCTGTGGAGGTGAATGAGGAAAATAAAGGGATTCTGAGACTAAATAAATTTGTGGATTTTAAAAAGTAATTCCTTAAAATATTAAGTAATCCAATTAAATCCACAACTTCATATAATTACAGTTCATTAAAGCATATTTAGACTGCTGGTAAATGTGTTATTTCCAGTATCTTAAATTAGCTGCATAATTTAATGCCTCAAAGAGGGGTAGAGAGGAGAATTAACTTTTCTGAATAAATGCATTCACCACAAAGGGCGAAATCTCAACGTTGTACTGAAAAACATCAAGCTTGTCATAGAACCAACAGTTAGTTCAAACAAAAGGGGTTTTTTTGAAGGTAAGTAATAGATTTTCTTTGAGTTAATTTAGAGACAATTCTTTAAAATTTAGAAGTTTCTCCAACTCACACCTTCTTCAGTACTCCAAAGTTTAAAAAAAAAATTTCAAGTGCTTTGAAGTATATTGTGGTTAATTTAAAAACCAAGTTAATTTTTCCAGTGGTGTTGTGATGGAGAAGTAGTTTTGAGGTTGCAGTATGAAAGGTAAGATTTTGCACACTGAATATTTGCAGATTAGTGCTCTTCTTTGCATGTGTAAAATAAAGATGCAAGCAAATTTGTTTCATCATCACTATATTGAATTGTATCTTTGACTCTTAAATGCAGTGACCTGAAGGTTAAATTAACAGAAATAGATTGATATTTTTCTCATGTATAAATATGGAGGCATGTGTTGTGTGTTTTGTAATAAAATAACTGCATTTATAGGGCCTGGTGGGAATATAAATTGTCAGCAGACTACTTGGTAGTTTGTTTTATTCTAGTTTGTGTAAGTACATTTATTTTTTAAAGATTTGGAGGAATTGTTTATAGAGCTGTTGCAATAATTAAAAAGCTAATTGCAAGACTAGACCTTTAGTTAATACCGTGTTAAGAGTTTTTGCTGCTTTGGCTTTTTCATTCATCAGCAGGGAGAGATTTTGCTAGCTGTAGTTTACTGTGCAGTAATGGACTTTCTGCATTTCTCACTGAGAAGATGTAATAGAGATTGGGTACTGAAGGTTAACTAATGATTTTTAAATGGCTTACCATGGTTTTCTTTTTCCAAAGTTTTGTCAAACTTGCATTATTTGTAGTGGGAAAAGATCAACCAATTTATATATTGTTCTTAATAATACACAAGATACTCTTTCTCATGGTTTGCATTTAAAAGTGTGCTACCCAAGAAAACTCTGCAGAGTAATGTAAAATTAGGTTAAAAAAAAATTCTGTTTGTTTTTGTACTTGATCATAGAATCATAGAAT